>CM061919.1:201186074-201700988 GCA_031002005.1 Vandiemenella viatica | reverse complement strand
TTAAGTTTCTATACACAGAACTTAGTTTTGTTGCGATGAAAAACTTTTACGGAAGCAGAAGGATGTAATCAGTTTTGATATGGCCTATGTAAAATGAATTCTGTTAAACTCAGGGAAGTTATCAACCACAATGCGAAACATCATCTTGACATATCTAAAATCTTAGTACACATACAATGAAATATCACTGAAAATGAGTACTAGAAATGTTTGAAAAGAATCATCCGCAGCAATTACGGAAGTCAAATAATAGCTTCCTATCAGTGAGAAAACTTTTTTAAACAGGTGATAATGTAGCTTTTTATCATTACTCAGCTTATAGACGTTATAATATTACTCGCAGCCAGACCCTCTGCTTTAAATGGAAAGCAAGTTCCGAGTGGTCAAATGCTCTGCGTGAAGTTACAATTTCCTCCTTCAGCTATTCTACAAACCAACTGCAGAGAATAACAGCGCTAAACTATAAAAATTTGGAACAGTTTGCAGTGAAGCTCTTGATCGCAGGGTCTCCTTTTCAGCTGACTCATAATTTTCAATATTCGAAATATTAAATTATTTCAGATCCTTACGTAAAATTCGTCCTCATTCATCGCTGTTGTATTTTAGTATTTTGACACTATTTTTGGTTCAACAGCTTCAGTAATTCGATAAATTACTGGAGACCGTTACTCAGACTTATTGAAACTTGAGATCCACGTATAACCGTTTCTTATTTGGGAAGGTATTTTGGGGTTGTTGTGTTACCGAACTTGTTGAGTGAGTGGTTAACGCTCGAGACTGGAATTCGGAAATTCGCATGTTGGATCACCGGTCCGATTGTCCTGACTTCGGTTTTCCTTGGTTTTCCGAAGTTACTCCAAGCGTATGCCGCGACGTGTTTCCCGATTTACCATGGTTGCGATAATTGGCGTTACTTTCCCCAGCGTTCTCCGTGCCCTAATGACCTTGAAATCGACTAGTAGTAAAGCCCTAACTAATTAAAAACATTGTTACGTCTTCACAGTACTGAACTCCATCCTTCTAAAGCTGTGATGACAGCAAATTAGTTGATACATAGATTAGATTGGTGAACATAAATCAATAATTTTCTTTCAGCAATAAGCGTGCTACAGGAGACAGTTAAGATCACAGTAACAGATCACCATTAACTGATTTAAGCGATTTGACGGAAATTGTTAGATTTTTATGATCAAGAAGTTTATCCGTTCTGACTATAACTTTGCTCTTAACGTCACTTACTTAGTTGTATACAACAATGACAGTAGAACAATTTCTTCTGATAGGATGCCTGAATAGCACTTTGAATCAGTAACTGCTACGAAAAGTTAAAAGTAAGCCTTGGAAACTGTACTTCTTTTCATGAAATCATTGAAATTTTTACCAGTTCTGTTTGCACTGACATTTTGGATGTCCACTTTCAAGTATATTTGTCAGTAATTTTGTGTATGTCACGGTCAACAAAATCCATGTTTTGGATTTCAGAGGATTAACGAAATAATTTCAGGCTAGCAGTGGACTAGTTCATACTTGAATACCGTGGCCGGATTCCTTTACAATCCTTGGTAAATAATCTTTTCCGTGACATTTAAAAAATATTACATTCATTTAAAGACTGATTTGGTAAAAAATAAACCAAGAAAGCATTTGTGTAAGTTTATCGATACGTGCAGCCTCTCCATTATTTTAGCTTCTCAGTTGGTGTATGTTGTGATTTTAGTGATCCACAGTGCATTAAACACAAGAAGAACGTAACAGTTCATGAAAATCACTTATGTCCGAGGCTGGAATCGAACCGTCTGCTCCAGGAACTACCCGAGCGCTAACCACCATTCTTCCGGGTCGGCACCCGCGATGCCTACAGTAGCAGCGGATGAGTCCTACCAAGACCGCAGCAGAGGGGTCAACTACTGTTATACACATATTGGCCAGCATTACGTTTCCTTGTTCCCAGTTTCCTCGAAACTATATGTCTCATAAACAATCGTTCATTGTCATTCATTATTGATTAGTATCAGCTTCTAAAATTTTCGCACTTGTTAAACTTCTGGTTGTATTCTGGGTTACCAGTTGACTGGTAACAATTTCACCCCTCAAATCAGTGCAGGTTCTTTACGGACTACTGTCGGAAGAGTTCACCATAGTATTAACATCAGAATGGAGTGAAAAGTTGGCCTACTATAATAACTTCAAGTAGCAAAAAGCGTATAAATCGCGAAATAAACTAATGATTTCATACGTGTCCGCTAGCAATCGCAGCAGTTCGTTATTACCAAATGTTTTAAATCCACGTCCTTGGATACTTACCAATAACGTTTTCGGTTAGAACATCAAACCAACGTTTCACCTGTCGTTTGAGTTTTAACAGCACCACCCACAGAATATTGCTATAGCTAAAAAGGCGTATTAGATTTTTGTTCTTTGCCTGTTTATGAAACACCACTAAAACCACAAAGGTGACAACAATTTGTGAAATTGTGCCTTCAACTACTGACCCCTCATCATGTTTTGTTTTTGTTTTGAAAAGAGTGTTCATTTCGCCTTAAGCAGCTTTCGTTATTAATGGTAGGTGAAAATTAGTTTTTTTACGCTAAAATACTGTCAACTCAGAATGCGTTGACGACATCTCATGTCACCGACAACAGTCATTTAGTTATAATTTTTTCCGTATGTTTCTAAAATAATTTTAAATGTGGTGTAAGGGAACAACATGTCTTCATAGTACACCGCAAAATTAACTAACTTCAAAAATCTGCAATTATTTGTCAACGCACTCACCTAAAACTATCTTTACATCGCAAATATTGATTTTATCATCAATAGTCAGCTATTTTAAGTGAAAGATGATCGGTATAACGTCTTCCTTTCTTTTGACGCTAGCGTTTCTTCAAAATTAACTTTTTGTTTGAAAATGTTAACTTTTAATGTTCTGTATGGACACGTAATTTCTCTTGAATGTTTTAAAAAACTAAAATGAAGTGCTTTCAATGTCTGCACAACTCTTTTATTAACGAAATACAATCCATATTTTCGTTTCTATAACGAATATGTTAAAATATGTCACGTTTTTTTGTGAGGTGGGTGAGTCTCAATTTTGGATATTAACATGAATGTACCACCTACCAGGTATAGTACTGTCTTGGTAGATGTGTATAATGGGTTGAATAAGTCCCAGGATGAAATGTAGCGATGTGCAATTCAGGTCGTTCGGATTAATATGAGCATGGTAGTACTTACTGAACATGGTCAATTTGAATTTTCGAAATTTTTTGTAATCTCGCAGAAGATATCTCACTGAAATAAATAAACGGTATTGTCCTTCTAGACAAATGTAGTTGAGTTTTGAAACTAATTCCGATCTTCTTCTTTCCAGAAAGATATTCTGCAAAAAATAGTTTTTACCCCTTTTTTTCATATGCCAAGGCAATTTGTTCTTTTTTCGTTCATTCTGATTTTCGCTTCTTCCACTCTGACACATTTTGACATTCTGGGCACTGCTCTATAATACTGCTATAAGATTTATTTTCTTGATTTTTTACTTTACAATTGGAGCTCGATGTTAGTGGGATATAGTACAACCACGAGAAGGATTGGTAACAAGGGATGGGAATGAAATTGGCCATGATAGCATTATCGATATGCTCGAATTTCACTTGGAAAGATGTCGGAAAACCATGGAGATATGTATGACCAAATGAGAATTCGAATTAGGGGTCATCAAACACTCCCTTCCTCTCATACCAGAACGTTATGTTTCTCCCTGTATGCTCATTTTCATATCATATTAAAATTATTTTAGATTATTGTTCAAAGTTCCAAAAAAATAAGCAAATAGTCTATTCTCACAATTTATTAGCTGAGGGATAGTGATATAACAAACTAGTCCAAATATTTTACAGAAACTCTGTTTTCCGTTTCTAATTTGGTTGACACTTGTCAGCCCAACAAGTAAATGCAAAATTCAATGTAATATTGATTATTATTTTTGAGAAGGAATCTAACAATATAAAGAGCCTAAAAATATCTTGACATTTAGAGAATAGTATCATACACCGAGAAATTAGAAACTGGTTGGATTGTCGAAGGTAGGAGAGATGAGATGCGAGGTGGGTTTGTTCACCTGCAGAACTCAGTAGAAGTGTCTAAACCGGTTATAAATAGTGCCTGCTAGCGCTTTGTTACAAACACCACGTACAAAGTTAACTAGATGGAGAAGGAACGATAAATTTGAAATATGATCTAAAAAATGAAAGTGGCAAACGAATTCCGATATCTCCGGTTGTGTTGTGTCTTATCTGCCATTCCATTCTCTCCCAGGCAATGGACATAAAGGCTGTAATATGCGATTTACGTCGTGGTCGTCTTGTTTCCGTAGCCGCGATGCGCAAAAAAATGTGCAGCCTGGCATACTTGTTCTGTCACTCTAAGCTCTGTGTAATGAGAAGAGGGGTGAATAGCCAATCTGGAATATGAGGATAGGTTTCTGCTTTCCTCAATACTTTGTTTTTTGTATTACTACTTATTCTGGAACAGAAATTTCACATAATTCAAATAAGGTTGAGTGTAGAAATTTAGTGCTCTAATGTATAGTTAATATATAATTTGTTGCTCTTTCTCAGTAAGGGGGAAATGGGAATTATGAAACGATTATTTCATTGATAATTGTTAGATAATACCTCCTAAATAACTGAGAGTAGGAAGTTACGATTCCCCGAAAACTTTAAACAGTTACTCTGGCAGTTATAGTTGCTAAGTAATTTAATTCATGATTAGGGATACCTGAAATATATTTTCTCACATTAAAACCTTTTTAATGTTTTCTGATCCACTAAGCCACAACTTATTCGCTTCTAAATTCGAAGATTGAAAGTTTTCGGATAAGCGTAATTATGGACAATATTGAACTCAAATTGGACCAAACTGAATCCTAAGTGTACGGGCCACTGTATTGATTAGACATCAAACAATGCAATCGGAGATGTCAGCTGTGCCTTAACCATTCATAGTACCACTCTGTATTACAACTGGTCAAAGGTAATAAATTTTTCTTTTGATTATGACTTTATTAGGTCATCGGCATCGTGGTAATTAGAGGCGAGAAAGAACTGGGGGTATTTAACGTGAAGAAATTCAGCCATGGCCTTATCAAGAAACCATCCCGGCAGTCGCATCCAGTGATTTTGGGAAACCATGTAATAACCGAAATCTGGATGGTAGCACGGAGATTTGAACTTGGGTACTCGCGAATGGTAATATTCTTATGATTGATCACTCTGGATACTCGACAATATTCAGCTACGCGCTCACCACAATGCTTCAGTGTTGAGACGGTAACTAATAGTATGATAATTGTAAAGCAAGGCAGGCCTTTGACATAGTTAGCTATAATTGGTGGTAAATAAGTTTAAAACCATAACCCGGAAAGTCACTTGTTGTATGGAAGAATTCTTCTTTGTTGGACTTTTTGTCTCTTCGATGCCGATGTTTTTAGAGGTTGGAGAGGAAAGGGGAAGGAACTGAAGGAAACTCGCCTGTCGAGATTTCGGGAAACCATGGATGATCGGACGGTTATTTGAACCCTCGTTCAAAGACGTTCGTAATACGTAAGAGGCTTAGAGATAGGATAGCTAACAGAATACCAAAGGAGATGGAAATGAGAATAAAAGTTCCACTTGGTGGTATTTTGGGTTGACTGCTAACCAGTATTCCAATAAATATGGTTTACAATCAGAAGTTTAACTGTTTGTGGATGGAATTTGTTGCAGAATAGGATTAAAATTAAAGAGGTTTGCGAACACTTACAGAAGGATCAGGACAGGATCTGTAGCTGGGAAAGTAAACATAGAATTATTAGGTACGCATCAAAAATATAAAGGTGTAGTTTCATCATAAGGAGGAAGAGCGATTGCTAGTTAGAAGTATTAAGTGAAAATATTTTGGTATATCATTTGATAATAAACTCATTTCGGTGAGACATATGAAACAGGAGATAGTGCAAATCCTAAATCTACAGGAGCAGTAAAGGGCTCGAAGAAGGAAAGCTAGTTTTGTTTATGTAAACTATCATACTACGCAGCCAGTGACCGATATGATAAAGTACCATGTTAGGGTTTCACTGATAGGCAGGATGTACGGAAGAGATTCCATAATTCTCAGACTGGATGTTAGGCTTGGATGGATATTATTTTTTTTGGGGGGGGGGGGGGTGGAGCTTAATGCCTCATCGATGCCAAGGAATGGGGATAAGGAAAGGAAGGGAATTGAGCCATTGACTTTTGAAGGAACAATCTCGGCATTCGCCTGTTGTGATTTCGGAAAATCATGAAAGAAGGAAATATAGATGATCGGATCTCATTCCCACCTCGTTTGATATTCTGTTCTCTACTCAGTCTCTTTGCCTCTTACGCCTCAAGAATTCTTCCGGACCTGGTATCCCGGAGAACGTGGTAGAAGAACTGAAATTAGTACCCCCAAAGGAACAGATCATAACCATTAAACAACACTTGATTTAAGACACAAGGAAATGGGAAATGGAAGAAGTTAACGAGGGATATGCTGGAAACGTCATTTCATGCATTGACATAATTTAAAACAATAATTTCTATAATGTAGAAGCAAATAGGTATGTATAAAAATTTCCAATGGAGCTTATGCTCGAATGCGATTGCAAATAAAGTAAATACATTGAAAATAATTCTTTGGACTACTACTATTCCTACTAAATAATAATTCTGTTATAGAAAATGGTAATTGTAGATGGTAATTTATCAGTACTTACTGTTACTTACCAAAGTTAAAACAAATGCCGAGTGGTATGATGAATCTTGAAATCCTTTAATTTTACTCGAGGACTACATTTTCTCCGATCTTCTTCTGTGTGCAGTCCTTGGATTGGTCTGCTACGGTCCTCCAGTCGGCTCTATTCTCTGTGCTCCTCTTCATATGAACTATCTCCTGCAGCCAACATTTTCCATTATTTGTAGAATGTGTTTTAACCGTGGTTTCGATATCTCTTTCCTTCTACGGGTCCCTCCAGCATTGTTTCCACTAAGCGCTCACGTCTTAACATACGTCAAATTAATATTGTCCTCCGCTTTTTTATTCTCTACCACATTCTCCTGCACTCTGAAAAAGCTCTTCATTACTAATCTTGTCCCTCAACTAGTCCTTCTGTAGCACCACTGTAATGAAATTAATCTTCTTTTCTTTCGCATCTATTCAGGATAATACCCCAAACATATCATTTCGCTAATCTCTTCCTTGTCATCCAGATTATATTATTTATTGTAAATTTTCATTTCTTTTTGTTGAACTATTTTTGTTTGGTCAGTCTTACATTTTATCTCTTTCTTGCTTTGTGTATGTTTAGTAATTTTACTTCACAGGTAGCAAAATTCTTACACATTCACCAACGTTTCTCCATCAATTGCAGTTTTCACTTTTAACACTTTATCTATACTGCATACCATAACTTTGTCATTAATTTTCATATTGTATTAATTGTCCATAATTTCCTTCATAGTTTCCACAATTTTCTTTAGATCACTTTCTGTCACTCTCCCAATGTCATCTATGGATCGAACCATATTTTATAGCTCTGCTACTATCTTTAGGCCAACAACAATTATACGATGAGGCTCGAATATAAACATTTTCCGATATGGCATTTAAAAAAAAAAAAAAAAAAAAACATGTTTTGCAGACTATTTTAAATATTCTGCCTCTTTGGAGCAGTTAGGTAGGAGATAATCAATGGAGGAAAGATGTACTGGTTTACTGGGAGGTCGAAAAGTATCACAATATGGAATTCAAGAATTGTTTTACTGGGAAAATGAGTTCAAAGACTACACGCTGGTGAAGAAGCCAGTTTAGCAGCGTTTTAGTCTTCCAGTCACAAACAGAATCCACAGTGACTCTTCAGCACTCCAGTGTCTGTAATCATCGTGAAGCAAGTGGATTTCGTATTACGAGCCGCACGCTTCGCCCCGGCCGAGGCGCAGCGAATGAGCAGAGCTGTGACTCGTGCGCGATGCTCCGTACCGCCTCGCTCACGATTACAGCCCAACAAGAGGACTGCGTGACAACTGTCCCACGTCAAGGTCACCGTCCAACAAGCTTCACAATGACCGCTGCTGGTAGGCTTGTTACAACTCGACTAAGCGATCTGCTTAGATTACATCCAGCTGTACGTATTCTATCATATTTACTCAAGAAACAAAATTACTACGGACGCCGTTGATGGAAACCGACCAAGAGCGATAAAAGCCTCATGAAATTAAGATTCTATATTCTAATTATCTTAACAGGAACACGTGCAATGGGTCGCATGGCAGTTGCTTGGTGCAAAATTTAGCACCTGACATGTTTTCATGGATAGTAGGAGACACCGCTACGTACTTCGTTCATTTCCACTCAGATTTGTAACTTTTTTCTTCTTTTTCTTCCTCGTCCGTCCTATCGTCGATGTCATAAAAGGAGGGATAGGACTGGGACCAAGGAACGAGAAGGCATTCGGTCATGGTCTTTTTGAAGGAACCAACCCGGCATTCGCCTGGAGTGATTTGGGGAAGCCATGGAAAAACTATATCCGGATTCGGGAATTCGAACCCGCGTCCTCCCGAATGCGAGGCCAGGGCCATACCGCTGACGCATCATGCTTGGTTAAAAAAAAAATTATTGCTTGTAATTCACAAAATATACAACAGGCCAGTATTTTTAATACTCGTTATTTAGCTACAGGAAATGGTAAATTTCAAGTTCATAGGTAATAGCAGTTTTGAAATAAACCCGGTAAACAAATTGGTATAAACTTGAGAACTGTGAAAGCCTTTCACGTTTTTTATTTTGCAGCGAAAAAAAACTCAAATAAAAGCAATACCTCCTTCACCAAGAAGGGGTAGATTTTTTTTGTTAGATTCGATTTAGTTGGGTAGGAATTTACTATAGTATAATTTTTCAAAGTTACAAGTACAAAATAAAATAAAAGAAAATTAGCGGTTATAAAAGTTATGTATAAAACCAAAGAACTGGTGCTGAATTCATCGAACAGAAAGCTTTTCGTATTAATTATTTATCTAGGAAGCAGACAGAAAAGTTGGCTTGATGTATTTGTAACGAGCATAAGACTTTATGGATGTGTAGCTTGGATGATACCAAACCAAAGAAGAAAGTTAATTGATATACTTGAAGAGGTAATTTAGAAGCACATTAGAAGTAAAATTGATTGTCAAATACAATATACACATTTCGTAACGGAACATTTACGTCCTACCTATTATTACTAGAAGTTAAATTCTTGCACAGGTACTTTAACTTCCAAATGTTTGATTCTATTTCACTGACTTTAAAGTCGCCACGTGGTGAAAACCAACAGCTATAAATGTAATTAGTCTCTTTTACTAATGTAAATATTTTGTTTTTAATTTCATGGAATACTTAGAATCAATAAATTTAAAAGTATCGTGCATGACTGATCCGAACATTTGCGCAAGTGGCCAGTTCTGTCGTCACGAGTGAGTCTGACAGACTGAACGATAACTGTGCCTGTTGTCCCAAGCAGACTCAATTCATAGATGCGATGAAACATGCAGCAATAGATCACAAGTTAATTACTTAGTCTCTGTTTTAACAGTCTTCGGGCTTAAACATCGTGTGGCAGGTGGCTTAGTGATCATAAGAACTACTAAGCAAGCTTGATGTGAATAATCACTCAGTTCTAAAGTACTGGAGTGATTAATTAGCGTTATTACGCACCACGGATTCCGAGTAGAAATGGAGTGTCACGAAGTAACTAATTAAATCAACAAGGAGGTCTTCATGGAAACGTGTGTCCGCAATCAGTTAGCTAATTAAACATTCTATTAACCATCTAATTATCTCTATAATAGCTCATATTTCTTCATAAATCATAGACGCTGAGCAGACCTTACACAAATAGCCTTCAAGGCAAATTGTTGAAGTACATTTTGAGGGACATAGGTTTCATTGTGTTATTAACATGAGAATTCATCCGAGGTAAACAAAAGGTGATACTTTAATTTTAATTTAATTTAATTTAATTGCAATGGAGCACAGGCTCCGGTGGCAATTTCCCTACACACCCATCTTCCCCCTATCCTGCACCCATCTACATTTGCCCTCTACAAATTTTATCTTTAAATTCTTTCAAAGTTTTCGGTACATCATTCATCATTTCTCTTGGTAACTCATTCCAATCCCTGACACCCTTACCTAAAAAAGAGAATCTTCCCACACCCCTGTGCCTGAAATCAAGTGCCAGAAGAACGTAGGTCCTAGCAAATACATGTAAATGCAGAGGTCAGTATAAAATAAAATAAAATAAAATAAAATAAAAAGTGGGCATCGCAACCAACTCAGTCAAGTTGCAGTGAAATATTTAAATTTAGGAAAAGTGGTGTTCCAGCGTAGCTGAATTTAATACGAAAAATTATGCCGTAAGCCCTTCCCCGCTGTTCAGCTTAAGCATAAGCTTCCTCAGCTTGGGTGGAATGCCTGAGCCTGCACGGAATTTGAAACGCAGTAAATTGTCCGTTGCACCTGGATTTCTTACTCACACAAAACAAATTCCAGAACTCTGTTACTCAGCAAGAATATCTCTCGCGTTATATGCTTTTAGTGTTACATTTAGTATTGATTATTCTGCGCGTCTACGTAGAAAATTTGTAGCGAGCTTGGGATCCGTAATTTGATGTCTTAGCATGCAAAGAGTTGCTGTTAATTTCATATTGGAACCTTGTAACGCATCATGCAGATCAGTTATAATTTGTGACAGTGTGGAATGTGTATGCATTCATGAATTTGAATAATACGTAGGATTCGGTTTGAACATAAATCCACAACTTCGCATGGTCACAAAAACAATTCTTTCTAAACCTCCAGTTTGCTTAATTTTTAATGCGTCTGACTGGTAATCGAAAGGACTTTGGTTCGAATCCCGGTCTCGGCGAGATTTTCAAAGCCCCTTGCCCGACCTTAATTTCTGGTACCGGTTAGTGCGTAATATGATGTTTGCCACGTGGTTCGGTTTCCACGTTAAGCTGTAGATCCCCTATACCTTGTTATAACGTTAAATACTGATTAGTTATTTGATGACAGAAAGTGAAAAATTATTTATTTTCTACGTTTACACGTATAAAATTTAACCACAGAAGACCAATAACGATACGAAACGTTTGTGACAAATGTTATTGTATTATTAAGAATGGATGGAGTATGGAGAATGTGAATTTGCACTTCTAGCGAAACCTTTATTGAAAATAAAGATTACTTTGAAAGATCGTTGTTTATGTGCTAGAATTATACTGAATGCCTGAAAAGCGGCAACTCTATATATATTAGATTAGATCTAGCAGTCTTCATAACAGACAAGTTTAAATAGAAATTGCTTCGAAAAGGGACATACCAAGAAGACAATTGCTAGAGCTCTCCAATTGAACGTCAGAGAAAAACGGTGGCAGATGTCTTTAATGGTCGAGAAGGCTTTCGAATGCCAGTTCGATTGTCGATAGCACCAGCACTATTGTTTAACAATTGGTGACCTCCTTTAGTTGTAGTGCAGTGTCTATGGTACACTCTGCAGCCATTCAGTAACAGCTCAGTAGAGGAGGGGGGAAAAAACCGGGTACTTATGCAATGGCGTAGCTAGGTCAACAAGGGCCCCGGTGCAAAAAAATTTATTTTGGCCCTCAGGCCAGACGGGCGACCTTTTTTTTGCTTCGTGTGCTGGTATAGGCCCCCTGAGCTGAGGATGGGGGCCCTTGAGTTGTCCTTAGGGACCCCGTGAGCAGTGGTTGGGGGCCCCCCTGAGCAGCGAGGGCCCTTAGTGGGGGTCTTCCTGTGTCTCAGGGGCCCCTTTAGACGACGGTAGAGCTAAAAAAAAAAAAAAAAATTGCCAGTTTGCCGAGAGGGCTCGTGGGCCCTCTAAACTGCGCTTGGGGCCCCCCAGAGATGCGCTTTGGGGCCCCTTGAGGTATGCTTGGGGGCCCCCTGAGCGTAGGGACCCCGGTACACTGCAGCGCCTAGCCCCATAGTAGCTACGCCCCTGTACTTATGGTATTACAATTACCGCTAAAACCGTGTACAGTTCGTGTAAATGGACATGAGATCTGATGTGTTACCTGTACCAAACGCTAAACACCATATAATGTTATGTTTTTTAGTGATCTAAATTAAAAGCTTGAAAAATCTTATCAATAACCGTCTATATATTTCGAATTTAACAATTTTTAAATTAGTACTTTCTTTTTTACCACCAACAAATCAGCTGCCTCCGCTCTTTGTATTAATGCATTTATTCAAACAATTTCCATCACAATTCTCAATTATTGTAGTTTTCACAAACTGCGTTTGTACTTTATGCATTAACATTAATAGATTAATGTCATTATTCCTGTCTTTCTCACATACAATACTTGTTTAAGCTGTTTGAATAAAATTGAATAAAATACGATATGAGCCTTCCAACGATGCAACAAACTCTCTGACTTCATAGCCAACGATGATCTATGCTATACGTTATACAGAAATAAAGCCGCTCCCCTACATAAAGAAATTAATCAGCCACAAGCAATTCAGTTTAAATCTTTCAAATAATTCCCTCCCAAGCTTAATGCAGAATATCACTGTATCATAACCTTGATAAATTCGTTCCCTGACATACAAGCATCTGGTAGATAGCCGTACATCACACAGCGTTATATCTGCATCTACATCTATACTCTGCAATTCACAATTACTGTGGGTGGCAGAGGGTGCTAAGCACCAATCCTACTTCAGTGTGTTCCAATCCCAAACAGAACGAGGAAAGAAAGAATACATAAATGTATCAGTACGGCATCTTATATCTCGAATCTTATCCCTCCTGTCATTGCGACCTAAATAGGTTGGCGGAAGAAGTATTTCGTTGCACTCGTAAATTAAAGATTTTTGCATATACTCCAACAAATTCAAATGAAAATGACGTCGTTTGTCCGCCAAACAATCCCAGCCCAACCCACGTATCAGCTCTGTGACACTTACGTAAGGACTGTAACTAGGAGTCACGAATCGAGCGGCTCTCCTCAGTACTTTCTCTAACGTGTCAATCAATCCCTTGCGATACGGATCCCAAATTCCACAACAGTATTCCAAATGCGGACGCACTAGTGTTTTGTACGCCATTTCCTTTTAAAGAGCATTACAACTTTAAAAAAAACGTAATTTAGAATTAGCTTTGCCTACGACGGAAATTATGTGCAAGTCCCATTTCATGTTGCTTTGTACTGTTACGCCTAGATACTTCAGGGAATCTCCCGTGTCAACAACTGAATTGTTATCCTTGTACTCGTGAGCAAACGGGGTCTTTTTATTACTTATTTGCATTACCTAGCACTTTTTGCAGTTAAGTGTAAGCTGCCATTTACGGCACCATTCCGAAATAACATCCAGATCGCGCTGAATTTCTAAGCAGTCGTCATAGCACCTCGCTTCACTATAATAAGTGCATCATCAGCGAAAAATCGCATCCTGAAATTAACGTTGCCACCGAGATCGTTTATAAAAATTAAGAAAAGAAGTGGTCCTATTACACTTCCTTGAGGAACACCCGAAGTAACATCTAGCTTTGAAGAGGCTTCCCCGTCAACTGTGACCGATCAGTTAGAAAATCGCGTATTCATTCGCAAATCTGATCGGATATACCGTACGCTCGAATCTTCGCCAAAAGTCGGTTGGGTGGTACAGAGTCAAAAGCTTTCTGAAAATCCAAGAAAATAGCATCAATTTGAGATCCTGCATCAATTACCTTCATTACGTCAAGCGAAAATAAAGCCAGTTGCCTTTCACACGATCGGTTCTTCCGAAATCCGTGTTGATTTGCTGTAAGTAACTCGTTTCCATCTATAAACTTCATAACGTTAGAGCATATGACATTCTCCAGAATTCTGCTGCAAACGTCATGTAATAGTCGAATCAAATTCTTAGATGTTAAAATGTGACAATGTGAGAGGTTTATTGTACTTCCTGAGTAGTGTTGTAGTGAAGCACTTTCAATAGTGGACAGCTGAGGCGTAGAGCTACCACTTCCGCAGCACGCCACTTGGTGGCTTTCGTCTCGCCTGTAGCACAAGCCCGCAGGCTACGGCGCCAGTTGGGAAAAGGTGTCGTCTCGACGTTAAATTTGCCTGCACAGTGAAGCGTCGAAAAGTGAGGCGTCTGTTTTAAGTTATATCGACCTTTAAGTAATATCCGTGCACACTGTCCGATGGTCTCAATATAACAAGAAAAGATGGTCCTGTGCGTTAGTTGTGTGTACCAATAGTGAAAGGCCATTTTAAAGCTGCAAATACACATAAATAATTCCCTCGCACAATATTACTACAACTGGGGTCACCATTATTGTTGGTAAACAGGACAAACAGTTTTCAATTAACAAATACTAAAGACAGATGTCAAAGAACTGAGACGCAGTAGATAACTTTCCATTTTATAAAAAATCATATAATTGTTATTAAACGTCAAAGCCATAAGCAGAGAATAATGAAATTTAATTATTAACTGATTGCGGTGGAATGATTTTCATATGTACTTAAATTTTCTTTGAATGAATTTTTATTTCTTATTCTTCCCTCTAGAATGACCGTAGCATGGCGCTGATCCTGTCACATTCCTTCTAGTGTCGAAGGTTGTAATGGGGTGCAGAGCAGTAGGATACCTGTGACCTTTAGCTTTTATTCTTTTTGTTGTATAGTTTCTGGAAGAGATTGGTATTGAGGGGTGGCTAGCGTTATAGCAGTTCACTGGAAAAGCTCTGATTTTCTCGTCTGTGGAATAGTAACATTGCGTATCTAATAGCAACCTTCTGCTCATCTTCTTTCCTCCGCGAAAGGTATAACACATAGTTGGTGAGCTGCTTAGGGGGTGACTATTCTTTGTGTGTACGTCGTTAATGGATCGGTCGCTTATTGCCTCCAGCAGTACTGATAGCAACTGTAAGAATCACAAATTGACTTTTGAATTAAGACAACGGCGACGGAAGTACATAATCAGGTGTGTCTGACTTCTTTGCGGATGCAAGGCATTTTTTTTATCGCTTACGAAGTGGCAATGATACTAGACGTAGGATTCCCAGTAAATGCGACAGCACAGTAAAGTGTACCGACGCGGAGCAGCCGAAGCGGCGAGACAAAGGAAATGACATTGCAGTCTCCGCACTGCTAGCTTCCCTCTGCCCAAGATCGCTATGTCTGCATACTGTTTAGAATTTTTGATACTGCTAGCAGCTGAACCTAACGAGCTACCTGCCATTGTACGCAGAGTAAAGTATCTGTGAATTAACGCATTTTCAGAAAGCCTTCTACTGTGTACCACACAACGGCGTGTTAGTCAAGATTCGCTCGTACGGTGTATCGGAACAGGCTTGTGAATGAATACGAAATTTTCTAACTGGTCTGTCGAAGCATGTCGTCGTTGAAAGAGTAAACACCTATAGTTTTTTTTTAGCTAATGGTTTTACGCCTCGTCGACGTTGAGGTCATTAGAGGCGGGAAAGGACTGGGGACAAGGAACGGGAAGGAATTCGTCCATGACCTTTTGAAGGAAGCATCCCGGAATTCACCTTGAGTGATTTGGGGAAACCTTGGAAAACCCAAATCTGGACGCTTGGACGGGGATTCGAACCGCCGTCCTACCGAGTGCAAGGCCAGAGCGTTAACCGCTCACCCACCACGCTCGGTATCTAGTTGTTAATCACACTTCCCTTAATTTTTATAAACGATCTCAAAGACAACGTTAGCGTTGAGATTGCTCGCTGATGATGCTGTCATCTATAGTAAAGTGAGGAATTATGCCCATCGCTTAAAAATTAAACGTTATCTGGACTTTTTTTCGCCATGGTATGATCAGTGGTGTGTTTCATTAAACTGAAAAAAAGTACAACGCAACGTACATAACTGACAAAAGAATTCGTTTGTTCAAGAGTACAAAGTAAACAGTTCGTTTACAAGGAATCTTTTCGTGTGCTCTTCCAGATAAGTTCGGCCATGCACAATTTTTCGCCAGCTATCCTCATCAGGTGAAGTGGTTACTGCGAAAAGTCTTCGACACAACAGTGGCTTTTAAAAAAGTTTGGCATATAGCCTTACACAGCACGAATGAGATCTTCTGTATGCGGACCTTCAAGGACCACTAGTTGTCTGCAGACACTAGCTTGAGCAACACTGCCTTACGAGAGTGCGATCGAGACCGTCCTGTGCCGTGGTCCAGCGTGCGGTGAGGATTGTACTTACGTCACTGTCCATTCACGGCGGTTTCCTGCGGAGTGGAGGCGGGTCGGCGCGGCGGCGGTCGGGCGCGGGCCGACGACCGCTGGGTGCGAATCGCGGCAGAGCGCGCTGGGGTAGCGCGAGCCGCCTCGCCTTCAGTCCGCCTCCGACCGCGCTGCGCTGCGCTGTGCCATGAGCCCCCGCGAGTCTTAGCAGGCAGCGGCATCGGCCGGCAACAGCCTCATGGAACCAGCCACCACAAGGTAGGCAGGCCCACGGCTCAGACTCCATCTCTAGGGCTAGGTGTGGGGAGACCACAACAACCGCTCCGTCGCTTTGCTACCTCACGTTTCATTGCAGCGTCCACGGTTGCATTGTTAGATCTTAATTTCCAACATCTCGTAAGCGATAGCTGAATTTAGGTTTCCACTCATTTCCCTCTTATTTACAATCATACGCTTCACTACTCTGCAATTTACTTAACTGTGGGGGCAGGGAGTGATTTGCACCAAACATTTTCTCTCCTCTGCGCATACAAATTCTAATCTTAAGAAGGGAGGAAAGAATATATATATAGGTTCGGTTTGCTACATCGGAGTTTTACTGAAGTGACTACCGATGCGTTGTTAGATCGGAAATACTTGAATTTGAGCTTGTTTAATCCTTCCATTCCTTTCCCTCATATTTACAATGATACAAATTCATATTCTTCAGTTTTTTTAAGCTCTTTGGGGCAGAGGGTGATTTGCACCAAAAATATTCTCTTCTGTATGCATTCTAAATCTAAATGTACAAGTAACTAAATAATACATATAGCTATCTGTTTTGTTTCTTACTTCCTTTATCTTTTATCTCTCCCATGACCACTACACTCTTACTTCGATGGAGGAGTATCTCCCCGAGTCGTAAATGGAAGAGTATGTTTGCAAGTTTGCCAATAAATTCAATCGGAGATAGATGATGAGAGGCTGTCTTAAAGCTTTTTCTGCCACTCGTCTCATCCCAGGAGCCAATCTTCTTTGTTTTTCCCAGCAGTCGAGTCCATCTCTCTTTCTGTCAAAGTTCTCCCGTTGTATAAGTTGTATAAATTTTACGGGAATGTAGACCATCTGTTTCAGTTTTATCATCCTGTCGTTTATTTCGTTTTATAACGATTAAATCAATAATTCATTACACAGTGAGACATACGTATTTTATGTTACTGTCCTAAAACTGATTTGCAACTGTAAGTCCTCTATATTTCAAACTGTTCTGCAACAGTCATCGTGCGCCAAACTTTTGCCGTGGCTTCAACGACTAACGACAAAGCTTTCTGACTTGTTTAAACCTATTCAGGTCCCTCTTTCATGCGGTTGGATTATTGTTATATAGCTTACTACCTTCGTAGTTTTCTTTGCAGTTTTTTAAAACATGAAATTTCAGAATGGAATGTTTTCTCAGCTATGTGCTACAATTTGAAACATTTACATACTTTTTGAATTTTCGCGTTTTCTTAAGCGATTTTCGTACAGTTTTTATCAAATTCTGAACATTATTTCGTTTCTTATTTAGTTTAAAATCGTTTTAAACACATAATAACGCATATATTATATATATTTTTGGTGGATGAAACTATTTTTGGAGTATAGGCTATACTTCCCTAAAACAATATTCCGAATTATTTTCATAGTCCTTCTTGTAGTATAATTTGACACCAGTCTTAAATTTACGAACATAAACGCAAATATACGATATTTCAGAGACAAACGTTTTTCTTTTTCGTTTTAAGCGTTTCTTTCTTTGGTACATTTTTCATCTCTTCATCTTCGAATGAAGTTTCTGCTTGGTTCGTCTTCTTATATCACTTACATCTGTCCTTCACATGGAACTGTTGTAACAAGCGTGTGTGGATGAAGAACTATCTTAATTTCGCAACATTAATGTGGAATAAAAAAGAAGCTATTTGTTACAAGTAGAAGTGGAGTTTTTACGTTACAATACTTGTAACATCGCGGGCATGAGGAGTCATCCGCTTGATCTTTCTTACTCTGTCTGGTGCTCTTGCTTTGTCGCAGATGAAATTTTGCAGGTGGATGTGAGTTGGAAGAAAGAAAGAGGCAGAAAAAGTGCAATCTACAAAAGTAGTTTTGTGCAATACACAGAAGCTTCACTTGTCAAACCGTAACTTAAGTTGTGGTTTCCAAGTGTTAGAGAAGTTCCAATCTGCATGATTCTGCCGTCTGTAGACATAATTAGCGACCACACAAAAAATTCCATTTTTTCTAAATGACGTGACCTTCAATCTAAATGGCCAAACAGAAAGTTCAGTAATAGTTGTGATTTATTTTTTTAAGTTTGTCAAAAACAGTGAATGAAAATTTGTCTTCCACCTGAATATGATGTACACTTTTACATTTAAGCAGGTGATCAGAGCCGATAAGAACCGAACTGGTGTCTCCCAGCCCGCTGCTTTCGCATTCATGCATCGCTATTCCGAAACCACACTTGATATTAAGTGATATGTATACTTTGAATTGTAGTTAGGCAACTACAGGTCTAAAGTCGGAGAGAAAATTCGCACGAATGAAGGTATAGGCGACATAAGAATGGTGGCTTTTTCTAAATTCAAATTCAGGTGTTTTTTCACATATTTTCTTGATCGGCGATGAAAATAGAATAAACCACTTACAAGTTCCGGAAGCTGGAAGCAAGTAATCGAGGCGTCGAGGCATTAGTTAGGCGTAAGAAGAAAATCGTCTGGAAATTCTGCCTTAATTGTTTGAAGTATCATTTCGTGAAGCAGAATGCCTCTATTGTCACAATTTCAATGGATGCAGAAACGAATGGGAATTATAAATATGTGTGGATTAATACAACAAAACCCCCGACTAGCATGTGAGACGTTCTGGCATTGGAGCACATGTGTAGCGTGTGGCATAATCTGCCAGGCTGTGACTGCCACTTTTACTTTCTACACGATCTACGAGGAGAACTTTCAGACTGGAGCAGATACTTAAGCTTTGGAATATCCAAAAGTTCGATTGATCATTATCACCACGATGTACGACTTATGTGTGTGTGATTTATTTTTTTTATGGTTAGTGCTACTCCAGTATTAGTATATTGGGGCTTTACTTTACGTCACTATCTGAGCCATTAGCGTTTCATTTTATCTACTTGTCAGTGACAAAGCAACAGGTTAACAGGAATAACGGAGCTTAATTTCTAAAAATCATTCCAATGAAACTTTGCTGTTATTGATAACAGAGCAAAACTATAATTCGAAGCATTGTAACTAGTCCACAATTAAACTTCGTATTTAGCGCTAAGAAGACATTTTTCACGGAATTTGCCATATAGACTTTCTCTTTAAAAGTCTATGTTTGCAGCTGGCATTTCGTTAAATATAGTAATTTTACTCTTAATGCAGATATGTAAACGGGTACGAAAACAATTCTGATCATTTTCATGGTTTATTTAAAAACGGAACTATGTAAATGTCACTGAGCAAAAGCATTTTTTGTTTACGTGTAACTGACAAGTGACTGGTCAGTTAAAATATATAAATAGTTGTTAATATTTCTTTATTTAAGATGAAACAGTTTGTATCGTCTGTGTACATCTGTTAGTTGATGTATTTGTTCCAAATGCAAATTCGTCGGAGTCGTATTTATGATTTAGTGTTCAGAATAACAGGAAATACTTGGGAGCGCCTTTGGCCTGGCCGGCGTTATGTAAACTCCGTCTGGACACAGGCTAGCGCACTTGTTATCGATCCTACTGGAAGAGCTGCTTCCTTCGGTCAGGCGGTTAAGTCGTCCATCAGCTGGAGAGGATGTAGCGGTGACACTGCCACTAAAGGGCGTCAGTAGTTTCTTATCAACTTTAATCACATTATTAGAGCATGAGGTTAGATGAAATACCTCTTAACAATCTATCCATTGCGGTTTGAACCCACATCTTCTAGATACAGATACCTCTATTACAGGATATTAAACACAAAATTTCTCATGTCTATAACGTAACATGTTTTCACAATTCTACAAGTCTATTTTTGCCTGCCTGCTATTGGACAAAAGTAGTGTATATACGTATGTTTGTTTGGGCCAACTAGTGCTACATTAACCATTCGCTGAGTTTGAATTTGCTTTGGAAGTGTACACATCTGGGTTACCATGCGTTACAACAAGAATTTTTAACCCAGGAGGGGACCTACAGTTTAACGTGGAATCCGAACCACGGAAGCTTTTTGTCATTCTTCACATTACACAGCAAGCTGTGCCAGAGGTGAAGGTGGGGTTAGGGGCTTATGAAAATCGCTGCCGAGATAGGAATTCGATCGGAGGACCTTTCGATCTCCAGTCGGACAACTTAATTACTGAGCCACTCGGCCGCTGTATCGTAAGTACTTAATTTTTTGAAATTATAGAACTTTATTACACGTCTTACTTACAAGAAATTTATGCTGTTGTGAGGATCAACATCTAAACTAGTCATAAGAATTCTTAAATAAATTCATGCAATTGCTATCTTATTTTTTTTAATTTTTTTTTTTAACAAACTTCAAGTTTCTTCACTAAATCAACGCCTCTCCCTTCGAAAAGTCTATGCCATTAAGTAAATTTTCGATTTTTAAATTTTTAGCGGAATAACCTAATAGTTACGGGGAGGTGTATTGAAAATCCTTAATGCCTTCTTTAAATAGTTCCTAACTATCAATATTACATATTATAGGCACCCTATTTAATACTGGTTTCTATGGCTTTCAGGCAACTAGTAGTTTTGCTGGATGCGCTAATCTCTGTGATTAGTAGCTAACGTTTCTCGCAAGTCCATATTTATCTTTTAAAAAACATCCCGCTCAAATATAACTCTCTTCCAAACCAACAACCCTCTAACAATAATTTTTGTAGACAAGGTTTCATTAAAAAAAATTGATTTCATAATTATTATCAAATAATACATAAATAATGAGACATTTAAAAAAATATCACAAAACCAGGTAAATCGTGATGCCATAGAATAAGAGAAGTTTATGCCACTGGTCCTAGCGCGTTCGGAGGTAAATGTAGAACTCACAAACTGCTACTAAAACACGAAATACGGGGAGCTTTAGATCCTGAAATTTTTATGCAGTAATTTTGTTTCTCGATATTACATAAATTCAAACTAACGTGCATTTTGATAAAAGAAGAGTCACGGTTAAAACACCTCATGTGAAAACAATTCCTAGAATTCGTTGCATTCAGCAAACGCGGCAGACTCATATATTAACAGCAGTATTTGCCGTACGTGTAAGCAGTGGGGCGACATGTTCAACCCACTGAAACTTTTTTTACCATAACAAAACTCCTGAGATGCTACAAGTGTTTTCTGGGCGTCGTGGCATACCTTCGGGAAAGCTGTCGAAACCGCGAGGCCACTGTCTTCTCCAGAACACTTCGGGCGACTAAGGTTATATTTCGGAGAAATGTTTTACTTATTTGCTCAACGTCCGCAGAGGCCTGGCCAACTAACACGCTCATTAACAGTTTCCACGAAGCTTCCCCTTTGAAGAGTGAAGTTATGACAGACAGCTATTCCCAAGTAGACTCCATTCTGCTGGCTTAGAGTCTCCGCTTTTTTACTACGCGTGGTCTAATTAGCACTTTGGAGGAACTTAGTTCACGTGTTAGAGCGCTGTAAACTCTAGAAAAAGAGCACTCGTGTCTTCCTCAGTAGAAAGTGAAAAACACACTAAATACCTAACTCTCATTGGCCAATGCACTGCAGCAGCAATTTTTAGGTATATTTGCCGCAAAGATTTTTGTTCTTAATTTCTTTACCGCCCATTCATGCTTTTTTTTAAAAAAAAAAAAAAAAAAAAAAAAGTTTTCGAACGCTGAGGTTGATTGCAACAAGCCTAATAGTTTTTATTCGCTGTAATTGTATCCATCATTTGTTCCTGTTCATAACTTTCATCATAATCAAGTGTTCCTTTGAACACCCTCCTTAAGCTCATTCAACGACTTGCATGCTACTGGGAACAACGAATCAATAATTCATGTGGGCAGCGCATGACCTGTTATGAAGATATTCTTTTCATCTCATTTCTTTCTAAGAGGAATTAGACACTTGAAAAGGTGCTACAGTTGTGTTCTACGACATTCAGACAGTGTGACATTAACGAAATCTTGATCGTAAACCTTGATCATACAAGAATCCACCGCACGTACAATGACGAGACGAACAGCGTTGTGGACGAGTTCGCTCCACATCTTATCAGAGTTCGTTGACCTCTGCGCAACTCGCTGGCGGGTACTGTGCGGTGGACACCAGGTTTCGCTCCGCGCATGCGTGCTATCGTTAAGCTGTCGGCTGAGGAAATACGGCCGAATGTCTGCAGTATTACAAACCGGAATCTCAGAGCCGGCTGCTGGTACCGAAGCGAGCAACCGTTTTAAAAAATGACTTCTCCTCTGTCGTATACGAGCACGGCAGCAGCGGATTACATCAATCCCCACCTGACAGACTTAACTCTCCGAGACAGCCACAATGTTTTCGAGGCTGCGATTGGTGATTCTGCTCATTGTTACAATCGAAGACCGAGGCAGGGTGACTACGGCCACGTAGCTCCACGTCGGTTATTAGCATTTTAGGTTTCGGGCACCATTTTGGAGGTTTTTGCTCTAAGATAGTTGACAAGCTGGCTAGTCTCAAGGTCCCTGATCACGAGACTTATATTACTTAGTTCTTCTTCGAAAGTAGCTGGATGTTATCGAATAAGGTAATTTGTCCTGTGTCTACACTGTGTTTCACTAACGACGATTCTTCGGCGTTGCTTTTACTATGTCTGATAGGTTTGTGCAGCTTCCCTTTATAATGCTTGCTTTTATTTCTAGCTATACTTGCCACTAACTACAAGGAATATGGTAGATTCCTTGTAATTGGAAGGGAACCACCCATAACGTCACAATGCTTAATGCAGGAGCTGTGTGTCATAGACTGTAAGGGTTATAAATTTTCTCATATCGTGACGCACGTTGTCAGTCTCTCATAACCAGAACATACAGTGTAAGCTGTACAACAGCAACTGTTTTAGCTGGCTTCAGTGAGAGGTGGATTGCTTTGTCTGGTGCGTATTCTCCGTAGACGTTTGCTTCAAATCTCCTTCTAGTTAGATACGCACATTCAATGTCGTGTTCACAATTGTACTCAATAGAACGCTGATTCTAATACTTTCTATGCGGCGTGCAGGCTCAATGAACCGTGTTCATGTCTATCATTTTAACAAAATTGTAACTATCAGCACAAGACCGCTCTTTGCAGATGAAACAGAAATATGGAGGAAGGAGGAGCTGTGGTGCGATGAAACAGACGTTTTATCGCAACATCGTTCGAAATTTAAACGCGCTAATTGAAAACAAAAGAAGTGAATCCCTTCAGGAAAGAAGCCAACTAAGGAGAATGGTCTAAACTCTGACAAATATCTGGCTGTCATGGTCTGCAGCAATTTAAGATGAAATTGTCGTATTGCCTCAGATGTAGACAAAGAAAACAGAAGATCACGTTTCGTAGGTTATGTTTCGAAGCACACATGAGACAAAATAATTAACTCTGAATCGTCCGGATCGTCCATAGTTATCATATTAGTAAGAACTATGCTAACCACACGAAATGTCTGGTTCTATCGTTGGCAGCACTCTTGTCACTCTGTGGTACACCAATACTTTACACTAAATGTTATCAGAAACAGAAGTAAAACGCAATGTATATAGATTCTTTTTAGTAAAATTTCTGTCTAAAAACAACTGTTGATTTATTTTTATTTATTTCCTACGCGTTTCGACCTTATGGTGTGGGGCATCATCAGTGGCTGTAAATTTATGTTTACATGTAAACGTGAAACGCAGATGGGAATAAATAAAAATGAATCAACAGTTGTTTTTAAAAAATCTATTGATCAACAACTGAGGAAGATGGTCTATAATCAGATTCACAATGTATATTTTGGCTAACATCATATATGGACTCGCAATGAAGTCTTCATGGGTGTACCGGATTGTCTGGTGAAAATAATCTGAAATGGTCTTAGTTCCCAGCGTTTATATCATCCCGTGCCAATGTGGACAAGACTTACATCGACCAAACAATCCGCACTGTAGAAAGCAGGTGTGAAGAACATAAAACCTTCCTTCGTAGAAGAGCAATGCCTCGGACTCTAAAACCTCCCTCATGAAGCAGTCCAGTTCAGACAGCCTTCGATATATAGGAGGCGAGATCACATGTTATAGCCAATGGCGCCCCAAACCATCACACTTGCCGTTTTCCACTATACGATCAGTGTAACGTCTAATAAGTATGGGGCAACACTGGATTCGTCACTACATTTTGTCACTTAGTTTCTTAGTTTGCCAGTGGTGCCGTTCACGTGCCTATTACAGTCTGAGGCGTTGGTAGTTTCTGGTCAGTGGAATCGTGTACGTGCCATCCGTCGAACCCTCAGCAGACGGTGTCGTAGTGTCCACGCATACACTTCCACACCCGTCACAGTGTTCCAACGTCGAGCCAGCACTGTGGACGAAGCTTCTCTGTCGGTTACGGCCATACGTACGATATGGCCCTCATCCTGCACTGGGGACACATGTTGTTGTCCAATACCCGCTTGTTACTGTCTTCGATCTTCTTCTGTCCACTGATTCCATGCATCCATCACTGTCGTAGTAGCATGACACGCACGAGCCGCAGTTTCACTGAACGACAAACCCGTTTCCCGAAGACCAATCGTTCGAAATCATCACATGCTGATATTGCACCCTTTGACAACGAGTAGGAATACCGGCACTTGCACGCACGTTTCCACTTCGTTTGACGGCTCTTCACCGACCGACTGACTGACTCCGGTCAGACAAAAGAGTGTGCTGCTGGGATTACGTGCACTCCATCACTCTACAATCTTAATCACTTATTGCGGTTCCGTTGTTATACACAACTTTATATTATTCAGACCATTCCTTGTGTGTGTTGCAATTGTAGGTAACAGTAGTGTGGTTTATAGCAATTAACGTCCGACACGAGTTACAACTGTTAGGTGTAAGAAAGGTGAAATTGTATCCGAGTTGTATCGTCTTTTAGAACTCTCTTGTTCCGTGGCTGGGATAGCCGCCAGTGGCCTTGGCTGCGACGCAGCGGGCCTGCCTAGCGCACCTGCCACTGCGCTATTAAAACTACCTCCAACTTACTAGCGAAAATTGCTGGGCCATACGATGACTGAGTTCCCTCAGCTCATTACTTTTGATAAACCTGAGGTTAACTGACTTGACTTAAAGCTTTCAAACGGATTTCATCAAATACAATTATTATTTCAAAATTTGTAGAACCCTTCACATTAGAGTGCAGGACCTAGAAACAGCAAAAATTATTGCTTGTCTCTCCGCAGTGGCATTTACCCGAACAACACACAAATTGTTGGTGCTTCTTCACTGCCATAATTCAACTGACAGACTCAAAGATGAAAATACGTTGGAAGCGTTCTTATTTCTTTAGTTGGACACCGAGCCTTCTCTCGCCCATGAAAACCACGACTTACTACAGACTGAAAAAATGTGCAAAATTTTCACTCCAAATGACGAACTCTGAACTAACTCCCAACGCAACAAGATTACAGGCAGATTAATAATTGTTATAATCATCTTTTTTAACTTATAGCTTTACGCCTCGTCGACGTCAGTAGAGGCAGGATAGGGACTGGGGACAAAGTACGGGAAGGAATTTTGTCATGGTCTTTTGAAGGAACCATCCCGGCATTCGCCTGGAGTGATTTGGGAAACCATGGAAAACCCAAATCTGGATGCCCGGACGGGGATTCGAACCGGCGTCATCCCGAATGCGAGGGCAGAGCGCTCACCCATCATGCTCGGTGTTATAATCATCGCTGTAATACAACATTACATTTTTCATTTGCCGTTCATATAGCCATACAGTTGTAACTTCTACTGAATTAATGACGCCGGAAGTAAAGAACCAATGAAATAAATTCAGATTAGGAATTCAAAAAACTTTTGCTATCCATATAATATCAGTTTTATTCCTGGTCCAGGCACAATTCAGCACTTTAAATATGAAACTACTTCCACCCGTATTAATTAATACCTTTAGTAACATGGCGCTTATGAAAGCAGCTTAATTGGTTTGTAAAACTCATTTCAGACTGAATTATGCTGTAACAAAATGTGTCAGTTACGATTCTGGTAAACTAAACCACAACCTCCACTAATATTGCGTTCGAAAATCATAGCTTCTATTACCCTCATATGAATCATGATGGGTATCACCTAAGGTGGTAGTAGGAATTCATTCTGAAAAAGCTTGTAAGAAAAAGAATCATTTTTAATTATATCTTTCGTTATATGAATACGTTACTCTGGTTAGATTATCAGAGCAGTTGGTTGAGTCTGACATAAATAAATGCATTTTACGTTAGATGACGGAGACTACAATTTCGAAAACGAATAACTGTTATTTATTTGACTGATAGATGTCGCGATTACATACGTACGATTCTCTGAGTTTTTAATAAACCTCATTGTTTCTTATCGTGTGCCAAAAAATTCTTAGTTTACGGTTTAACCTGGTGCTTACAACTGAGGCAGATAAAATAGCGTAAATAATGAAAACCCTTCTCCTTACATTAATTTCTGCATCTGGTTGTCGTAGATAAATAAAAAGCAATATGTAAATTTAATCGAACGTACTAATTGTAATTTTGTGACATATAATTGCCTGGCATTAATTTAGCGTAAATAATGAAAACCCTTCTCCTTACATTAATTTCTGCATCTGGTTGTCGTAGATAAATAAAAAGCAATATGTAAATTTAATCGAACGTACTAATTGTAACTTTGGACATATAATTGCCTGGCATTAATTTTTTCCCCTACTCTCAGTATTTCTAATATCACTGCTCAGTGCTATTTTGCGACAATAATATCGTTGTTGAATTGCGAGTGTCATTTCCTTGATGATTTAAATCTGATAAAAAAAAGTTATCTTAAATCTCATTTAATAGCTAACACATGTATCAGATAACTAAGGTTATCATATATAATGGTAGTAGGAATTTATTATGGAAAAGCTTATAAGGAGAAACGAATAAGTCATCCTTAATGATATCTTTAGTTATCTGAATACGTTACTCTCCTTAGATTATCAGAGTATTTTGTTAGGATTTTAAAATAAAAAATGCATTTCACTTTAGATGACGGGAACTATAATTTCGAAAACGGATAACTGTTATTTATGTGACTAATACATTTCGCATTATGTACGTTTCTCCTAGTTTTTAATAAACTTCATTGCTTCTTACCTTCTGCCAAAAACATTCTTAGGTTATGGTTTAACTTAGTCCTCATAACAGATACAGATAAAATAGCGTAAATATTGAATCCCCTTCTCCTTACATGAATTTCTGCGTCTAACTGATAAAATAGCGTAAAGACTGAATCTTTTTCTCCTTATATAAATTTCTGCGTCTAGCTGTAAATAAACGAAAAGCAAGATGGTGGTACGAATGTAATATGGTGGTTGATGATTGGCCGTTCTTTAGCCAATAGGTGAAGCAGCTATAGACGACGCACGCAGACGCCACGTTAGCGTTTTATATAATAGGAAAGGGATAAGGAAGCTCACCAAGCGAATAATTAATAAGAACATCATGATACTAATAATACATATTGTAACAGCCCTTAATCTCAGCTCTTTTATGAAATTTTAAGTATAATGTATAGCAAGATGGGAGTTGATTAATCGTGGATTTGTTTATTTTTCGTGTCATTAATTGTGAACTTGTGCATATTTGTCATGTAAATCAACATTGTTTTATATGTTTATCACATATAAGTGATATGTAATACGATCAAGGAGAGTATTATGTATGAAACATTAATTATAAGTTTGTAATTGTAAGTGCTCATTTGAGCCAAGATGACGGAGGACAATTCTCAGCTGTTTGGACTGGTTATGTTGACAATTTCGTGTCTAAATGCATGTAAACAGTAGTAACTTTCATTTTAACGTGTTTTCTAATGATTGTGAGTGATTTTGTACAATCTGCAATTATTTTTGTATGGATTTTATTGTTAACGAATTGTTCACGTTCGAGAAACAACGTCTGTCGGTACTCTTTGTGAAGTTCTGTATGTTTCTATGGCGATTATTTAAACGCACGGAGATGGCGAGCGGAAGTTAGTTGTCAGAATTATTGTTTTTGAGTCGTCAAGCACAGTCGGTTCTGAGTTTAATAGCTAGAATATTTGTGTATTTGTGCTTTAGTGTCTTTGGACGAATCTATTGTCTTATCAGTGTGTAATGCTACTATGGAGATCACGGAGTGTGATTCGTCAGTGTTGTCATTTCATGGAACTATTTAATCCATTCAAAGCAATAGTTATTTAATCTTTGGGGGAAGGTAAAATCCCCTGACGACCAACGACAAGATCTTGTGTATTCGACTTCACAGTATTAAAAGTAATCATCATTAATTGATGACAGGGCGAATTAGTTAATTATTGAAGAGCGTATCAATATTATGGTTGTAATGATAATACGATATATTATTCTTTCAGTGTTATATACCGTAATAAGAGAAAGTTGAGGGATAGGAATGCAAGAAAACTTGTGAGTTATGTGGAGTACACTAGAAATAGGATATTCTGGAAATCTGTCTACCTCAATCTTTATAAGTTATTGATCAAAGGCTCGGGCAATAGAGCAGCCCCGGAAAAGGTCTATATTATTAAAGTTGGCTAACGGCAAAGCTGGCTCCTAGAGAACCAAATTAATCTCCATTCTGAACATTCTGTCATGAGGACCACAAGGCAAGGAGAGTAATATAATACATAAAACAAGGTCCAAGTCTCCTAAAGCGTAGCAGCCAAAGTGAATGACAGCTATTGGCTAGTCAATGAAAAATTCTGTTATCGACGCTTATACAAAACCGTATAAAGAAGCGAAGTTATCAATCTTATTATCTTATTCTTCATAGCAGTTTCGTATTCTATGCAGATTTAAGATACCGAGGGCCTGGAAGAGGCCTGAAGCGTCTCATCAATCAACACCAGTTCCATCTGTGTATGACTTCATAAGAAAGTAGTTAGTGTCTCTCTTAATAGCTTGGATTCTGAATGTATATGTGGGGATAAGCTTTTCCCGCCTCGTTGGCTGCGGCACCGTGATGGCGCTAAGACGGGGTTAGCTGGTTCGAGTCCAGGTGATAGACATTTTTTTAACTATTACTACTTGGCCCTCGGGGAAGGAGAGGTGGTAGTGCACAATTCCTAATCACCAAATTGTGCTCCAAGCTCCTGGGTTAAATCCCAAACCTGTCCGCAGTGACTATGGAGTGAGGGCAGACGGCACTGTTGACGGTGATTCCCCCCGTCGGGTGGGGACGTTAAGGCTGCGGTCTTTCAGAGAGTAGACCTGACTGTGCTGGCACCAGGTTTCACCCTCACTATTTTCTGATTTCTAATCCACAACATAAAACCAACACTCTACTGTACACACACAGTCACCGTCATCCACACTTACAACAACACTTACGAACATTGCTACACTAGGGAAGGCAACGGGAATCAATCCCAGTTCATTTTCCCAGTCGCAACCATGGACACCATGGCAACGCCTACGCTCATAAGGGAGCGTACATAAACCACGTAGCTCCATTTCGGCCTCCTGTAAACCCCCCCCCTTCCCCCCACGTAGCCCAACGTGGCTTTTGTCTCTGCCCCCCCCCCCCCCCGCCCTTCAACCAACGTAACACGTAGCTTTTTTCCATATTGATTCTAGAAGACATTTTTTACTGTTTTCTCTTTGTAAGACTATCGTAAATTACATTCAGTGATAATTAAATGACGGAAATAAATATGTACATGCTTCTGTGTGTTCTGTATCCCATTTCAACTGTGACAAATAATATTAAAGAAAAGCTACGTGGCCTGGCTCGGAAACCACCCCCCCCCCCCTTTCCCATGTAGCCCAGCGTAGCTTTCCACCTCCCCCCCCCCTTTCTAGACCGAGCCACGTAGTTTATACACAATCCCTAAATAGAATTTAGACTCTGAATATATTAAATAAATGTGTCATTGGGAAAGATATTAAGTTAACAAATGTGTAGAGATGGTTCATTTCTGCGAGCTTATGGGTCCTGAAAAGGACCTTCTAGCTCCTTTTTGTGTACCATTTGACCGAGATGTCTATTCAGACAGTTCGGTCTGAGCTTATCGCTGTTGCTTTATCCACCAGATTGTTTCTAACTGTCCTCTTCGATCGTACAAGCGAACAGTAGCGGAAGTACACGATGCATCGATCAGCGCAGTTGATTGGATAAAAACATTAGATGCAGAGATGTAAGATTGTACAAGCTTGTGAGATGGACATTTGCCCTCAATTCTGTGTAGCTTGTTAAATCTAGCGTGATAAGTACAAGGAGAATAAGTCATTATCATTGTATAACTTGACTTGTACTCCTTATACAGACCGGATAAAATGCGAACTGATTTATACTAATAGGTTCAATGTTGAATTGTTAGCAAAAAATACTCAGCACTGACATATATACATATATTCAGAAGATAGACATAAATTTATAGTAAAAAGAATTTGATAGCAAGAAATTGTGACTTATACTCCTTGTACTTGTCACGATAGAAATTACGTACGATAAATAAATAAACAGGGAAAGAAATGTAAGCTTTAGTCTGTACCTGTGAAAATTATAGCAACCTTGTTGATACGATTAATGGGTTGAACGTAGTCGATCTTCGGCGAAGAGTCTGATTAAATAATAGGATATTGTTAGTACGACGACTAAGATTCCCTTTACTGGTGAGGATAACAAACATGCGCTAAGTGTGATAATATAACTGTGCTCACGTGGCATATACCATCAGCATCGGCTATATGCATTACGTAGACTGATGACGTGCTACGTATTAAGCGCACGCTTAGCGAGTGGGCATAACGTTACAACTGGCTACCGTAGACAACAAGTAGTCATATTACGCTAGACAAGGCGGGGTATATTACAGTTGGCTCAATTAACAGGTCACATTACAATTGGCGCTCCTAAACTGGATATATTACATCACTTGTGATGCTAAAAGCTACACAGCTGATGGAAAAACGCATACTGCGTGTCCGCGTTATACAATCCTGCAATCTTCATTGCCGTTCATTTTCGTATGAACACTGACCAACCGCAATGAAAAAAGCAATGCACACTAACCGGCCGAATATTCCCAGTTTCTAGTATTTGGTAAGAATACAGTTGTGCAAGGGGGCGTCTATTAATTACGTAATCTCAAATTTGGGGGGGGGGGCGTGTTCCGGCGAAATCTTACCAAGGGGGATGGCGTCGACAGAAATTTTACGTCATCGTTTAACTTCCTCGAAGAACAATAGAGCTAAAGTTGTTAGCGGAAAAGGTGGGTGGGGGAGGGGGGGGTGTCCCTCGAGATCTCTCCGAACCACACCAAGGAGGGGGGGGGGGTGCCCTGATATTTGAAAAAACACCTCACGTAATGGACGCTCGCCAACAAGCTAGCCGGTTCTGTTAGCGTTGAAGTTCCAACACAATTTTCGAACCTATGGGAAATCAAACGGTCGGAAAGGTCTGCCCGTGTTTGCTGTTATATATAAATAATATTTTTAATATAGATTTTTGTAAATCGTATAATTTTCGAATGTGCAATGAACGCAAAATATCTAAAATTATAGTTTTACGAGATTTAAGTAACTATATTTCAATCCCACTTTTTTAGGTATATTTATACTTTCTGAACTACGATGACAATCACAGATAGTAAATACACTACACATATCGATTGATTTCATATCAAATAGTGAAAAAATATACACTAAAATTTTAAATTAAGATAGAAATGATACCTGTGATACATCATTCAAACAGTAGTAAAAAAAAATAATAATAATTCCCAGCTGAATGAGTACATACACTATTGTGATCATCAATAGGTCTGTCTCAATACTATATAGTAAACAATGAACATTCATTTTGGTACTGACAGTCAAAAGCATGGCGCCTTAATAGAAACGTCATTTCATACCACATACTATTTTCTCTGCAAGGAATGTTTAAATGAAAACTCTTACTATGTTGGCTTAGCCCAGCCAAGTTACTACCTAACATATCAAATCTGCGAGGGCTTCTATGGTGTAGTACAGTACCTGAATCAACTGAGGAATAAATCCTAGAAATTATTTTTTACGCTAGAAATAATTCATAAAGGTTATCTGTATTATTCATTAGCAGGTTGCCGTCTGGTTATGGTGCTTATTAGCTTTGATATCAAAGAAGTGTAATAAGAAACGTCATATAATCGTTTTTAGATGGCATTATTGCCGCTCTGTATTTTTATCTTTCAAATGACACTCAGTAAAATATGTAAGAATGGAAACTCTCACCAGGAATTGGAGAACACTGCGTTTTTAATGGTGTGATACGAAAGAACTCTGGTATCCAGAATTGGGCAGTGCTTATCCGCCACTCAGTTCTGAACGAGTTGTGTCTGCTATGTAAAAAATGACGCAAACAAGTTGTTACAGTTAACGCCCGTTCGCCAGTGTGAGGTTGCAGATAAGCGTTGCACAGCTTAAATTACACCGCTAGCGATAAGAGTCATTATGGATTTTACACCGATCGAATTAACAACTTGCGTGGTTACCAACAGTCAGTGCATTGATCACAGAGTAAGTAAGGGTTCATGCGGGATGCAATATGCGTGTCAGCCAAGCTATAGAGCATAAGTATTTTCGTATCGTCCTCGCGCCTAATGAGACAGCCCTGGGTGTGACTGTTCCAATTGCCGGATCACCTCGTTTTACTTCCGAATGGAAGGCGCAGGCTGTGTGGCTCTCCAGTCTTGCGATTGATCCTCCGTCCGGTGGTCACTGGCCGCTACCGCGATAGAAAGTCCGACCTTGATGTCAGGACGGTTGGATGCACAAAGCACGCGGCGACCTGCGGCGTTTGCTTCTGCTCGGATGAAACATTTCAGCAGATAATGACTTGGAAACTTCACTGGTAATTCGCCAGGTAATATATGTGATGTAGGAGGCATTTAAAGGAAATATCGCTCATGCTGACGATGCAGGTAGCAAACTACTCATAAATTCTTGAAATGTAGTTCAGCTTAACATGCAATTAAACACAGAAAGGGCATGGTAGTCATACAAGGATTCTTTTTTTTTTTTAAATTGCTTTACGTCTCTTAACAGCGAGGTCTTTAGAGACGGGAAAGGATGGGGGGCAAGGAATGGGAAGGAATTCGTCCATGGCCTTTTGAAGGAAGCATCCCGGCATTTGCCTGGAGTGATTTGGGAAACCATGGAAAGCCCAAATCTGGATGCCCGGGTGGGGATTCGAACCGGCGTCCTCCCGAATGAGAGGCCAGAACGCTAACCGTTACACCACCACACTCGATCACAATGTTTCTATTTCCAGGGCTAGTCGAATATTCACTTTTTAGCTAGACTGTATTCGATTAATTGATTTCCGAGTGATTTTTGTACATCCATCAATTACGAATGCATTTTTTGTACACCAAATTCACGGTATAAATACCGAAATTACATATTTTTTACAGCGGAGTTCGTTCACGGATCTTCATCCTGTGTTTCAAGACTTATCTTCAATATGACGCAATTTTTTTCTATTTTACAACAATCCCGAAATATAGGATAGAACGATTCTGCGTCTTCTATTTGGGTTTCCTTTTTTTATTCCTGCTATAACTCCAGCTTTTAGATATGTATTAGTCATAAATTTTCAAGCCAGTCGGGGAACAGGAAACAGGATCTAATGCATTTAAAAAAAATAGAAAACATTTCTCAAACCATCATGGATGCCATTTGTTTCACTGTCACGTTGATACTATCAAGTTTAGTTTTCAATACATTTGTTGGTATAGTATTTTTTTTTTTTTTTTTGTATGTATTTTCGCTACGATGACATAGAAGTCATTAGAGAAAAGAAAGAACTTGGGGCAAGGTGCAAGAAAGAATTTGGTCATGGCCTTTTGAAGGAACCATTCCTGCATTTGCCTGGAATTATATGGGAAACCATGGAAAACCGAAATGTGGATGGTCAGACGGTGATTCGAACCCGCGTCCTCCCGAATGCGAGGGCACAGGATTACCATTCACTCACTACGTTTGGTAACATTTTATAACAGATTTTTAGTAGTATTTTAGTCCTAGCCATGCGATGCGTTGCTTAATTCATTGCAGGCTTTACATCTGTTCATTAGCTGACGGAATTATTCATGTTGGTGACGTAGTCAACAGCGAAGAAAGCAGTGTTATTGTTACAATGCACGTTTTGTTTTTCGTTTCGATTCATAGAGTAGTTCCTATACCATTAGGAATAAAACGTAAAATGCCTATTCTTGGAAATATTTTTCCAACAGTTTCTGAAATCAGAACACAATGCAGTGGGAAATAAAAATGGGGGTAGGTGAAACTTATTAGCTGTGTCACTTAGGTCAGACCAGCTATTTTTAAGAGCTCGCATTCAAGAAGCTGTCCGTCCAGTAACATTTGTGTTTTTCCTTTCCCAAGTGATTTTCTTTTGTATTTCTCTCCTACACGACGCTTATAGTTCCAAAGCTCTAAACACCTAGCTCGCTACTTTTAATGATCACCTGGTATGGAATTACTCCCACTGATTCCTTCGTCGCTGCTACGGTTGAACCTGTTGCGTAGAGGCCATCCTAATTTACGACACATCACTCTTTTATGTAACGTGTTTTTTTCGACGGCAGCGTATTCGCTGGTGTGCGTTTGTTACTGTACGTCATACCTGCAATATATTTGTCATGTCTACTGATAAACCGATCTCAAAAACGAAGGGGAAGTAAATAAAGGTGTTAAATTCACTAAAGAAAGTTTAAAATGTTTTCTTTAAAATAAGTTAAGACTTCGTTCCTAATTTTCATGCTTATATTCTCTTCACTGATGATTATTGGAATCTGTTACTGGATTTCCACTGATTTCATGTGGTCTTGAAAATTCAAAAGATAATTTAATATATTTTCTTAAAAGATCATGGTTTAACCCCCCCAAAAAAATCTCCTGTCAAATTCCGGGATGATTCCTTCAAAACGACATAGCCAAATTCCTTTACGTTCCTTACCCCCAAGTCCTTTACCGCCTTTAATGACTTCAGTGTTGACAAGGCGTAAATACGCAAGGAATAGTAGTGCCAACAAATGTACTAAAAATGATAGTATCTACGTTTTTAAATAATATTTAGAACACAAAAACAAACAATAAAAACATTTTAATTAACATTTTCTTTATTTCACGTATTCGAATAACATAAGTCATAAAAGCTTTGATCGAAAAATTTCTGTTACATAACTAGCGCATGGCTAATGTAGAGCAGTGGGAGCCATGCATTATCATTGAACATAATCATACGTCTCTCATCAATTCTGTATCATCTGTTGAACAAAATAACATCGGAAATTTCCTAGTTTTGTTATTATTCAAGTACAGTTTTACCTGTATTGAACCAAAGAATCGTTATTTACTGTTTGTATGTCGTTTTTAGGAAATTAAAATGTCTTATTTCTATCGACAAGTCGTTTTGATTTCACGAAATGTTTGCTGTCTACGCAACGACTTCATTTCCTTTTAAGCTGCCACAAACTCGCATTGATAGACAACACTTCACTGCCTTGGAGCAGGCGGTCAGTTCGTTTCGCGATGTTCCGTATGTGTGCGGTGCAGCTCTAAATTCAATTAGCACTAAGTGGCCGTTAATTGAGACCGCAGTGGCGCCAATGACGCCCACCGCAGCCAATTTGCCGAGTGTCCCTTTAGGCAGGTGCTCTGCCCACGAGTAATTCCAGCTGCTTCTTAGCGTAGCGAACAGATGACTCACAGTACAAGTCAACTATCTGTAATGCGTGCAATACAATCACAGATCTTATAACAATAAGTCTCACGCAACTAATCTTTGGCGAACGAAGATCCATATTAGCAATGTGAACAAAACTGAAACTAACAAAGTTCTGTTCTAACTGGTGGAAACCCGTGACAGTTTTTTGCGTATCATCACGGGTCTGTGACAGGTTGACGTAATCTGTCTAAGTACCGACTTGATCTGTAAATCACCCTTAGGGTGAATAAAATCTCTTGAGCTTGAACTCAGAATTGTTAATAGACGTACTAAACACGGACAAAGACGATCGCGCTATCGTATTATTGTTTCGAAGGTCGTGGTTGGTAGATTCGAACTTGATGAAAGACAAACTTGACTTTTATTCAACCCTAAAAGTTCACCCTGGAAAATTTGAAGAATTTCTGTTTAATAGGAGTTCGAAATTGCTTCGAAAGCATCACGTTGTTTTTTTCCATTGAGGCTGGGCAAACATTCATACTGTAATCTTTGGTCATAGTGTCTGTAACGGCCAGAGAACTTACTACAAATTCCAGATTATTAAATAGTTGAGCAACCTCAAAGAAATGAATTGCCAGAGTATTCGATTCGGTTACATATGTGGTCTGATGTCCTCTTTAAGTAACCTAATAAATCACGTACAGTGAACATCAATAATGACCATTAACGAAAATAGTCAGTATAACACGTAAAAACCAAATAAACCGTACCGCGTAAACTTTGGTCAAGCAACAACATTAGTGGAAGTTTTAATTAAATTGAAATTTAGCCTAGGCTCGGAATGACAATTGGCATTCGCGAGTACAGCAGAGACTATGACAAATTTAAGTTTTTTATGTTGCTTTCATTAACAAACATGTTTTTGAAAAGTAGTTCCACGTTTTTCAGCACTAAAGATTATCGATATTTGTTTAACTATGATACGCTACGCAAAATAAACTTAATGAATGTATTATGGTAATTAATTTTGTAGCAGTTGCTTAGCTATTAAATTTTTCACATAACTTCGAATGCTTCTAATGATATCTCTGGTAGCTGTTAATTTGCAAGCGATGGCTGGCGCGCGACGTCACATTTCTCCAGCCAAAAGCTATCGATATGAATGAGTGAGTGAGCTTAGGAAATTATATAGTATATACCAGGTTCACCATTCTCTCTTGTTTGTTTTCTAAATAAGATACTTAAGTTTGACCGACTAGTATAGGACGTTTTTAGTACGTACACTGCTGACTTCGGTTTTGAGAGTATGGAATATTAATCGATTTTCACATCAAATTCAAATAAAGAGAAACACAACTCACGTTTCCAAAACCAAATGACAATACTTACGTCCCTCTCTTAGTTGGTATCGTGTTTCTGAACATAGGAGCCCACCAGACGTAAAGACATAAAACTAATACGCACGCTTCAGATGATCGATGACAAAATAGCAAAGGTTTTGAAAGTGTCGTCAGACGGAAGGAGCATGATCAGAAATATTGGATTCTGATATGCGGTTCGTGGTTCAGGTTATTTACTGTACTTCGAATTTAGACCATTACAACGAATTTTACTCGTCCTTAAACAGGTAATCACCTCTGACAAAGCTTTGCTTTAATCGTCTGAAATATTCTAGGAAGCTCTGTGGTTTGAATTTCTACAACATTTAAATTTTTATAACAGTCTGGTTAGGTTAAGCTACAATAGACATAGAATACGCAACAGATCTCTTTGTGGCCGAAAAAAAACACATTAATTTATACAACTGCATTTTAAAAACAACTAAATATTTACAAGTATTGTAAATTACAAGAATTTAAAGAAATGTGCTAACAGTAAAATTTCATTCAAGTCAAGTAACTATTGATCCGTCATAGGATTCCAAATTTTCCAATATCGGCATCTACTCAGCAATATATGATACAAACCTTCCATAACATTTCATTATCTTCGGATAAATAAGTAACTTAAAACATTCGCCTGATTTTGGAAATTTGGTGTAGCCTTTAAGTAAGAGGCCTATGAAACAAACGTAGTTAAGTCTTCAAAGGGTTTTTCTGTATGATAATAGTCAATATATTAACCAATAATGACTGTGGTACAAATACGCTGTAGTTACAACTCACTTGTAAATTTTCGCTGTTTACTCGAGATAAAAAATATAGCAATTGCTTTTTTCCCTCACAATAGAATCCATAGTGGATGTTACGAACTGTGACGATTAAGCTTATGGTTTTTATCAGCTTCAACGCTGGTTATAATTTAAGAAATTCTACATTCAGGAGAGTTTCAACATTTTTGTCTACTGTTAAACCTTACTCGTATTCCTTTACTAAAACTAGGTTTATTATCCTATTTATTTTAAGGTGAACTTCTTTATATTACGTGGGGTGTACAACTCTTTAAAAGAGCATTTCACATGCACTGGATTACTGTAGTCCGTATTTGTCCTGCTACAATGAATATGTGTCATCAGAATGGTTTTTCTGTATGATTATAGTCAAGATATTAATCAATAATGACTGTGGTACAAATACGCTGTAGTTACAACTCACTTGTAAGTTTTCGCTGTTTACTCGAGATGAAAAATATATTAATTGCTTTTTTCCCTCACAATAGAATCCATAGTGGATGTTACGAACTGTGACGATTAAGCTTATGGTTTTTATCAGCTTCAACGCTGGTTATAATTTAAGAAATTCTACATTCAGGAGAGTTTCAACATTTTTGTCTACTGTTAAACCTTACTCGTATTCCTTTACTAAAACTAGGTTTATTATCCTATTTATTTTAAGGTGAACTTCTTTATATTACGTGGGGTGTACAACTCTTTAAAAGAGCATTTCACATGCACTGGATTACTGTAGTCCGTATTTGTCCTGCTACAATGAATATGTGTCATCAGAATGGTTTTTCTGTATGATAATAGTCAAGATATTAATCAATAATGACTGTGGTACAAATACGCTGTAGTTACAACTCACTTGTAAGTTTTCGCTGTTTACTCGAGATGAAAAATATATTCATTGCTTTTTTCCCTCACAATAGAATCCATAGTGGATGTTACGAACTGTGACGATTAAGCTTATGGTTTTTATCAGCTTCAACCCTGGTTATAATTTAAGAAATTCTACGTTCAGGAGAGTTTCAACATTTTTGTCTACTGTTAAACCTTACTCGTATTCCTTTACTAAAACTAGGTTTATTACCCTATTTATTTTAAGGTGAACTTCTTTATATTACGTGGGGTGTACAACTCTTTGAAAGAGCATTTCACATGCTCTGGATTACTGTAGTCCGTATTTGTCCTGCTACAATGAATATGTGTCATCAGAATGGTTCCGAATACTTGTTTTCATTTGCAAGTTGACGTTTACAGCGTTAATAAATCACTGTGCTAGCGGAACGGAGTCCCTTTCGTTCAGGCAACCAGAAATGCTCGCTCGCTAAACGGGATGTATTTGAAACAAAACTGTGAACGCCACTTCGAGTATGCTCCGCGAGAACCCCGCTTTGTGAGAAAGTACTACGCATTCCATTCTACTATCATTGACTCGGGTTCCGATTCACCAGCAGAGTTACGCATGGTCAATCGCATAACGCGTACGAATGATTCTAGCGAAATACTGATCATACATGACAACATTCTAACCACTTCCGCGCCACAGTCATATATCTATATACATAAAGATGAATGTTTGTTTGTTTGTTCTTCATACAAATCCACAGTTTTCATACGATCTCGATGAAACTTTGCACGCTTATCCTTTGAAACAAGGAGAAAAATACAGTCTACATTTGGTTGAAAAATTATCTGTATAAATAGTACATGTGTTATAATTACGAAAAATTACTGAACGGCGATAGACAGACGCGTTGCATGTGAAGGTCTCTGTACTGCCTTCCCATACAGCGGTTAGGTAGCTCAGTGGTTAAAGCGCTTACTGATGTTTGGATGGTGGTCTCCGGTTCAAATCTCCGTGGAGACAAAGATTTTGAAAAATTGTTTTTGATCGTAAGAGTCACGCCTGGACCGTCGTTTATTCGGATTGAATGTTCAACTGTAGACTTCACAAACTTAGGGGTGCAATGCGAGGCAAATCGTAGGCAGTCTTGCAATTATGTAGGTGAACACTTTTTACGTTGTATTGATCCCTTAGGGGTGATTCGCAGTCAGTGTGTGTATGAACTGCAGTAATAATACTATAAATGCGGAAGTCTGTCTTTTTGTTACGTTTTGACGACTAAATGCCTTGCGGTCGTAAACTGGCATAAGTTGTAGCTCTAGCAGAGCACGAGCAGCTAAGGTTATTAGAACCCAAGAATCAGATGCTCATGCTGAAGAATGAAGAAAAGACCAAGCTGAAATAAAGCTGCCCTTAGTTAACACTCCCCACCCCACTCATCCCCTCACCTTCGTTTGTTTTTATGTTTTTAAATATGTTGAGAATTGATTCTCTTCAAGAGACAGGTTCGACGGTAGAATGATATAGTGATTACTTTCCTGTCATACTATGCCGACTTGGTGTCGTTTGGGACCAATCCTTCGCTACCAACAACTTTCTGTATTCAATTCTGGCAAAGAAATTCTTAATCCATGCGTACGAAGGCGCGGGTATCAGCGAGTACTCTATATACATACAGCTAAGCTGCACATAGAGTGGTCTGATGGATGAGTGGTTAAGGTGATCGAAAGCTAGTCGGTTCGAATACTGTCTCGGGAGGCATTTTCATAGGCCCTTAACCCGACCTTCCTCTCTGGCACAGCTTGCTGTCTAATGTGAATGCTCCCGTCGTTCGCATTCCACGTGAAACTGTAGGTCCCCTGTACTCGGTAGGATTTCCGGGTTAGGTTAAGCTAACTACAAGGGTGGATTGCGCAGACAATCAAAACCCTGTTACCAGGTCATTACTACCACACAGAATTGTTATTGTTGTAGCTGCACATTCGGAAGGAACCACCCAAACTTTCATCAGCAGCGCAGCAGATAACCCTCTTTTCGCTTTAATTTATACTGTAATAAGACTGTAACCGGATTACCGTGTGTACACTTAAAATATTTTTGAAAAATGAGTTTTTGACATTGTTAATGGCCTATAGAAAACGAATCTACTATTTTTGTGTCTTTCTTTCCCTCTTTCTCTTTGTTTGTCTGTTGGAAAAGGCATTAAAAAACCACTGGTCGGATTCTGATGAGATTTTCAGTAATGTACAGCCCCTGTTACTGGGTGTAAAACAGGATATGTTGAACTTTGATGTGAAGCTGAAAAGCTGAGGCCAAGAAAGTGTGACATCGTGAGGCAAGGGATGGGGAAGAGTCATAAGCTTTGTGACGAAATTGGTATAATTTGTATCACGTGGCGGCCGCGCAAGTTCACTCTCGATGTTCCTACCATGTCGCACACCGGCTGCATTTGAAATACACTGGAAGGCCAATACTGCCTTTGAGGCTTTGGTAAAATATGACTTCCGTATACTTATTTAAAATATCGTGTGGCATCGTGTCTATACCTTTCATCATACAAAGCCACTAACCAACCCAAGCAATCACGTAAGAGCAACAAGAAATTTTGCCCATCACGAACATTCGTCCTCAAAGATCCACAGCTAGACTTGAGAGCGAATTCTTTGTTTGATAAACGATGACGGTGCTACATGGTTGTATGAAAAAGATGCTGACACACCGAATACTCCTAACATTATCCAAACTGAGAACTGAGTGACTTCTGTGCCAGTCATGAATAATTTAAAAGAATCGTTTCAAAGTCCATGGACACACGGTGATTAAATTTGTACCATTAATTTGATTTATTATATTTTGTCAATTTTCTAAAATGTTTTATTTATAGTTGATTTTATGAAAAATTATTTTAAATAGGAATATACAAATAATTTTGGAAGCGTTGTTTTAATTTATTAATTTCTAAATTTAAATTGCAAAAAATATGTGACATCACACAAATGTGACCACCTGTGACGACAAGGAGAGAGAGAGAGAAGGGGGGGGGGGGAGGCCTCGAGAAATCATACAATTCAATGTGATGCAATTTTGGATTGCCTCTTATTTGGAGGAATTAAGATTTTTTTCTCACTGGATATGTATTAATTGTGACATGATCGGTTTAATCCGTGCAGCAAAAAACCGCGGAAATGAAGTTGGGAGCAACAGCCCATGCAAAAATAAAATATCAGTCAGGTGTCTGTCACAGTTGGTATATGGCGTAGATTTTTGGTAGGGAGGGTGTCACCTCACCATTGTACTGTCCTAGGCAGACCATGACCGTTGGTTTCCCATTGCCTTCCACAGCGTAGCGCATGGCCGATTACGATGGCGTCTGTCGGCCCATGCACTCCTTCTCTTCTGAAGGATACCAACAGATTCGATGAGTTTTACGTCCGTATCCGACGAATGGATCGCCATCAACAGTGATGTATACGTTCTTCGGAGAAGTTTGGGATTTAACCCGGGACTCTTGTACATAATGTGGCTATCACATATCTTGCCCTGCCCAACAATTCCCGATAGTAAAAATTTCTTTCACCACCGAGGCTCAAAACAGATAACTGAGCACACGGATGTGTTGAAAATGGCATAAAGGATAAAAATGAATAGTATAATGCACAAATGTGTGAGTATCAACTGAAAATCACCTTGTTGTTTTTTAAAAATAACGTGTACTATAATCAAAAGGTCGATTCGAGTACTTAATTTCTCTTCTCTTGATTTTATTTTTTGGAAGTTATGCTTATTACAATTGACCGTAAATAAATAAAGTCTGTACATTGCAGCAATAGTTTTCATTTATAGCTATTCAGATTCCAGAAGTAGATTAGAGTATGGAATGTAATGAAACACAGACTACGATTTGTATGTGTGTCAATACACCTTAAATCTTTTCTTTTTCGAGTGAATAATTAATTTCATGTTCCAGGTTCAAAAGACAATTTCTTGTATTTAGTTATTACTAGCTGGTACCCACGACTTCGTTCGTGTATGTAAAGAATTTGGATTGACAGCTACCGACATCTAACCAACATAGAGCACGATGGAAGAAGACTCGATGCTATTACCACACACAAACGCCAATCATCTGCGCTATGTAGTTCAGGCAGCAAAGTAAAATATACGAAACACGAAAATATCATTGATCGACCAATTTCAACCATTATATCTCCCACACTGCCACAGTTACCGAAATTCTGCCAACGTTGTGATCGACGGGTGACTCTGTGCTACTACCATACACAAACACCAGTGATCTGCGCTATACAGTTTTGGCTGAAAAGTGATACACCATGACACATACGTTTTAGATAGAAATATGAAAGTACCGCAGGTAGACCACTTTCAACAACCATATATCCCACACCCCCATCGCTACCGACATCTAACCACCACAGTACACGATAGGAGACACGATACCACTACCACACACAAACTCCATTGGTCTATGCTGTGTAGTTGTGGCAGCACAGTGACATATACTGAGGCACATATCTTTGGTCAAAATACGTAAATGCCCAGCAACGACCACTTTTAACCATCATATCTCCCACATCCCCGCAGCTATCGACATTCGACCAACGTTGTGCACGACAGGAAACACCATGCTACTTCGACACACAAAGACCAGTGATCTGTGCTAGGTAGTGGTGTCTGAAAAGTGAAATATAGGAAATACACCTCTATTTCTATTTATATATAGAACTAGCTGGTACCCACGACTTCTTTCTTGTTTGTAAAGAATTTGGATTGACAGCTACCGACATCTAACAACCATAGTGTACGATGGGAGACTCGATGCTATTACCACACACAAATGCCAGTTATCTGTGCTATGTAGTTCAGGCAGCAAAGTAATATTTACGGACACACATGTCTTTGGACGAAGAACGAAAATATCCTTGATCGGCCACTTTCAACCACCATATCTCCCACAATACCACAGTGACTGAAATTCGGCCAACGTTGTTATCGAAAGGTGACTCTGTGTTACTACCAAACACAAACGCCAGTGATCTGCGTTAGATAGTTTTCGCTGAAAAGTGATACACCATGACACATGCGTCTTTGGCAGAAATATGAAATTGCCGCAGGTCGACCACTTTCAACCCCCGTATCTCCCACACCCCCATAACTACCGACATCTAACAACCATTGTGCACGACAGGGGATAGGATTTTACTCCCACACACAAACACCAATGGTCTATACTATGTAGTTGAGGCACAAAAGTGACATATGCGGAGACACGTGTCTTTCGTCGAAATACGAAAATATCCTTGAATGGCCACTTTCAACCACCATATCTCCAACAATACCACAGTTACTGAAATTCGGCCAACGTTGTTACCGAAAGGTGACTCTGTGTTACTACCAAACACAAACGCCAGTGATCTGCGCTTAGATAGTTTTCGCTGAAAAGTGATACACCATCACACATGCGTCTTTGGCAGAATATGAAATTGCCGCAGGTCGACCACTTTCAACCCCCGTATCTCTTACACCCCCATAACTACCGACATCTAACAACCATGAAGATTCGATACCACTACCACACACAAACACCAATGGTCTATGCTATGTAGTTGTGGCAGAAAAGTGACATATGCGGAGACATGTCTTTGGTTGAAATACGAAAATTTCCTGCATCGACCATTTTTAACCATAATATCTCCCACATCCCCACAGCTATCGACATTCGGCCAACCTTGTGCACGACAGAAAATTCCATGCTACTTCCACACACAAAGACCTGTGATAGGTAGTGGCGGTTGAAAAGTGAAATATAGCAAAACACACGTCTATTTATATATATATATATATATATATATATATATATATATATATATATATATATAAGATTAGTCAGACTCTAAAAATCATGTAAACTATTGATGAGCATCAACTTGCAAATAGAATTTAAAGTGATACTTAAATAAGCTAAAATGCAACTGGTTGACTCTTTATATAGTTGGTTTTAACTATTTCGACTGCGAGAAAAATATTAATGGTATGAATATGGCATCTTTATCATTAAAACTCAAATCCTTTATGTATACCATCGAAGTAATTTCGGTAGAATGTATCTGATTTTAGCTAATGTTCAATATCGGAATAAATTGAAAAATTTCATCTTACCGCTTACATTTTCTCTGTAATAATTGAGATGGTTACAAACAAATTGCATCGACTAATTACGTACACTCCAGTCCTCGTTTGAAATTTTTAATAGTTTCAGTCATTCTCCTGGGATTCGCATGATGTTTGTTGCAAATGTCTCCTGCGAGAGTTTTATACGGCACTTCATTTCCGACTTTGCTGTAAATGTTTGATTTTTCTTCTGTTAAACGAAACTTTTGTTTCCCCCTCGATATTACGGTAGATGTTTACGAAGTGTGTTCAAAAAAATAACTGGAATTTTCATTTTTTAAAAAAGAATTTTATTTATTTGTCCACATCGATGTTTACCCCATTAGATATTAGATTCTTATGCCAGCGCTTCTTCCAATCCCCAAACACTTCTGAAACTTGATATTTGGAATATCTTTGAGCTGTTTCAGCGATGCACTTTTAATCTCATGTGTGTTTGTAAAACGACGACCCTTCAAGGTTCTCTTTATTTTTGGTAGCAGAAGAAAGTCACATGGGCCCATGTCTGGCGAATATGGAGGCTGGGGCATCATTACAGTGTTGTTTTTTTGTTGTTTTTTTGTTGCCAAAAATTCCCGAACAAGCATCGATGTGGAAGCAGGTGCATTATCGTGATGCAAAATACATGGATTATTTTTCCACGAACCCGGTCTTTTTCTTCCGAATGCTTCACGCCAACGCTGTTGAACCTGAAGATAGTATTCCTTAATGATCGTTTGACATTGTGGCAAGAACTGATGTTTCGTGATGCCATTAAAATCGAAGAACGCGTTGAGAATAACTTTCAAATTTTACAGAACTTGACGAGTTTTTTTTCGGTCTTGGCGATCCAGAATACCTCCAATGGGACGATTGAGCTTCAGTTTTGACATCATACCCATAAACCTATGTATCATCAGCTCTTATGACACGTTTCAATATTTCTGCTTCGTTGATGACCTTATTCAACGATTCCTAAGCAACTTCCATTCGCTGCTGTTTTTGTTCGAAACTCAACATTTAAGGAACAAATTTTTCTGCAACACGTTTATACCCTAAACAGATGAAAAATTGCCATGAGCCAATTGATATTTCCATCAGCAACTTCTCTAATTGTAATGTGTTGATCGTTCATAATAATTTCTTTCACTTTTTCCACGTTTTCATCGGTTATTAATATGTACGCTCGTCATCTTCAACTTTTTCACGGCCATCTTGAAATCGCCTATACCCTAGTGAACCAGCAGCCATAATTGAAGGGGGAAATAGGTACAATTATAAAAAGGCATAGGTTTGAAATTTGAAGAGATATTTCAGAGATCAATTCAGCAAATGGAATGAAGGCACAAGTGTTTTTTTTTTTTTTTTTTTTTTTTTTTTTTGTTTTTTTTTGTAACTGCTTTACGTCTTTTTTTAACATCGAGGTCTTTAGAGACGGGAAAGGATGGGGGGCAAGGATGGGGGCAAGGAATGGGAAGGAATCCGGCCATGGCCTTTTGAAGGAAGCATCACGGCATTTGTCTGGAGTGATTTGGGGAAACCATGGAAAACCCAAATCTGGATGCCAGGACGGGGATTCGAACCGCCGTCCTCCCGAATGCGAGGCGAGAACGCTAACCGTTACACCGCCCCGCTCGGTGAAGGCACAAGTAAAGTAGAGTCAAGGTGGAAGAGTTCAAGGAGATAATAAGAAAGGGGGAAGAAAAATTTATTCCAATGCAGAAAATAAAGAGAAGTAGAGAACCTATGAACTATAATAGGGAAGTGAGGAGGTTAAAGAGGTTGGTAAGAAGAGAACATAATAGAGTTGAGAGACATCAGAGTAGTATGGAATATTTAAAACAACTAAACAAGGAGTTAATAACAGCAAAGAAAGTGGCTAAAGGTGGGTTTTTGGATTTTCAGTGCAGGAGGACTATTGACTGATGCATCTAGAAATTTCTATGGCTATATCAGGAAACTGAGGGGAAGGGAGGGTGTAGAGACACTTATAGATAAGTATGGAGAAGAAGTTACTAATGATTTGAAGAAGGCAGAGATTTTAAGTAACTGGTTCAGTGAAAGTATTAGGGACAATGAATCAGAAACGGGAGGGACTAATTCAGAGAACGAGCTTAACAACACAATTAGAAATAAAGATACTAAAAAATTTGAAATTCATCCTGAGGAAATCATGAAGGAAATAAGAAAGCTTAAAAAACATAAAGGGGCTGGTGAAGATAATATTACTACCGATATCTTTTTTGGTCAGACCATTGCTCGAATATGGTAGTGTAGTATGGGACCCTCATTTTACGTAACAAAAACAGGAGTTGGAGAGGGGGCAGAGAAGGGCTGCTAGATTTGTTTCTGGATATTATCGCAGAATGCAATCAGTGACGGATATGATAAAGGAACTGGAATGGGATTCATTGCAAGACAGGAGGAGGATGAGGAGGGTCATGGGAGTGTACAGGGCATATATTGGCGATGAGGCATGGAAAGATATTGCAATAGGTATGAAAAGTAGTGCATGGGAGGGAAAATATGACCATGACGACAAGCTGGCACTCGATTTCAGGCACAAGGGTCTGGGAAGATTCTCTTTTTTAGGTAAGGGTGTCAGGGATTGGAATGAGTTACCAAGAGAAATGATGAATAATTTACCGAAAACTTTGAAAGAATTTAAAGATAAAATTTGTAGAGGGCATATGTAGGTGGGTGCAGGATAGGGGGAAGATGGGGTTGTGGGTAAATTACCACCGGAACCTGTGCTCCATTGCAATTAAATTAAATTAAACCCTTGTTTTACTCATAGTAGTTTGACCAAAAGCATATTTAACATTTTAAACACTTTTTTGCACTTAATTCGATTTTTATAACAAAATTTAATGCGAATTCTCTGATCCATGATTTATATAAATGAAAAATCGCCGACTGTGTTACCCTTTTAACAGCTGACGAGACACTAAACAACCCACATAGCTCAAAGTGTATAGATACTTTTAAGACATGTTTGCCAAAACAACAACTAAAAAATCGTAACAATCGGATTAATACAACTCGAAGAATTTAACAATTGGCCGTTACTGCTTGAATACATCTCGTATTTTGATTCCACTTCGTGTTATTTGTTATGACGACCGTACATTTTACTGGCTTTAGATTTTTTAAAGTTGCACGTGCCTAGATTTAGCTACGTTACCTTGCACTCCTTACCGTCCAGCTTCACGTTGAAATATATCGGTGAGTGGCGGGTCCGTCTCTTTGAGGGCGCCCTGGCAGTGCCAGGGCAGCGGACATGTGCGGCCTTGAGACGGTCGCGTGGGCGATGCGAGCGGTCGATGGATCGATGTTGTTTCGTGACTGCGACCAGCTCAGGTCACTGGGCCGATGCCATGTCGGATCGGCTGACGACGTTGCGGTCAGACGTTCGTTCAAGTGACGTGACTGCGCTTCCTTTCAGTAACCCAAATTAAAGAGGGAACCGGCGCTTTGAACCGTGTAAACTCAAAACTGATGTCTCTTCTATAATTCTGCTCACAAAACATATTTTTCTGAGACGGAAATTAGCATTCACCTATAAGATTACCAGGAGTACTCTGATATCGTGATTTCAACTGATAAGGGATGCTTGTTACCACGACCAGACGATGGCTCGTTTGCAGTATGCTGAAGTACAGCTCTGTACTCCCATCACTGACACTGAGAGGAGAGTTGTCGGAATCAGAGCCACCCTCTAGAAAACTTTACGTCCCCAAGCAGTTTCGGTACTTTTTAGATAACGTGTCAACAATGGGAGGATAGAAATTGTATCTTACTGATTTCAACGAATTTGAGTATCATGGTCAAGTTCTAATCGAAACTAAGTCTCGTAAAAGGGTTAAGGTCAACTCTAAACAGTTTTACAAAAAATCACGGTCAAACTTCTTGACAATGAGTTACTTTCGGACCGAGGTGTATCGACAACTTATTCGAAAACAAATAATAAGAGATTCACAACTTAAGTAGCTTACTACTGCCTCAGTAGTATCTTGAATAAGTACCGATGGTAGTGGGTGAGTGGTAACGCTCTGGCGTCGCGTTCGGGAGGGCGTGGGTTCGAATCCCAGTCCGCCCATTCAGATTTAAGTTTTCGAAATTTTCCCCAAATCACTCCACGCGAATGCCGGTATGGTTTCTTTAAAATCCATGGTCGAATTTCTTCCCGCTCCTTGCTCCCGGCCCTTTCCCGTCTCTACCGAGGTAATTGGGTGAGTGGTTAACGCTCTGGCCTCACATTTTGGAGGACGCGGGCTCGAATCCCCGTCCAGGCATATATGGATATAAAACTTTGCAGACAATAATCTTCCATACGACGTAGAAAAGAAAGAAAACCTGCGGAAATATGATTCAAAAGAGGATATGTGACAATAGAGGCAGTAAAGCTTGATCTGGTTTAACCGATGTGGTGGGTGAACGGTAACGCTCTGGCCTCGCATTCGGGAGGACGCTGGTTCGAATCACCATCCGGGCATCCAGATGTGGGTTTTCCATGGTTTCATTCCAGGCGAATGCCGGGATGCTTCATTTAAAAAGGCCACGACCAAATTCCTTCCAATTCCCTCCCCCTCTCCTCCTCCATCCTTTCCCGCCGCTAATGACTTTGACGTCGACGAGGCGTAAAGCCATAAGCAAAAAAAAAAAAACCGTTTCTAATCCCGACGTCGGTGAGGGGTAAAACCAAAAAAGCTGTTTGACTTAAAAGGTTAGCGCTTTGAATCGAATCTTTTTGAAATCTTCGTTGTGAATTCATTGCAATATACGTACTTGTATTTATCCTTTTTCAGGATGAACTTATTTTCCGTAAAGCTACGTGGAGGTAGGAAAGTGTTGAGTCACATCAGGTGTACACACAGCTCGTCATACTTGGTTACCTGTCCCGATGATTTTGACTTACGTATCCCACAACTAGTTTCACGAAGTCCAAGAAGTCAGAATACGAAAATGAACTTGTCACATACCGACTTTACGTAAAATTTATTGACTAACAAGTTGGACGCGTACAACTGTGGACTTTGCAAAGAAGAATGATAATAATAAAAAATTTAAAAAATGACACCAGCAGATTTTTTCCGGAGTGACAACAACCCGGTTATCCACAAAACCACCAAGCAATCGGGTATGCGTCAGTCGCAACACACAATGTCCGTGAATCCCCCCCCCCCCCCCACACACACACATCCACAAAAACATTAATTTTCGGAGCTCATATAAGTTATGAAATTAATATTTTTAAACAATCTATGGAAGAGCCCGGCAATGGCTGCGCGTATCAAGACGACATAATACTGGTCTCCGCGTACCGACCAATGTGATTTTGAGGTTGTTTCCCCACTCACCTAGGCGAATGTCACCACAGTCACGAGCTTCCGAATGTCACAAATAAAATGTATCTTACAGAGTCATCTCAAACAGCACTTAGCTCTCCCCATTAGAATAGCATGGCAGATCCTTTGTTGAAGTAGGCGTGGAGATTAAAGCATTATTCCTGACTGAAATTGGCTGAACTAATATATACATATACAGGGTGTTACAAAAAGGTACGGCCAAACTTTCAGGAAACATTCCTCACACACAAACAAAGAAAATATGTTATGTGGACATGTGTCCGCAAAGGCTTACTTTCCATGTTAGAGCTCGTATTGTGGACGGCTGTGATACAATACGCCATTCTCGAGGGCTGCATCAGCGCATCAGGGATTCCATGCGACGGAGGGTGGATGCATGTATCCTCGCTGACGGAGGACATTTTGAACATTTCCTGTAACAAAGTGTTTGAAGTCACGCTGGTACGTTCTGTTGCTGTGTGTTTCCATTCCATGTTTAATGTGATTTGAAGAGAAGTAATAAAATGAGCTCTAACATGGAAAGTAAGCGTTTCCGGACACATGTCCACATAACATATTTTCTTTGTTTGTGTGTGAGGAATGTTTCCTGAAAGTTTGGCCGTACCTTTTTGTAACACCCTGTATATATATATATATATGTGTGTGTGTGTGTGTGTGTGTGTGTGTGTGTGTGTGTGTGTGTGTGTGTGTGTGTGTGTGTGTGTGTGGGTGTGTGTGTGGGTGGGTGGGTGGGTGGGTAGGTGGGTGGGAACTCCTACTCCAAAAGTAATCCGATACTCTGATATTAAACCCTGAGAGTTGGCCTTAACTCTTTCACGAGATTCACTTTTGAATGGTATGTGACAACTTGATAGGCATCTCGTTTTGATATGAAATAACGAGCCCAAGAAGATTCACTTTTAACTTTATTTTCCTTTAAGACGTCGAACTCCAAAGATACTTGTTGCAAAAGTGAACACAGACTCCAGCGATTATAACATTCAAACAACTACTACTCACAATACTTTGAAGAACTCTCTGAACATTGAATACTGAATACCAAAACTCGTTTCTGCCGATCGCTTATGTAGGTTTTACAAAAAAACTCCAGAATATTTCAAAGAACTCTGACAGACGTTTCTGGGATTCTGACAATGCTTAAACAATTAAAATCATATTAAAACAATCAGAATTAATACAAAATGGTTATAAAATGCACTGAAATGAGAATTAAAGATATTTACACACAAAATTATCAACATAAATAAGTCCAAACTGTCGCAAACTGTCCTACAAACATCGTAACTCACTTCAATAAATAGAATTACAAACTTTTAACTAATGTTTCTTGCATAGTTCTGTCCTGGAACATATTACACAGTATTTACACAGTTTTTTTCCATAAAAAAATGTTCATTTACACAAATTCACTGTTAATTGCAAGAAAAATATACAAAACCATACTTACTTGCTACAAAATATTCTTAAAATACAATTTCTGGCTCTGAGGGCCGTTATAAACTACACCAAAATTCATTGAAATCGGTGGAACACTGGTTCTTCTCTCTCTCGCAGAAGCGGTTGTGGACGTACAGTTTCGAAGAAAACCTTCGACCCCATCGCGGATCGGACCCAGGACTTATTGCCTGCAGTACTGTTTCAGCTACTCTGATCTCTGACTTGAACTACTCGAATGTCAGTCGCGATTTGTTGTATGTTCAGGTCAGCACACAGTTCCAATCCGCCGATTCCAATACTAATTAGTATTTGTCATTTCACGCTCTACCGGGTGAAGTGGGCAACTCACTACACTGTCGATCAACTCTTGGAAATTAGATTTCGAACGCAATTTGTTTCAGCTGAACTGTGTCCTGCCATCAGGCTTTGAATCCACCAAGCTTGCACTCCAGTCCTTTGACTGCCAGGTAAACCGAATTTTATAATACGAAAACACCGAAGCCCTCCGTTTCACTCCACTTGGTCCAGAGGAACGTGTTCTTATCCCAGCCCTACCTTATCGCTGGGGCAACAAGTAATGAACGTTCTCAGCAGAAGCTTCGAGTTTATTTCTTTCCTTATGGCATCGCATTGGTATCGATAGGGAAAATGAAAACTGTCTGAGCGCTTCTAATTGTTTCAAGTCTTTTTTTGCTTTCTCAAAGCAGTGTAAATTCAGTAAAAAGCACCCAAGAACCTAGTGTGTAGATACTTCCTTCTTAAGTCATGTAATCTTATGCATTTCATATATAGTGAAATATAACCTGGAACTAGCATAAAAATATGGAAAAGGCGTTATAAACCGACGAAACGTCATAATAATTGATCCGATTTTGGTGGTCTGTATTAAAATAATGCTGTTTCATAAGCTCACTCTAGCTCGCCTGCTGGCCTTTAAAATTATCGTATTTCGTAGGAGGTTTGTAGGAGGAAACTGAACTGTATGACTCATATGTGATGTCGACAAACTAAACGTAATAGAAAGGAAACTGAACATCTAAAGTGACGATGATTTTTGCCTATTTGTCCTCTAGTTTTCAATAAGAGAAGAAACAATTCTGTTTTTTTTTTTTTTTTTTTTTTTTGCTTTACACCTCGTCGACGTCAAGATATTAGAGGTGGGAGAGGATGGGTAACAAGGAACTGGAAGGAGTTTGGCGTACCCTTTTGAAGGAACCATCCCATTACTTGCATTGCTTTCTGGAAACTACGAAAAATCCAAATCTGGGTTTTGGACGGGGATATGAACTCGCGTACTCACGAATGCTCCCCACCACGTTCGGTAATAATTCCTCGTTTCCCCTATGTGCACGTTGCGCTTCTGTAATAAATGACTAACATTACCCGATATGTTTCGGCGTAAAGTGTGTACCTGTAGTTCATACGTAGAGCAAAATACGGGGCCGAGCCTGGTGAGGGAGAGATAAACGTTTGAGTCTGGCATTCCGGAAGACGCGGCTTCGATCCTCGGTCCGAACATCCAGTTTTTGGTTTTCCATAGTTTCCCGAAATCAATTAATGCAAATGCCGGGATAGTTCCTTTATAAAGCCATGACCTATTTATTTCCTGTCCTTTGTCCCCAATCCTCTCCCCACTATAATGACCTATATATTTACGAGTCTTAAAATACTGATTCACAAAAGAAAATGACCAAAATAATCACGGAAGCATTCTCGCCTGTTTGATACACACAAAGCAAACGTATCAAAAGGTAACGGAAAATCCAGTCTATAGCAGAATTCGAATCAGATAAATTTATATGCCCAAGTTGACACCTTACCACGGATATACCAAAACGCTCCAAAGAAGCACAGATATTTTATAAATGAAGTGCATATATATTTGTAAAAAAAATAATAATATTTTCTCTCTGGAAATTGACAGCTTTTAAACTCAAGAACACGTTAATAATGACATACCTTATTTTTTATAAGAATATGTTTCCATTATTTGTGAATCAACATCATTGAGAAAACGGAATAGATAAAATCAACAGTCTTCTGTCGTAGTGAAGATGAGAAATAGATACTTCACAAACTGACAATTTAGACGACGTAAAATATTACTAAATATGATGTAAAGCGTGTTTAATTGATTCAAACTCGCTATTGTTTATATACATATATTTCAGTATAATTTAAACCTTCAAAAGATCAGTATTAGGTGTGCCGTGTTTTGATTAATATTACAGGAACTTGTAATCCATTTTAAATGAGGAGGAGGAGTAGCGGCCACATAAGGGGAGCGGAAAAATTGACGAAAATCAATTACACTGTGAAGGATACGCATCACAGCTGCCGGCTCGTAATTTGAACCAGGTCGCCCTGATTGCAATAATTTAAAATTTAAAGCTCCTGACGGCGTCAGAGGTGAATCGCAATTAAAGGAGCAGTGCTTCGGTTAGAGGCCACACGGTAAAAGTTCACAGGGAGTAGCCTGCCATTAAAAACTTCAATTTCTCCGCTCAGAGAACTTGACATTTTTTTTTTTTTTAATTACGCACCTTGAATGAGTAAAATCCACCGTATATTGACTTTCTCAGTACTACGACACAGATATGACCTCAAACGAAATATAAATTTGGTTTTGACTAAATATTTATTAGTGGCGTCTGGCTGACGTCACTGATTTTGAGTCGTTTCAAGTGTTATGTCATGCAATTATCATTGAAACAAAAATTCAATTACTTCAGAAGAAATTCACTAAATTCTTCCTTTCTCTGTAGCTTCTGATTTGAGCTGAAACAATCACGTCTTCGTAAGTAATCAGACGAAAATGAGGAACTGTAAGCTGCGATGTATCAGCAAGAATGGTTTTGTGACTCACTGGTTTAAGTGTCTGACCGGAGATAGAAAGGTCCCCGGTTCGAATCCCTGTCTCTGTGGGTATTTTAATAGGTCCTTAACCATACCCCTCACCTCTGGCACAGCTTGCTGTGTAATGTGAAGTACGTCAGAACGCTTCCGTGATTCTGGTTCCACGTTAAACTGTACGTCCCTTTTACCTTGTAGATTTACCGGTTTATATTAGTTAGGTAAGGTAGAAAGGAAATGGACGCCCTGCCTCTGATACCAAGTTTGTATACGACCTTCGGTAGGATCCAACCAACCTTCGGTTTAAAGACCATACTTGGATAGATGTATCCAACAAACCTTCGGTTTAAAGACCATACTTAGATAGACGTATCAGCACTTGAATGGTAAATGGTGGATCGAATTAATTTTCAGGTAGGTATCCTTCGAACTAAATTCCTTCACTGCCAACACGAATAAAAGTTATGCTTAAGACTTTAAGCCTCGCCGATGTCGAGATCATTAGAGGCAGGAAAGGACTGTGGGAAAGGAACGGGAAGGAACTCGGCCATCTCGGCATTCGATTGGAGTAATTTGCCGAAACCACGGAAAAACCAAATCTGGATGTCTGGACCGGGATTCTAACCCGAATGCGAGGCCAGAGTGTTGCTCTTTTCTGATTTGTAGTCAAATCTGCTTTATTTCTAGATAACAGATCTGGAGAAAGCAACAAGGCTAATTAAATACGATCTGGCACGATCTTATCGAAACCGATTTTATCAGCGAAAAGGTGAAAAACCTTACAATGGTGTACCTCAAGCAGTGCAAGCGATGAATCCATTTTACATACAGGCCGCCAGTGTAGCGTATTTCCACCCTAGAAGCGTGTCGGCTGACACTTTTGAATTTAATACCAGGACGCATGGAAACTATTTATTCCGGCTGGCGGAGATATGGATTGAATTTAAAGAACTTTTAATATTACTTTAAACACGAAAAGCAATATACGACCATAAAAACACGCCGAAATAGTTTGTACAAAAACACATATCAATATCTTTCAATTAAAGTGTTAGATACGAAATAACGTTAGCATATTTAAAAAGTTTTACACATTCATTCAGATCCATTTCATGCAGCATACAGAACAAAATATCACACATAAAAAAACCAGTCACATGAAACTACAGCAAATAAATCACTTCCTTTTTTACACGCCTTATAGTTGAAGGAAAGGTAAATGAAGGGAAACACGGTTATTGTAATACTGCGAGAGGTTTCAAGAACTTTCGGCTTGTACTTACTGTTCGCTTTACGATAATTTCAGCTGCCTGTTATAGCAAGCTATAAAACATGGGTCTTCCTGGAAAAAAAAAAAAAAACAGTATTTCAGACCGTCTCTGAACTTAAATGCTGTTACTAGCAATAATCACGTCTTAAAACAAAAGCTAACTACCCTCCAAATTGACCTTGTTTCACTGTTCGTTTATTTCTCCGGTAGTAATTTTTTTTCACCCTTCGCAGTGTCAGTTTGCCTTCACTATAAACGTAAATTAAAACTGTCTTTTGAAGACTTTGGGGGTCAGATAGTTTGAAGCGGAGGCTGTATTGATACATATTATAATTTGAATTTAATGCATATAAAATAGACTAATCTTAGAAGTTGATGGCATTCCCAGACGCGCGAAAACAATTTCAGCCGCTAAACAACTAGCTTGCAGAGTTTTTCTGTTAACGGGTATGACGGAAGGTAAAATCACCCAAGTTTGGAACAAAACATTGCTTTTAACCTTACTACAAAATAAAACTGAAATCACCAGAAACACTTAAAAGGCATTTGGGAGACGGAACTTTGTAAAGTATAAGGATCTGTAAACTAACTGAAGCTTTCAGAAATCTTATAGAACATGTCGTAAATGATCTGCACTCTCGACATCAGAAAAATCTACAGCTGAAAGAATTTTTATTACCAAGAAATATGTACGTAACCATAAATATTACTACGGCGAATTGGAAATTGCATTTAAAAATTACGTTACTTAAATTATTAGTTTCATTGTTTTTAATGAATTATAAAATTTTATTAATATTTGAATCCCCTTCGCATTCATTTCTCCTTCGTTTCTTGATGCGAGTTGTGGATATATCAGCAATGTTCAACAGAAGATAAAATTGATTACAGCAGTCCAAAACTTTAATTTCGTAATTTAATCTGATATTTTTAATTTTGTAAGTTAGATCAGTTTATTGTAAACATCTATAGAAAAGTGGAAACAAGCCACTTTACTATGGAAATTCTTGGGATATAAAGATAACAGACGGCAAGGATGAAACGAGATTTTCGAATTTTTACTGTAGATCCTAGCAAGTAATAGTATGATTGAGTAGTTGCAGTTATTCCAAATATTATTGCTGTAATTTTATGAAAAATTATCAACTAGATTACGTACAACAGCTAACTCTGTAATATGACTTCAGTGCTTATAGTTTTATTTAACTGCAACGAAAACTATATCCGGTCTTTATGTCAAAATTTGACATAAGATTTCACCTGTGATTGATAAGTTAGGATCACGTTTTAACTTGGAACGAAATCACTCATCCATAAAGTTAAATCGTTTAATTACAATGTACCACAGATCAGAACGATTATGCCAGCGAACAATGTATTACGCAGATAAATATAAATGTTTTCCAGACATACGTTATTAAAAGGAAATCACCTCGCAGATGATACAAGTGATCATAACGATAGCTTTAGATTGGCTTTTGGCATAGTAAAACGTTTAGCGAACAACGGTAGATTCACTCCGTTGGCTCAGTTGGTTGCGGCACCGTGATGGTGCCCGGCGTCCGACTGGGTGGTCACTGGTTCGAGTCGACGTGGTGAAAGAAATTTTCATAATCGAGACTTGGCCGGCAGGGTAGGAGAAGTAGTGGGGCACAATTCCTAATCTCCAGACTGTGCACCAACGTTCTGGAGTAATTCCCAGTCCTCTCCACAGGGAGTGTGGAGTGAAAGCATACGGCACTCTGGATGCTGATTCATCCATTCTATGTGAACGTTAAGCCTAGCGGCCCCGGTGCCCTTCGGAAGAGTAGCCCTTAATGGTCCGGCACAGCGTTTCACCCTCCCCGATCTTTAATTAATTCACAACGTACTACACTGGTTACACGAATATCACAGTCACCCATTCAAAAACAATAAACACGTAAATACATTTCCGTCACTCAAGACCAGGGGAAACCTTCCAGTTTAAATTTCGCAAGAAAAATACCTACTTGCCTAACGGTTAAGGAGTGAAGGAATAATTTCTTTATTCTTGCCTTAAAATAGCATTGACTCCCTTATAAAATATAATGATAAAAATTATTCCGTAGTACGACAGCTTTAAGTTGGAATGAAGCTGTCTACTAAAAAGTTTCCTCTCATGTTAGTTTTTATTTGTCTTCTGTAAACATATTCAATATACGAGGGTGTAAATTAACACTGGGTTATCGTATTAGATTAGCGTACTTCATTTTTTTTAAGGTCATCCCCTGGGACTGAACTTCGTTCGAAACGTATTCGTCCGAGTAAAGTCCGATTTTACGTCCGACCAGACCTCGTCCACTGCAGCCAAATTATATCCGACACACATTGTCAATCTGTCTTTGTTGCTTCAACGCCAAGTGAACGCTGTTTTATATATATGTATATATAATGTAAATATTGGGAGGGTCAAGGCCATATTTAGGATTTGTAGACCCTTTTCGCTGAACCTGTGATGCACGTTCACCCCCGAAAATATTTTGAAATTTCATCTCGCATTTTATATAAATTTTTCAATCTGAAAACCTGAAATAAACATTTGAAATTTATTATTAAAGTGTAAAATATTTTACTATATCGTAAGTAGAATTGTTGAGTTTAAAATGAGAACAATTGGAAGTCATTAAGGTATTCAATACAATTTACCATCATAGTTCTGAACAATTATAGATTGCAAAGTTGAGCTTCATATCCATGTTATCAAATTTCCAAAAATCAATATTTCAATTTTAAAAATAGACGAACATATACACAAAAATAAAAGCAAGATACAGAAAGAAGGCATATAAGAGACAACAAATTTCGTCTTTGTGGAGAGGGCTCATAGGCTGCAGTCTAGATAGCCTATGCCTAAATGAGGTCCCGACATGGATGATATCTCATAATCGTTTGAGAATATTCCACTACCAAATTCAAATATTTGTCTTTACTGTGCAAATTTAAAAAAAATATTTATCATAACTGCGTAGAGGTACTTGCAATAATTGTCCTTTCAGAAGACATTTTTACTAAAATATTTACGGCGACTGTGTACTGCCACAGGCTATGACGGAGTTTGAAAAAAATACAAATCATATAAAAAATGAAGATTCGTTTATTAGGAGAGCAATAGGTGTTTGCGGAATACGTCCGACCGAATCCATTTCAATGGGATTCGTCCGTCACTCGGCCTTATACGGCGGTATACGTCCGAGCGGGTTGTGTCCAGTGGACTCGTAACAATGCCTTTACCTGTCTCGGACCGAGGATGGTGGTGTAACGGTTAGCGTTCTCGCCTCGCATTCGGGAGGACACCGGTTCGAATCCCCGCCCGGGCATCCAAATTTGGGTTTTCCATGGTTTCCCAAATCACTCCAGGCAAATGCCGGGATGCTTCCTTCAAAAAGGCCATGGCCGAATTCCTTCCCATTCCTTGCCCCTCATCCTTTCCCGTCTCTAAAGACATCGCTGTTCAGAGACATTAAGCACTTAAAAAAAAATGTCTCGGGATTACTGGGTAATATTCTGCCGTATAAGGCCGACCAGTCGTTCGGACGAATTCGGTGCCAGTGGCGACCGACCTCAGTCGAGGAGGATATTTGCGTGCCTTCTGAGATTAACTTTTATGATAACATGCTCCTTGCAACCACACACCTACTCCGGCAGGTATTCCGTGACGTAAACGACGTGTGAATACCTAAGATTCTGTGACCTCGAGAGCAATTTGAACCCGCTATCTTATCTCCTATGTCGAGAATGTGAAACAATGTTGCTCCACCTGCGATATGTGCCAAGCAAGTTCTACCAGCGAGGACATTGACGAGTTTGAATGCGGCCAAATAGTCTCACCCCAAACTTGAACAGCTCAAAACGAACTTGTTTGTTTGAGAATCGGATAATTATGGACTAAATAAGAAGCTAAATACTATGAGACATAGAAACGTTTATAATGGCGGACCACTTTAGACAGCTGCTAAAACCACTGTCTATCTCAAGCGCGCTTTGATAGTAGCAGTGTTAGAGTTGTCTGTCAGTTACAGCAGGGGCACGTTATGCTGAATTGGCTGTGTTGAATTAGAGTATATGAAACAGAACTGCTTAATGCGCTGACTAGAATCCTATACTGCATCATTAGAGTAATTTCAGCGTCAAGAGAGCTGCATCTGATTCCATGTTTTATGGTTCCGTATGTTTGGAATGAAGATCGTAACCTTTAAGCATTCATTCATTTGTCATCTTTCATCATTTCTAAACCCTTTAAAATACAAATTTATAGAGGAGCACTAATTTAGTACAATTTCAGCACGATTATAACGCAAGATCTGGAATGTTTGGGGCTGAAAGAAAGATTTTCTTTGGATAATCTTCAACGGTATCAAACTGAAAGCTGGTATCTCACAGTTTCTCAAAATGTATAGCCTTTTCCTTATATGCTACGATCCTTAGGCAAAAATCCATAAATAAATCTAAGTGTCTCGACTACATTATTTCTAAAATAACAAATCTGAAAAACTTTTCAAAGTTTTTAGTGTTAATTAACCTTATAAAGTATTTTAAAAAAAAAAACTATAGTAACCTTTCTGGAGTATACTGTGTAAGATCCCCTCTTCCTGTATTTAGGTTTAGGTAAATGTAATCTGCCCGTCTTCAAGCTGTAATCTAAGCTGCTGAAACCGGCTGATTATTTCCATTCACAGTTCAGAAACAAACAAATAATAAATATCTAGACAACGAATTCTTTGAAGTAACACTCGAAAAACCACTTTTATTTATATTGACAAGGGTCAAAACACACTTCTTAGATTCCTTTTTACTCAACAACTTACCAGATATATTTTATTCTCATCCATACCCTTGCCATATTTTCTTTTGTCTTCTCCTCCAAAGATATACATTATCATAGATAATCATTGTCCATAGATATTCTGGTACTTAAATATACGTTTATCTTTATCATTTTTTCATAACAAATTAACACATTTGTATTCACAACACAACACAACTAATATTTAATTAACTTTTAACAAAATTTATTCACAAAATTTAAAATGTAAGGGACTTTGTCACCTTACAACTGCAAACTAACGAAATGAGTAATTCGATACTTTCGCACATAATGTTTATCGATTGAAAATTTCTTGGTTCTAATGTTAAATACGCCGTGAGAATATTTCTGTTGAAAACTTTAAAAGATCCACTATAATTTTTTTCCACTGATATTTCAGTCTTGCTTTGACACCTACCACTTAATAGACAATTTTACAAAAGTAATAGTAACTACGAACGCCTTCCCCGTCGGTGATTACAACGGGGATGTTTACCACTGCATGACGACGTCTGGGAATATGAACTGGCGTGTTTTTCCGCTGCCTTCCCCAGTGTGATAGTGTTGCTGTAAGGATGAATGACTGTGATACTGTGCGTGTTCAGGGTAGAACGGTTTGTGTTGTGGATGAGAGATGAAACAGGTGGCGGGTAAAACCCGGCGCCAGGCCATTCAGACTCCTCTTCCGGAAGACTACAAGGGGACCGCCAGGCTTTATGTCCCCATTTGACGAATGAATCACTATCAACAGTGCCACATGCCCTCACTCCGTACGCACTGTGGTGAGGTTTGGGACTTAATCCAGGACGCTGGTGCACTATCAGTGATTAGGAATTGTCCACCACTATTTCCGCTACCCTGCCAGCCAAGTCCCGATGAAGAAACTTTCTTCCACCAGCAGGACTCGAACCAGCTAACCCATTGTCAGCACCGGACACCATCACAGTGCCGCCACTATATGAGCCAACGGGGCGGGCCACAAACTGTATATAAAAATCAATTATTGCTTGAAGATCTCTCGGGCAAGCGGCCGGATCAATTAGTCGTGGATGAACGAATTTTCGACAGCGTAACGTGCCATCATCTTGAGGTTGCGTCTGCTGTCCAGGACGCGACTGCCGGGCCGGGCCTAATGGGGCGCTCCTCACGCAGGTCAGCAGACGCAACTTCAAGATGATGGCACGTTACGGCGTCGAAAATTCGTTGAACTACCATCAATTGATTCATCCGCATGCCCGAGAGATATTCAAGCATCAGAGTCGTCGGGAAAACCTACGATTACATATTTCAATTATTGATTATTGAATGCCATTGAAGATGTATTACAATAGACACTGTCCATCAGTCAATTAACTGATGTCACTTTCTTGAAGTTTACCTTCTGTTATACTCGTACATTTGCTGGTAAAAATGCAGTAATAGTCCTGATAAAAATGTTAGAAGTTTATTTTCTCAAGTGAGAAAGAAAAAGTAATTTCGTATGGTCGTAATGACTTGATGACAGGGACCTACAGTTTAACCTGGAAAACCCGAGCCACGGAAGCATTCCGTCGTACTTGGCATTACACAGAAAGCTGCACCAGAGGTGAAGGTCGTGTAAACGACCTTCGAAAAATCTCAGCTTAAAGTGGGATTTAAACGGGGGACGTTTCAGTCCCCCGTAAAACACCTTAAACACTGAGCCACCAGACAACTGATTATCATAAAGTTATCACATGTGGACAGCAATAAATTAAGTTCAAACCACTAGATATATGTAACAGGAGTATAAGTTATGCCCCAATCGTTGTATTTTAGATGCACTTGTGCTTTATGGCATCTACAATAACGGAAATGTCTATGCTGTCTAGATTTAAAACAAACGATTCCACAGCCCAAGTAGCTTGCTCCTTTGTAGATATTAAACTTATTTGTAATAAATGATCCTGATGGTCTTTAGATTAGTGTAGATTTTTACCAAGACGACAGATACATTTTACCGAGACTAAGTTAAGTCTCCCACGAGGATCTTTCCAGCCGTCGGTATTATTTCCTTGACGTATTCCGCGTATATCAACGAAATCTGCCATGCCGAAAATCATTATCATGTTGCACTCAGAGACGAGTGCCAAGCACATTATTTTGAACTTGTGTTCAATATCTCTCTCTCTCTCTCTCTGTCGCTCCTCTCTCTCTCTGTGTGCGTGTGTGTGTTTATGGAAAATGGGGGAGTTATATAACACCAAGAAAAACAACAAGATTTAAATTTAAGATACTTCAATGCTATTGGTTTATTTTTTCTCGGTACTTTCGTTCCATCCGACGTCGAGGTCATTAGAGAATGTAGAGAAAGGAGGCAATGAACAGAAGAAATTCGGTCATTGCCTTCTGAAGGAACCAGCCAGAAATTCGCTGGGAGTGATTTCTGAAAACCAATTAAAACAAATACTGGATGGTCGGACGGGAATTTCAACCCACTTCTTCCCCTTTTTTTTGTTATGGTTTTTCGCCTCGTCAACGTCGTGGTAATTAGAAGCGAGAAAGGACTTTGCAAAGGAACGGGAAGGAATTCGGCCATCGCCTCCTTAAAGGAACCATCCCGACATTTACCTGGAATGATTTAGGGAAACCAAGGAAAACCTAAATCTGGGCTTTCTCCCGAATTCCTGGGCAGAACGTTACTGTTCCGTTCATATAGAATCGTCAAAGTATAGACCTAACATCATTCGAGATTATCGTAAGTGGTGTTTGTAGGAGCTATGTGGAAGAAACGGAGGATGAAGTCACGGAGAGGAACGTAAAGGCCACTGCTTAGAATGATGGATAAGCTTACTTTCGTGTGCCATATTCTGCCGAGATGGAAGTATTTTTGGAAAGTTGTCATGTCTGGAAGTGAGATGAGCACGAGTCTGACATCATGCGGCCTCCATTTTGCGTAACCGACCAACTGGGAGGTCGGACGCTCACTCTGATTGCAATCCGAGATTCCGGCTGGAACTGCAAACAACCTTTGTCGCCGAGAAAAAGAAGAGACGGCTCGGCAACATGCTAATTAAAGCGGCATTGAAACAGTCCAGACACGTTCTCTATTTGTCCCTATTGCTTTAATGAACATTTCTGGCGTATGCAACTCAGGTGAACAAATACAAACGACAGAATCAGAAACACAGGTAGAATCTTGACGTTAAGCTGTTGTTGTTGATGATATTAGTGTTTTAGGGTGCGCCAACTTCTGGGTTATTAGCGCCCTTATCGTTAAGTTATTTGAATATATAGGTACTTTTTGAACCAGTACATGAGACTGAAAATTATACTATTGAAAGTAATTATGAGGAAACTAATTAAATTGTAATCTTAACTTATATGTTTGATACATAAAAAGGAAGTCTTTTTACACGTTACGAATTTATATAATGCTTGCGGATAATTATCAGAGTAAACAAGGTGTTTACACAAGAACAGAGATTAAAAATTCAGTTGCCATCTTCTTCAACAAAAATACAGTGTATAAATACAATGTTCACTAGGCTAGCTTCCGGAGAGCATTACACCAAATTTTAATCTTGCTTACGATTTCCCTGGAGTTATAGCTGGCAACGAAATCCATTCAAACCTCCTCCATTAATACTCTTACTTCCTCACGCGTGAATTAATAACAGAAAACCTTCATAAATGAAAAACTATAATGAGCAATCTGATTGCTTATTTCGTTAAGGGTATACATGGGGAGGTTCCAGTTTTGAATCCCGATCTCAGCCTATATTTTTTCGTGCTACAACACTGACTTTCACCTCAGACAACACTTTGTTACTGTGAAGATGTTAGGACGCAGATTTCGCGCTAAACTGTGTGTCCCTTTCAGCTGGTAAGATTACCTTAGGCAGCTATGACATAGGCGGATTGGGTGGCCTATAAAAAACTGTCACTAAACTGCTAGGTATCACTGAAACCAATAACAACTTTTATCAGTATCTTGTATTGTTGCGACGACGTTCGATGCCCGTGTAAGTATACATTCAGAGTTTTAATGATAGCCAGAAAATTTCTGTAGTTTATAGCTATGATTGTTTAGTTATATGCTGATCCTTTGTTATTTTGGACTCGTCAGAGAGCAGTAACAATTTATTATGGTATCCCGTTCCGATTAGTGTAAACCGGAAGTTGATTTCTTCGTGATCTCTCTTTTAAAACCCTTGGCATACTTATATCTTTAGCATTCATTTGTTCAGAGGTTTTTTTTGTATTTCTCCATATTATCGTATTTTTTACCGTGTATAGTGTGAATTAACTTTCCACAAATCTGAGCAGATATCATAATAATAGAACCAAAATATCCATATATCAATTAAGAGATAGCAGGAGACAGATGAGGGCTACCAGAGTGAACAGCATCGTGGGGCTGGTCCATCTGAAAACCAGTGACCTTGGCGAAAATAAGAATGGGCCACATCTCAAACTAGAGGAAATCACATTCACAAACATATAATACAACAATAGACGTGTGCATAAAACTACATTTTATGGCCATCAATCACGTGCCAAATACACAGAATTCCTCTTCCTGATTAACCAGCCTGTAATCTCTCGTGGCATGTACTTTTTTATGTTTCTATTTTATAAGTATTTGTGACTCTGTTAATCCACTTAGCACGATTTGATCTAGGTTTTTCCAACTTGTTCTAATTATCCTTGGTCCACTTATGTGAACTGTAATTATTCTGTACAGCTTCGTTTGTTATTTGTTCTCAACGTACTGTTAATTGGGTCACATTACTTTGAAGAAGTAGAGATCTTCCATCTCACTGTAGCCTGTTACGTTGCATCCGAGGTCAAATATCTTTAGTGGAATACAACTATCGAAACTGATGTCTCATTATCTGCTATCCTGTAAATTCCATTTCTCTAGTTGTTTTTAGAGCTTCCATTACATGTTCTCGTATAATGTTTTTCTGATTCATCTCCTTCTATCATCTTCATTGCAAATAGTAAGTAACTCATGTTTAGTGAGGAACAACCTGTTGATTATTTTCCCGTATTTCGTTGTATTTCGGTGCCTCCTTCACTTTTGATTTTATAGTTAAAATATAAATCAGGCAATAAACTTTTAAAACACAGTGATTAGACATTATTACTCTTAAAGCCTCGAATTTTGAACCATTGTAAATTGTAATTGTATTTCTGTACAAACAGCAAAAAAAAAAAAAAAAAAAACCTATTCTGAGTGTTTCCGAAGTCCTTTATGATCTCGCAGTAATGCATCTGTCACAGCCTTATCGACGTATTGTATCTGGCCAGTACTTTTGCTCTATCTCTTCTTTCTATTTTTACACGGTTCAATTTATGCTGTTCTATGTAGTAATATTTTTTGTATCTGTTGTAATAAGTTAATATCTTATTGCGTCTTTAATTCTATATCTTCAATTTAGTTTTTTTATCTTTTACCTACATCACAGCACGGTGCCTATTTTTTTTTTTTTAATTACCTCGTCATTCATAGTTACTTGTGATGGATATTGCCCTAAATAACTTAATACGCTGTGTGGGTACAAGTGTCTCATACTATTTCATTTTAACAACTGTATTTCTAAAGTTGATTTTTATTTCTAGACTCCATGTTTTGTTGCGTTTTTTCCACGGCCATGAGTTTCTAATTTTATACCGATCCAGATAATGAACTGATCCTGCGTCTACACCTCTGCGGAGATGGATATCTTGCTCAAGGTTATCATGAATAATCATGAAATCTTCTATAAACGTACACCGTTCAGTTGTCCTTGCGATCTCATATAGGCCATTTGTGTATAAAATGTTGTGGATCCTATTTAAATGAAAATAATAAAAAAATATCCTAGTTTTAAGTCATTTTCTGTAGTCTTTTGCTGTTTCCAATCTTTGAAGCAGACAAGATCGAGAACAATGCATTTAGGGAACAAATTAAAATATTCTTTCGTAATGTATCATTACAACTGTTCTACTTTCTCCGTGATAGTCACAAAATACAAATCGTTCGTTCCAGACTTTTGCATATTATTGTTATATATAACACAGAGTTAGATGAAAGGACAGATGGCTGAAAGGAGTGTGTACAAAGAGAGAAGAGAATTGGATGAAGGAGGTGACAGAGAGCTGGTGGGAAAAAAAATGAAAACGATTGTACACAAAGTAGAACCAGGTAGTAGCTGGAAACTATTGTTGTTGATGATGGTATTACATACATTAAAGTCATAAGACAAGAACGAAAACAGTAATCGTGAAAACAAAGAAAAACAAATTATTTCAAGGTAATCGCTTTATATTTGCTTTCGTCGTGTATGCAGATGGTATACTATCATTGTAAATGATGTACACTGAATAGCGAGGTTGGTTGTTTGTAGTAGAATGAAAGAAAAACCGGATCATTTGTAGCTATTGTTTAGTTGTCAACTGAAATAGATACGTAGCCAAACACGTACAACAATTAGAAATGATGAAATGCTTCCCTAACAGAAACAAAAATATCAGAAAATTTCCTTAATCTAGAAAACACACACACACGCACTATATTAATATGATATGTTGTGGTGCTATCCAGCGGAATGCAATCACTCCTAATAGACGCCGCCAAACATCCAGCTTGATTATGAACTATCGCATACCCTTGACCTGATTGCACATAATTTTGCCATTTCATAATTAAATTCCTTTCTTAATTAATCGTGTTATCAAAGTGGAGAATTTAATATTTAAAATGGTGCCTCATTCGTTGATTTTGGTTAGGTATGATGGGAGAAAGATGCCTCGTCATAAAAGAAACACCTTTTAGAAATAATATAATTATATGATTGGCTTCGGGGTTTTGTATGGAATGTGGTTTTAATTCGTAATTTTTAAAATGAATGTATGTTATTGATGTTGTGAAGGCAGCCTACATAAAAAAGCTAAAAAAAAAAATAAATAATTCATTGCTGCATCAAATAGTTCATCAGCTAAAGGAAAGAACACCGTGTGAACATTTGCAAGTTTGCAAAGAGTTATATCCTCGCGTTAGTGAAGCAACAAGCGGTGTGTTTTGTTGTTGCCTTTCATTTCGTCCTCCACCTATCTTGTATGGGTAGCAATCTGCTAGCTCATTATATGGTGAAACCACTAATTACCGTCATAATTGCTGCAGGCCGATCATTAGCGCCGTTCATCACTCAGTCGGCTCGTTCGAGTGACCCCTCGCTGACCTCTGGCTGCAAACAGCGGCGCAACACGCCACCTTGTCTTCCCAGGTCGATCGTTCCTTACCTCGCAACACCTACGCCTTTACCTACAGCTGATACTCCTCTACGCCATAAGCCCAAAACTGACTTCTGAATTAAAAAAAAAAATACACCAAAAATTACAGTATCTGTACCATACTTTTTACAGTGACATGGAAGTGATTAGAAAGCATTTAGAGTAACGTATAATGACGAGACGAACGCCTGAAGTTTCAGGGCAGTTATTTATTTATTTTCCCATATACAACATAGCCCAGCATCTAGAATCTAATCTGCGTATATATATATAAAATAGTGACATACATAGAACAGCTAAAAACTATGCCCTGGGTCCAGCAGATCAATAAAGACCTGGAAAAAGCTCACATACACGCATCAGAAATCATAGACAGACAAACATACAGAGAAAAAATTAAAAAATGGGAAGCACCACCAGAGAATGAAGTAATTAAGAGACAGGGGACGAAATGGACTGAAGAAAGGAAGAGAATCCGCGGAGAAAAAATGAAAGCTATATGGAAACTTAGGAAACTGAATCGTTAAGGCTTTGCGTGATCCGACAGGGTCCAATTGCAGATAATAATAATAATATATATAATGTATTTAACGTATTCACTTTATAAACTATGAATGCATGATAATTTAAGTTCCAACGTCTCCACTATTTCTTCTGTTACCAACAAAGTGGGTACCACCACCAATACTATATCTACTACTACTGCTATTACTCCTAGAGTCCCTCGCAACCGACAGTGAAGTCAGCCGCCCATGCCATCAAGAGTTGACCTCCTGGAATTCCAAGACCGCCCCAGCTGTCACTCAGAAGAAGGCTTTTCTGGAGCACACTGAAGTTCCGACGACTATTGATTTAGCACATTGTCATTGAATATCTTCCGTCAATCCGGTGTTGTGAAAGTCAGACTGCCAGCTTCACCTTGTTCCCTCTGCAGTTCATTCAAGAATTAGCGTCCATTCATCCACAACTTGTAATTGTGTTCACTTCTTGTGCTACACACGGTTTTTTATTTCGCTCGGCATTTGTCTTTTCTACAAAATTTCTCTTTCCAAAGTTTTGAGGCTAGATCAGCTGCCTCATCCAGCAAATGCCACAAACTTTCGTTGCATATATTATCGAATATTCTCCTCCCTTGCAGCCGAACGTGTTGGTGTTCTCTCAAACTGTCCGTTATTTCACATACCCACGCCACGTGCTCCGGGTACTGTCTTTACCACATTCACATCTGCTTGAGTCTAACAAGCTGGATGACGCTGATTCAAATTCCGACGGAGCCATTGGGCTGACCGCTGAAACTGATGGGCCAGAGGCCAACATTCTGGCCTGGCCTTCTATCCCCAGTCCGGCAACCCAGATTTCCGTTTCCCACAGCTTCGCGAAATCACACCAGCTATAGGCTGCGATGGTTCCCACAAAAAAAAAATGACAAGGTCGAATTCCTTCCCGTTTCTTGTGCTGTTTCCTCTCTTAATTCTAGAGATCTCGACATCAGCAAGCGGAAAGGCCTAATGAAAACGGAGACTGATCCATAGATCATCTTCTGTGGATCTGTGGATCAGTCTCCTTTTTCATTAGGCCTTTCCGCTTGCTGATGTCGAGATCTCTAGAATTAAGAGAGGAAACGGCACAAGAAACGTGAAGGAATTCTACCTTGCAAAAAAAAAGATAAAAGAGTCATGACCTAAAAATGGCAATGGGCCGGTAATATTGCTCGCAAAAGAGATGAAAGATGGACTGCGGTAGCGCTGGATTGGATACCGAGAAACCTGAAAAGAGCAAGAGGAAGACCCACGGATCGCTGCGACAAGGATGTACGTCGAGTTACAGGCGTGAACTGGAAGAGGGTGGCTCAAGATCGATCAGCCTGGAAAGAACTACAGCAAAACTATGTAGAATTAAATTCTAATATATAGACTTAAAGAGACTACATCATGAAAAAAGGATCGATATAACTGCAATATATATATATATATATATATATATATATTAGTTCTTGCTTTACGCCTCGTCGACTTCGAGGTTATTAAAGGCAAGATGGAATTGACATTCTGAAGGAACCATCATGGAATTCGCCTGGAATAATTTGGAGAAACCATGAACAAACCAAATATGAATGACCGTTTGGTGTTTCGAACCAGCATCCTCCCGAATGAGAGGCCAGAGCGTTACCACTCACCCACCACGATAGGTCCAGGGAAGCAGAGTTCTATAATATACCTTCTTAATACTTTTATCTGTAGATCGATACCATCGTAGTAAGCATTAATATCAGTTTCTTTGGTAATAATTTTAACTATAATTGGTCTATAAGTGTCCCGCATCTGTCTGTCTCATTGTCAACGCATCACGCGGAAGCTACAGAGCCAATTTAGATGGGGTTATCACATTCTGAAAGCTTATGGTGCAGCTTAAAATCTGCAGTGTTCTTATGATACTACGTTATCGTGGAATGGAGCACGAAATGATATTTCGTTCATGCAGAGAACAGATAGACGCCACAGGTCACACGGAATCTCATTTGAACACTACTTTAACAAGATACACACCAAACATCACATTATAAACCAGATAAACAATTCTGCCTTTTGGATTCTATTAATATTGTATGTTGACAACTACTTCGACTATTTAATTCTTCACTTTTCCAAAACATAGAATACACGTAAAAAATTAATGATCCGACTGCATCAAAGACTAACACTTGTCAGGTGACAATGCAAAGCGTTGTCTCACCCACTACAGGTATCCAGTTAACTGTGCAAATAGTCTCGCTGTCTTCAAGTGGAGGAAACGTACACCTAATCTGATTAGCATATCGTGAGTACTGTACTGTCACCTACCTTCAGTCAATGGTATCTTTCAACCTTACGCTGAAACTTACAATAGCTCAGAAATAATTAAGAACTAAAAAAAACTGGTCAATAATAGATATTTTTTTGCGATTTATCGCTTAATGCACAGTTTCTTATGATATAGACTCCCCGACTGGTATTATATAATAGTTCTCTTAGAAGATTCCAAAACAACAGTATTTACCAGGTAATCATTCCATCTATTAACAACAGATCTATTGTAACGTGACGCGCTGTCACCACGTTACAAGGTGCATTTTTATTATATATGTCATAATGTTAGAGTAATTTACATAAATCTTGGGCGACCACCTAAATAGATTTTTGTTGTAATTTTATAAAGTACGCAAGATTCCAAGTGAGGACTGTAATGAAATGGTGAACATACAGTGTATCTTGGTAAAGCAAATATTAAAGAGTTATTGAGCTGCGTAGGCTTGAAGCTAATCGTGGTCTTCCCGAACCATGGCGTGAATCTGGGGTTTTGCCGGACCACACATTCTGCTCCCTGGGGATGGGTGGTCAACAGGGTCACTCACCTGCCGCCCGACACCCGAATGTGCTCTCACCCCGGCGAACTTAGCCGAATATATCCGACCTCTGTGATATGAGCGGGGCAAATCAGATATCGGGGATATCACGTGACATTAGGTGCCGACCTGAAGATCCAATCCAAATGAGCGTATAACTTAAAATCCTGGGAATTTCTGTTATATGTGAGCTTCGAGACTACAAGGGGCGGAGCGAGAAGTTTTCCTCGTGGACCGAAGAGCGAGGAGCTGGTCATTCTACATTCGATTCTAAACGAGTCTAGTCTGAGGTGGACTTGGAAAGTTGGCTTCTCTCGCCAACTGCCACTGTACGATTTCTGGCTGCCGGCTTGCGGGAGTGGGCTTATCACGGCGACATCGCCAGTAATGCGATGATGCGCATTAACAGACAGGACGTGGCTGTAGCCGCTATGTGAGATAATCTCACATACCGTGGGTCATCTCCGGTCACCGCAGACATCAGACGCAGAACTACAATGGTAACTTATTACGACCAAGCCATCTGATTGTGCATTCCGTGAAACAGAACCCTTAAACGACTTTGAGAGGATAGATCCATGTTCTCACTTTGTAATTGTAAAAAAAAACCTGAGCTAGCGACATAATTTGCCAGAACTAGTTATTTTCGAATGATATATTGTTCATTCGTGGCGCCCATGAGTTTCTTTTTAACTGTAAAGTCACAGTATTATGATACCTTTGTCTGAGGTCGTCATAACTTGTATTTTTCATTGTTTCCAATTGTCATTTTTTCTTGCATTTTAATTCTGAGATATATTTAAAAGTAAATATACAATTGTTTGCTTGCTCATGACGGCTAATTGTACCTCTGAGCGTTGCTTTTATGATTTTGCCAATTTGTTTTAATGTTAACGGTAAATTCGCTCAGACTTGTAATCGCCAATGATAAGAAAATAAATGTCATATTGTGACAATTTTTCCTAAATTCCAACTTACGTCGAGATTCTTGCAAAATTAATAAATTTTCACTCCTTCATAAAAATTAAGATTAAAAATCCCCTTTTATTAATCATAAGGGTATGAAAGATAATTGTAACTTAGTTTGCCCACTAAGGCACCCACTACACTATGTTACTTTCTATTACGTTCACAAGTCTCAACGTTTTTGAATATTCCGTAACTGCCCCTAATTTCTTCTTTAATTTGTGTGTACATTGCGCAATGATGATTAACATGTGTTTCCAAGTAATAAAAATCCCTAACAGTTCCTAACACTCATTTGTATACACGTTGCACACTGATGGATCATACTCACGTACAGTACCTGTGCGGTTCCAGGCTTCGCTGATTCTAAGCAGTGCCGACTATCTATATTGATACAGTCATATCCCTAACTAACTAATGACCTCTCTGGGTCTCACTAACACGCACTGAGCCTCAACGAACTAATCTAACTTGGAGTGGCTGGTAGAAAGTCCTCCTAAATGAGTGCACACATACGTCCCTTCCCAATCAAATTATGAAACACCTTACGCGCGCACTCCGTTACTTATTACTAATGAAAGAATCCTCCTCTCAATTTCTTCTTGCATTTCTATTATCTGTATCAATTTCTCCTTGTGATGCAATTTATCGACGCGGTTCTACGAAGTGCTTCTTGCACGGAAGCCCTCCTTCGGATTCTAATACTGTGCCATGCACTTACACCACTAAACGCACTATTAAAAAACCCAATAAAGCCCTTTTACCATCACACATTCAATAAAGCGTACTTAGTTGTGAAATTTAATTAATGGTAAAGATTACAAAGGTAATGCATCACTAAGCTTAATGCTTTGCTACTAGAATAAGCACAAAAGGCACACCAAGATCTGCTTGGGTGAAACATAGAGTAAATGCTACTCTTAATAATCAAATGAGTATTTCTTATACTCGCGATGTATAAAAACTATAAATAAGTAAAAAACGTAACCATGCAGTAGTTCGCACATGATGGTTCAAGTCAACCATTTTGTTTGTACATTCTTGCGCGGTTACAATCATCGTGGGTACTTGGTGTCAGTGTGTTTGTTATCGTAAGCGATTTAAGCACGCGAAGACTGCAACACGTGTTTAAAGGAAGTTTATCGGTCGTAAATATAAGAAGACAGGCAGTAGATCAACAATCTATGTTAGTGGATGGAATGTTGCCAAACCAAATTTCTCGATAGTTCTTCTGTTACGTGTGTCAGTTCAGATAAAGAGTAGCTCGGACTTACACATCAAGGAGACTTGCCTCTAGGTTTCAGCGAAACTCCGTCCTAAACAAACAAGGCTCCAAGAGTTAATTAAACGTCTCTGGAACACAATATGCCAGCCGAAAAGTCGTGCCTCGCCCTACACACATCACGTAGATTGTAACAGCTTGGTGTGTATCCATCTTCCATGAATGGAAAGTGCTGTCACAGTAAATGTGCAGATACCATCGTGATTGTGTAAATATTTCTGTAAGGAAGACATTAATAATTTCGTAGCTATTACAACTGTATGTGTTCCGCACCTTAAGTAAACAAACGCGGAAGTTTTTAACCATTTTCGTTGTTCGAATCACCGAGATGCTAATTCACCTCATTCTAGCCTTTACCCATTTCCGTAATTACCTCTCGTTAAACCGATTTGCCATAATCACGCAGTGGGCTATCTGAGAATTTATTACACAACACTTGATTCTCCCCTCCCTTCCCAAAGGAGCTCCTTCAGTTCCCCGCCACTCCCAGCAGGATTCACGGAGGTAGAGCGCCACACTCCCATTACAACCTTTGGCAGTAGGACGGAGATGATGTGGTCAGCACCACTCTATGACCATTCTTTTCCTGCCGAGTCTCCTTAACGTTACTCATTTGGATAGCGGGCTGAATGGACCGGGGGAACCTATCGAGCAAAAATCCTCAGCCACGTCTAGGATCGAACCTTGGTCGTTTGGGCCTCAGTCAGAGTAATACTGTAAATAATCCACTCGTTGATACCTCAAGGAATTTTCTGAAAAAAATATCTTCATTTTGCGATTCCATTTATTCTTTTAATTGTAGAATTATTCTGTAACGCCACCTGTCCAAAGTTTCACTTCACTTCCTGTACGTGCAGTAAAATTCCATGTTTTGTTTCCAGTCAGATAACAGAGTTCAGTAATGAATCCCTGTTTGTGAGTTTACATTCCCTTTGCAGTACTGTCGCTTATAGAAAATGTGGTAATTTTATTGTATTTTAAAGCATTAAAAGTTGATGAAGAATTGAAAAATCACGACTGACTTATTTCGGAATGACAGCAAACAAATATTACTACCAGCAACATTCATATCTATCAATGACCGAGAAAATAAGAGAAATCAAGGCCAGAACCGGTTAATTTCTATACTCATTTTTTCCACGAGCAATTAGGTAATGGAAGAGAAAGGATTTACTGAGCGAGAAAACTTAGAATCCGGCAGGAGTAGTTCTCGATAAACCACTCCGGGCAGCCTGATCTGGATTTTCCATGGTTTTCATATTACGAAAAAACAGTATTACTTAGAGGGCTGAACTTGGTGTAGTGACATTAATTATTCGATAATTTAGCTCTTTATTTGTCATCAGTAATTTTAAATCAATGGGCTCCACTACTGAAAATCTTTTTCTTTTATTCGCTAATAAATTGCTGAGTACCCTAAATCCTCTTTTTACTACATATGATCATGGAAATCCAATTAAAAACTTCTTTGATGTAGTCCTTCAAGACGGATATAATACTGGAAAGAAGAGGGATAGTGGTTGGCCTGGATCAGATACGTTCCCTGTGAACTCTTCAACGCCCACAGCCAGGAGGTACTGCCCGGTTTGGGAACCCCTGCTTAATACTGCTCAATCAGAAGGTGCACAACATTACTACTGTACTCAAGAAGTTTTGAAAAAATGAGTCGAGATCATGTGGACTGATATTTTCAGTAAAGGCTCCATGTTTATGAGAGTACATTACCTTGGTATTACGAATTCATGCAAAAATTTAGCCATTATGTAGTTTAACCCATATAACTGAAGAGCAATTTAATTACAGCTGACATTATACAAATATGTCGCTTGCACTGCAAGAAAGGCTTTGAAAATATTAATTATTTGGGACTTTCTCGATATTTGTTACAATGTTCAGAGAGACTTAACACCTTTTGTAATGGTGTTGAAATATACTGTATACTTTTCACCCAGAGGGGATGAGAATCAGCTTTAACTGAAAACGTTGTGACACTGGTGGAGGGTACATATGGACCTTAAAAATAGAGAAATCGGTACGTGTGACACCATTCCTCACAGGTCAACGTAATGGGGATGTGCTTGGGTTTGTTCGTCTGTAATATTCCACTACACATCTCTTCCTTCAAGACAGTGCAGCATGTCATCTCTCCCGAATGTTTGGATGAGCATTCCACAGACGTCCACAAAACCTCAATTCCTCCAAACACATTTCGGCTGTTATCGAAAGAGATGTTCCATCAGATGCTCGAGATTTAAGAACGATTGTTGATTGATCGTAAATCGTTATGGTTTCCCAAAGCTTCCATGTCGAAATAAATCGACTTTGCCATCAGGACGAAAGGTGATGCCGAACGATACTAAATAAGTATATTTAATTTAATTGCTCTTCAATGTATGATGCTTACAAAAAACAAACAAAAAAAACAAAAAACAAAAACAAAAAAAATCTATTTTTTTGTCTTCGGTAGAACTGAACCGGTTCGACTAATGTAATACATTTTGTTCTCCGCTCTTCGAATCATATATATTATTTCTATAAGGAGTTTTTTTGTCACAAGCCATTATCTCCATTCATTCTTAATCGATATCGATAAATGAGATATCATTTTAAAGATTAAGGTATTCGCTTTGGTCACATCATATTTTAAGAAAATAATTTTACGAAATTCAACCCTTAACGGGCAAAAATGTCAATATTTCTAAAATGTGTTTTTTTGTACCAGGAACCATTTTTCTCCCTGCATTCCTAACCGAAATCGATAATGAAGTATCATTTTAAAGATTAAGATCTCCATTTTGGTGACATCATAAATTAAAAAAAGGAATTTTTCGGAATTCGACCCTTAAAGGGCAAAAGTATCAATATTTCTACAACGCGTTTTTGTGTCATGAGTCATTTATCTCCCTTGATATCTAACTGATATAGACAAATGAGGTATTATTTTAAAGGTTAAGGACTAAACTGCTCCACTGTGATCACAACATATTTTAAGTAAATAATTTTTCGTGATTTGACTTTTAAATGGCAAAAGTATCATTATTTCCTTATGGTTTTTTGTTTTTTGTTTTTTGTGATGATCTATTTATCTCCCTTGATATCTAACCGAAATCGAGAAATGTGGTATTATTTTAGGGATTAAGGTCTTCGTGTTGGTCGCATCATATTTTAAGAAAGGGATTTTTCGGATTTTGACTCTTAGAGGACAAAAGTATCATTATTTCGATAACGTATTTTTTTTTTCATCACAAGCCATTTATCTCCCTTGATACGTATATATCCGAAATACATAAATGAGGTATCATTTTAAAGATTAATGTCTCCGTTTTGCTCATATCATATCTTAAGAAAGGAATTTTTCGGAATTTAATCCTTAAGGGCAAAAGTATCATTATTTCATAACTTTTTTGTGTTAAGAGCCATTTATCTCGCTTGATGCCTAACCGAAATAGATAAATGATGTTTAATTTAAAATATTAAGATCTTCACTCAGGCAAAATTATAAATTAAGAACGAAATTTTTCGGAATATTACTCTTGAAGGACAAAAATAATAATTGTAAAAGTCTTGCGTATGAGACAGTTCAGAATTAAGCTACTAGATAACAGAGATAATAAACAGCTTCACTGGCGTCGAATTTTGTAACGTACTTATTACTCTAAACAAATAAACAATTGATACAAATGAGGCGGTTTTTCTTAAGTCCTATTACAAAACACCAACCATACCACTCCTTGTATCGGGCCATTTCTGTCTGATATATTCAGTAAATCATTAGAAGAGCGAAAAGTACCTTCAGACTGGAAAATCGCGCAAGTAACTCCGATTTTCAAAAAAAGGTGATCGAAGTGATCCTGGGAACTATCGTCCCATATCTATAACATCTGTTTGTAGTAGAGTTATGGAGCATATTATATGCTCGAACATTATGAATTTTCTAGATTATAATAATTTGCTTACAACAAATCAACATGGATTTCGGAAGAAAAGATCATGTGAAACACAGCTGGCCCTATTTACACACGACGTAATGAAAGTTATCGATACAGGTTCACAAGTAGATGCAATTTTTTTAGATTTCCAGAAAGCCTTTGACTCTGTGCCACACAACCGCCTTTTAGCGAAGCTTCGAGCTTACGGTATATCGGATCAGCTTTGTGAATGGATAAAGGATTTTCTAACTGGTCGGTCGCAGTATGTTGTCGTTGAAGGAGAAAGTTCTTCTAATCTAGATGTTACATCGGGTGTACCTCAAGGAAGTGTAATAGGACCACTTCTTTTCTTAATTTTTATAAACGATCTCGGAGATAAAGTGAAAAGCCTTTTTAGATTGTTTGCTGATGATGCGGTTATTTATAGGGAAGTAAGAACTCTGGCCGATTGCTTAGAAATTCAGCGCGATCTGGATGTTATTTTGGCTTGGTGCGCTGAGTGGCAACTTACTCTAAACTGTAAAAAGTGCAAGACAATGAGCATAACTAACAAAAAGAATCCGATTGTTCAGAAATACGAGTTAAACAATACAGTTATTGATATGGTCGATTCTATTAAATATTTGGGAGTAACAGTACAAAGGAACATGAAATGGGACATACACATTAATTCTTTAGTAGGTAGAGCAAATTCTAGGCTGCGATTCATATGTAGAATCTTGAAAAATTGTAACGAACAAACAAAGGAGATAGCGTACAAATCTCTTGTGCGTCCACATTTGGATTATTGTTGTGCCATTTGGGACCCGTTTCGTAAGGGATTGATCGAAAGTATAGAGAAAGTACAGAGAAGAGCCGATCGATTCGTGACCGCTTGCTACAGTCCTTATGAAAGCGTCACAGAACTGATTAGTAGATTAGGTTGGGAGTCTCTGGTAGATAGACGACACACGTTTCCTTTAAACTTATTGGAAAACATGCGTACTCCAACTTTCACTCATGAGTGTAGTGAAATACTTCTTCCACCAACCATTTGAGTCGGAAGGACAGGAAAGATAAAATTAGAGAAATAAGGTGCCGGACTGATTCTTATATGAATTCTTTTTTCCCTCGTACCATTAGGTATTGGAATGCACAGCAAAGAGATTAGCTTTGGTGCTGAGCACCCTCTACCACCCACAATTTTGTGAATTGCAGAGTATATATGTAGATGTAGATGTAGATGTATTCGCGAAATTTTCACACGGATGTCATGAAGTCGTATTTCAAAGCTAATTATTATTGCTTTTCTCTAGTTGTTACTAAATCGAATGGAATGTTCTACCTGAAATGGAAAGCTCGTTGAAAAGATACCCGCAGATTTGGGACGAAACAGTACTACTAACAAATACCGGTGAAGTTGAAAATTGGATTTAAGCAACAGTGAATGCTATTTTAGTTGCGAAACCGTTACATGTTTCATACAGTTCATTACTAAAAAATCATGCATGTGATCCGTTCTGCTTTCACGCGTTTTCCGTACTTGTAAGAATTAATTTACATATCTTTGGTGACGAGAGTGCTTCCTGACGTGTTTGACGTAACGCATACTGTGAGTATCGGTTACGCTGGGTACTGGAACTCCATAAAATGCTGTAGTATAGAGCTGCGCTTCCCATAAAGCGCAGAGTTTATTGAGCGCTGGCATTGTTAAATGTTCTTCTCACGTGCCGTAGAATGTGTGCACAGCAAATAACTCTGCTGTTTGCGCCTCTACTGTGGGAGCAGACCTTGTTGGATATTAGAAATTAGGTGTCACGTCGAACCAATCAGACTTTAACTGCCGGCAAGGGCAAACATGGAAGCTTACAATGTGATCGAATGTTTACTGCTTCTGTATGCACTGCGGCAACGCTGACAAACATCGCTTTTAACATTGAGGCCTTGTATGAAGCTATGTCCATGGAGTAACACCTAAATCACTTGTTACAATGTTAGTTCACGTCGTCTCTGGCGCATAAGGCAAAGTTATTGGTTCAATAATGAACACCTGAACTAAATGCAATATTGCTTTCTGGAAGCTGGAAACGGCGACAGCCGTAAAAAACCGTGTATATATATATACAGGTGTGTGTATATGTGTTTGTGTGTGAGAGAGAGAGAGACAAAATGGCAGCAGAGAAGAAGAATTTAATGTGACCCTAGTGCATAAGGCCTTAAACGAGCAGAAATTTTGATCAAATTAGGTACAGTGTTGGGCAATGACACGATGATCCCCTTTCCAAGCCTCAGAAGAATTGTAGGCATAAACTCTTACGTGAATGACGGAAAGTAATTCATAAAACTCATTCACGATTGTCGTCCAACAACGAGCAAAACGCCGAAGACAGCTCAATAACTTCAAGATTTTATTCACAAAGAAACACGAATGTCCGTTCGTCAAATTAGTGTAGCTTGTGAGATCCCACTCACAAAATCATTGTTATAAAAATTGTAAATAAAATAGGTTAAACAGACTTCACAGCATAAGTAGTTTGTTTAGACATTTGGGGTAATTTTAAGTTTGTTTAATAATTTAATTGTTTGTGGTTGGTACAACTGTTGTTGTTGGCGGAGTGGGAGTGGAGTTGTCAAGATGGCGAGAGAGGACTAAGAAAGAATGTATGGATAGAAGTGTGTAGGCAGTGTATTGTAGCAGCGAGTGTTTGAAGTATAAAATAAAGTTTGGAAAATGAGTGTAATTATTGAATTATTTGACGATAATACCCGTTGCGCTAAAATATATAACTTCTAAAGTGGTTTGTTGGCTAGTAATAATAACACGCTAAGAGATATCGCTACCGCTAAAACCAACAGTAGGGCCATATGTTGCAAGTAGCCGGATATCTACTTACTGCTGATTAGAATTCAAAATTAGCAGTAGGGGCTTAGCAAGCTACCGGCGGAAGTTATGGAAATGTGCAGAAAATCATGAACAAGGGTTATATTTACACAAAATGACGGCAAAGTGGATGCGAAGACCGTTGAATACAAATCAAACAATTATAAGCAACTCAACTTGACAGACTCATTTGGAACCCTTTGCGTCATGAGGAAACTTTATTTTTGATGCTCTTTCTCGCCAGTGATGAATCTCGGGTACAACACTACATTCGATGGAATGCCGTGCAAAAGGATAAGCAGCTCCGCACAAGGTGAAGGTTTACCCGCTGGTGAGGCTCCCATGATAGAACTTTGGAATGGTAATGGTGTTCAGTACTTCGATTCGATTCTCGAATTGTACACTAGACACTGATTCGATCTCTTGGGCCAGTAATGTCCACAGAAAACACACGTTTTTTTCCCCCACTCAAAGTTTATAAACAAGATTCCGTCCACAAAAAATTGTTGTGGTAAATGTTATTTAATGTTCCAATGACATGTTTCGCCCTTATTGTGTAGGGCATCATCGTTGACTGCGAATGAATGTTTTTACGTGTATATCATTACAATTATTATATACAAAACAAATCAATGCGCATATACACGTATACTGTACTTACAGATTTGTTGATAGATTTCCCGTAGCTGTCTGGAACAACACTTTTAGCACTAATGCTGCAAAATATAATTTACCAGCCTTTACTTGTTGCTATTTACCCATTTATGCTAAACACAGAAATATTTTGTTCCATCTGTGTTGTTATGACTGTGGGTGCAGTAGTTTCCAATGCCACCATTTTATTTGTGTTTATATTATGTTGAACTATCCCTCTGTTTCTGTCAGCCATTGTGATTTACTTAGTGTCGAGATTATTATGAGAGCATCTGTAGAAGGTATCATATTTATGGAACTTATTGGTCAGAAATTGCGAAAAAATGGCCTAAAACAAGACTAATAGTAGAATCGGCATCCTCCGGAATGCTAGAACCGAACATTACCGTTCTCCCCACCAGGATTGATGATATTACAGGAACTTAACTAGACAGTTTTGAATCATCGCTCAGTTTGGTATTCACTTGAGTGTCATTTGTTTTGACGTCTCAGTAGAGATTCAGTGAAAAAAAATCCTCTATTTTTTCCTTTACGAGTTCGTCGACATCAAGGTCATTTGAGGTGGGAATGGACTGGAGGCAAGGAACGGGGAGCAATTCAGCCATAACGTTTTGAAGGAACAATCCCGACATTCACCTGGAGTGATTTGGAAAAACGATGGGAAACCGATTTGTATATAGCAGGACGGGGATTTGAACCGGCGTCGTCCTGAATGCGAGTCCAGAGGGTCGCCGCTCACCCACCACGCTCGGTTATACAATAATGTAGCCGTCTGTTTGATACAGTTGCAAAATTCCCCAATTTTTCCAAATAACGTGACATAACCATCCACCAACGATTGCAGTCGACCAGACCTTCTGCTTGTTATCTTGGTTGTCTGGGTGAAACCGCGTCAGTTTTTTGAAACTTGACGTTTCAGCCACGATTATGTAACCTTCATCAGAGGACTACCAAGATAAAATTGAAAACGACCGCAGAAGAGTATTCAGTCATTGGATATGTTCTGCTTCTCTTAGGAGTTTGGCGTAAAAGATCTAGATCATTATTTCAGAGACATTCCTTCGGTGTTGACGCAAAGCAGAAGGCAAGCTTTGGGCTGCGTTTGGTGCGGGGCAGTCTCGCTCGGCCAGTGGGTGAAGGTCGATGCGGATGGAGTAGCCACGGCAGCGGAGGTAATTATAGGCTGCACCAGTAATGGCTGCCTCTGAGTGAGTGAGGAGGCTGCAGTCGGCCTTGGAGGCATCTGTCAGATCAGACCTGCTCCGGCAGGCTCGACCGGTCCTCAGCCACATCCTGTCGTCTCCCCAAATTCTCGCTGCCTACGTATTTCGCCCGGGGTTTCACTTTTTTTTATGAATGGTCTGCATTCTTTTCCTCTCAGCGATCGTATCGTGAACTGCAAGCGAAGTAAATGAGTTTGAGACTATTGGCCCAGTTTCAATTTGTCGCACAATCCGTCTCTGTCGTAGTTACTAGAGTCGTGCAACCACCGTCTAGGCTCGCTAGGTTTATCGCTGCCAGCGCGACCTCTGTCGGCCAAATGTGGAAAATACAGCGCAGACGACCGAGACTGGTCGTAAGCTCGAGCCCATTGCCTGACGGTAGGCTCGGACTGATAGGGGGCATCCATAAATTACGTGAGGTGTTTTTCCAGATATCCGCCCACCCCCTCTCTGGTGAGACTTCGTGAGATCTTGCCCGACCCCCCTCCCCCCCCTCTGGTGAGATCCCCTCCCCCCCTTCTGTTTCACCTATTTCAACTCACGTAATTTAAGGACGCCCCCTTATTCACGTGCTGTGTGGTGACGAAGTGACGCTGCTACTCGACCGGTACAATCGGAACAGCCACGAACAGCATCGCATTCTTAAAATCGCTAAATTCGAGAATGAAGTAACAGAAAAATTGAAGAGTCGAAAGTGTATTTCTTCTTCTTCTGATTTTCTGCGTGCTGTTGTATCATTTTATAAGATTATATATGATTACTTTCGGATAAATTCAGAAAGACCGTGCACAACTCTATGTTAATGAAAAACTAAAAATCGGCAGATTGCGTCACATTTCAATATTTGGGTGCAGATCTAGTCTCAACAAAGTCGTTTTTTGTGAAAGAACTATAAGCTATGGACGTTTAGGGCGTTTTTGTTGTAGTAACGTCATTGTTTTGAGTAGTACGGGGAAGCGAGAAGAAGTTATGTTATCTGAAACAACGCTATTAATGATTCACGAACTGAGGGAGATGGCAATCTAACGAACGTTCGAAAATGGCAGTCTTACAAATTCTTCCGCAAATGGAAGAATTGGCAAAACTGTTAACGTTAGTTAAAACAGATAAGACGACAAAGGTCAGGTCAGTATCATTCTGCAGATAAACAGGAGGCCTAAAGTCTCGTGTCGAATTTTGAAATAGTTGTATTATTCTGACTGACGACCAAACAGCGATCACAAGGGCCCATGTTTTGAATAGAAATGTCCAAACTGATTTAAAAAATTACCTGAGGCTTACACAGCAGCGTAGATCGCGGTAATGCCCTCGCTGCAACAGAACATTGATTTTTGTCAAAAATATCAGATGTTTCGTTTTACACTTTGCTTGTTGGCATTTCCAAAACTTCTACTCCGTTGGTGTTCGAATGTTTGCTTGGATGTGAAATTATATGTCTTCAGCGCCTCCTCCTCTTCTCATTTCGTCTTCTGCTAATAGCACACTATGAATTATATGTATAAAAGTGTACCTACAGTAATAGAGGTCAGTTGATGCAAAATCTGTCTAATTTTTCATATTAAAAATTAAAATGCACTTTGCGAAAAGTGTATTACAATAAACGAATGTTGATCATCACACAAAACTTTTCGAGCATGTAAATTATATTATACTAGCAGAGTTCCCGGCGTTGCGCAGTATGATCTAGGTTGATTTGCCCACACAGAGGTCAGTTTTATGCTCTTGCGAATCAAATTTCAAGTGAATCATTCTATTTTCTATACGTATTCGAACGACTAACCGCCGGTGACGCAGAAAAGAGATGATGTTGGGGTTAATTTATTCTTGTAATATTTTTAGCCGCCCAATCAGGAATATGTGTACCAAGTTTCATCAAAATAACCTCAGCCTATCGTGCAGCAGTGAAAACATTTTTTTCAGGGAATGTGCAAAAGACAGAAACGATCAACAATAAATTATAAAAAATACTGGAAATGCGAACACTAAATTTTTTAAACAGTCCACTTTCATGTTCAGACCCATCAAATATACATTTATTTGTATTAAAACATAATATAATTTCACTTCCAAACATCAGAGATGGTAGCTGTGAGGCATGAGAAGCAAAGAAGCTCTCGTAGGTTTTTTACACTATATTATTAAAATTAATTTACATATTTTCCTTTTTACGTAGTTTCCTCTTCACATTCAATTCGGCCATCTATGGGGTTCAAAGACTAAAAACAAAATTTAAGAAAGGAAACGTTACAATCGATAATATGGCTATTATTTTTTACGAAATATGACGTATGCATCTAATTGGTATTTCATCTTTGATGTTTCACACTATACGTTCAGATTTTAAATTATTGCTGCGGCGCTAGGTAACGTTGAAGCATAAGACATACCAAACGATTCAATTCCGATTCCAATCTTTAAAATGGTGAAAACCCTATCTGAATCTACGCAGTAGCTTTAGAGGTTTTATCGAACCAATATACACGGTTTTCGTTTTATAGATAAAAAATATTGAAGAATTAAAACCTAAAATGGGAAACTTTTCTTCATCTGAACTTCTGGGCTAGCTACTTTAATAGATAATTATTTATAAATTGTTAAAGAAGAGCATCAGACCAGCAAATATCAGATTTTCTCTGTGATTCAAAATATTTTGGTAAGCGGGTTGTAGCAAAACTGTAAAAGATACGGTTACTAGGTTGATGACTGATTGCTCTGTAGTGTGGTACTGCATGACGCCTTATATGGAGGATGTGGAAAAAATATTCCCCACTGGACTACTAAATATGACGTCACCTACACGGCTATGACGGACCGCTCTCTGTCTCCTCAAGTTGCTATACATTAGTGGTTTTGTGCAACAGGTGTGGCATTGTCGGCTCACTTTTTGATTCGGAGAAGACTTCTTATAACTAAAAACAATTAATTAAATCGTTTTAGCCATAAACATTAACCACTGTGGTTTACATATATCTACGGCATTCTGACTGCTAGCAAAGATTCGTAAGTGCCCTGCAAAGTAATCTGATGAGCACATTCTTAGAGAATGCATTCTTTAGCTCTGTACTGGCCGAAAGCCAGTTGTGAAGGTGCTGGGCGCTAATTCGCAATTCCTATCGCGGATGCTACGAGCTGACAGTAGCCTCGCCAAGGAACATTACATGGAGAAGTTATAGAGGTACAAGTGATCCACAGCCAGAGGTGATCTGGAGCTTTACAGCTTTTACCTTGAGAGTTTTACCTTAGTATCTTTGCTTAGAAGTGGTCGTTTTTGAGGCAATTTCCAAGTCTTAGCAGCCGAAACCGGAGTTGTACCAGCTCTCCCCCTACGCAATCACTCGTGAGTTTTGGTCAATATGACGCTGTGGAATGCTGACCGTAATAAATTCTAATGTATAGGTAGCTGTCGTCTGAATAAAAGTTATTATTATTCTTTTTAAATTTAATTTTGATGGATTTAACACTTCGGTGGCAATTCTCCTAGTCATCTAATTGCCCCTTTATATAATTTTTTTTCTTTTTAAATTTTCATTTATAATTGGAGTTTTAAATTCCTTCCCCATTTACTTTTACGATTTACAAATTTTTATTTTAAATTCCTTAAACGTTTTTGGTAAATTATTCATCATTTTACTTGGTATTTTGTTCCAATCCCTGATTCTTACTAACAAAAGAAAATTTTCCCACTCCCTTATGCACAAAATCGAGTGCAGATTGTGGTATTTGTCACCTTTCTTAATTTTAAGACCAATATCCCTCCAAGTCCCATCACCAACATATGTCCTGTACATTTGCAGCACTCTCTTCTCCCTTCTCCTTTTCTCCAATGAGTCCCAATCCAGCTCCTTTATCAAATCAGTTACTGACTGGGTCCTGCGATAATTTTCACAAACAAATCTAGCTGCTCTTGTTTGCACATCCTCCAACTTCTGTATTTGATAACCAAAGTGTTGGTTCCAAACTACACCAGCATATTCAACCAATGGTCTGACCAAAGTTTTGTAATCCAATTCCCTAACTTCTCCGGTATATCCTCTCATCACCCTCTCCAGTAAATGAAGGATTTTGTTACCTTTACCTACCACCTGCCCAATTGAGTTTGTCATGAAACGTTATGCCAAGATATTTACACTTCTAGCTTGCAACAAGCAATTCTGATCCCACCCTATAATCGTAAGTAACCTTTTGTTATTATCTGTGTACCTAATAAGCTGACTCTTCTTAGCATTTATTTTCATTCCATGCTAACCTACCCATTTATATATTCTATGCAGGATGCACTCGTTCAAAATGTCATAATCTAAAAATTTGTAAACCATCAGTTGTTAGTTACGACTTTTCCATTGGAGCATGCGGAAATTTCCCAACCAGATGCTGCCAGGAATATTAAGGCTTCCTTAGCAACTCACCAAACACTGCTTCCTCCAGGAATCTGATCTGTCGCTTACTGCACATCTGTGACGTTTAGACCAGACAGTTGGCATTCCATTTCTCCGGCAACCAGTTCCATTAAACTTTTAATTAAAAGACATTACTATCGTTATTGTATATCATAATTAACTATCGACCCGGCCTAGCTTCGCACAAGTGCAATTTACTAGTGAAGAAAATGAGAAGTGCTTATAAAATAAATGTTAAGTATGCGTAAAATCCTCTCGTGCTTTCCACCGGGATAGCGCGTCAGTAAAAGTACAATTCGCACTACCACCTTACATTCGGGAGAAGTGGGGTCAAACCCGTCCGGTCATCCTGACTAGGGTTTTTCATGGTTTTCCTCAGTCACTCAAGACGAATGCTCTGGGATGATTCCCTATAAGGCCGCGGCTGACTTCCATCCCCCTCCAAAAAAATAAAAAAAAAAACAGGTCTAAGATTGTGAGGTGTTTTTACCTACAGTTCTGCTCTAGCATTCCAAGCATAGCATTTTTTTATTATTATTTAAAATTCCTACAGGGTTTCAGGTTATAATTTAAGGGGTCTTACACGACCCGAAGACACAACATAGCCTTCATCACAAAAGCGGCCTTGTCATCCAGTCATGTTCTGGTGCTTTTTTACATGGCGGCTGATGTAGAATTACGCAGGAACAAACTAGCCAGAAAACTACGTGATATTAACTGTGATGTCTTCGAAAACCTCCTCACCAGAAGAATCGAATCTGCAGCGCCACCCTCTGCTACTGGCCCCTCTGCCGCCGTTGCTGAACTGGCTGCGTGGATAAACGAGGCAGCAGATGCGGCTACCCGGCCGCACCGTAACCAGCCTCCACGATCTAGGCAATTGCCTCCCCGCATCCGCGAGGCAATAACTATCAAGAAGGGAGTGGAATCTCACTACGGATCCGGCTATAAAGAGAGCGGTAAATCGCATGCAACGAGAGATCAAAGTTGAGGTAGAACAGCAGAGAATATCTGACTGGTCAATTTCATCCACCTTGGATATAGAAGACGGGTCAGCATGGCGAGCCACGAAAGCCCGACTCCGGCAAAGTATAAATATCCAACCTCTGGTTGTTGGAAACAACTATGTCTGCGTACCAGAAGAAAAGGCTGAAGCTCTTGCTGAGACCTTTGGGGCAAACTTTACACCGGTTGACGTCCCAAGGTACGACGACCACATACACTTCGTGGGGCAACGACTGAGGCGCTTCCTAGAAGCTGTTCCTCCGGAGGAAGACTTCATCGAGGAAATCACGACTGAAGAGGTGGCATCGTCACTCGCGAACCTGAAAAATCAAGAAAGCCGCCGAGACACGACGGGATCTCTGGAGGGATCCTCCGACAGATGCCTCCTACGGCAATCCTATACATCACGGAGTCGTTCAATGAAATTCTCCGAACAGGCGAATACCCGCAAACGTGGAAATATGCTCACAATATACCCATTCCAAAAGCGGGTAAGGACAGGAGGTCGCCCAAGTCTTATCGATCGATCAGCCTGCTGCCTACGCTCTACAAAGTGTTTGAGAGGATCTACCTTAAGAGACTGCGTAGAATTATATACAGTGAGCGGTTGCTGCCGGATAAACATTTCAGCTTCCGACAGGGGCATTCCAACCCTCAGCAGCTGCTTCGCCTTGCTGAAGAAGCCTTCGCCGTCTTTGAACGTTGCGAGCACTTCGGTGCGGTCCTGATGGATATCAGCTGAGCCTTCGTCTCGGTGTGTCACCAAGGCCTCTTATATTATAAACTGTTCACGCAGGGAATATTTTTCATGTTAGACTGCTCAGGAGCTACCTGGAGGGACAGACCTTTCGAGTAGTCATGGACGGGGCCAGTTCCTCAATCAAGAACATCGTTGCAGGCGTCCCACAAGACTCGGTGTTAGGCCCGGTGCTCTACAGCCTCTACACTGCTGATACACTTAGTACAGCACGTGTTAATAAAGCCCTGTATGCCAATGACACGGTCTTGTATTTCAAGAGCCTGAACATCTACAACCTGCGACGACGACTACAACAAGCGTGCTACAATATTCAGGAACTGGCAACGAAATGGTGGCTAGCCTTTAATGCGCCAAAGAGCAGAGGAATTGTATTGACTAGGAAGAAGGTCCCACAGCACCTGCCTCCTCTGATCCTCTTCGGCGAGGATATCAACTGTACAATTACTATCCAAACGACATGTTGTTAGTGCTTATGATGAAACGAAATAAATTCAAGATGGTGAGATGGGAGGAAAAGAGCGTCCTTAAATTTGAAAATGAGCGCTCATTTATTTATAGTACTAGATACTAGATTTATAATGTGGCACACGCTGTAACACTTTGAAATTAAACACAAATTAGTAGCTAGTCCCGTAATACCAAATATATATATATATTTAAGGCAATAAATAACTAAATTTAAAAATCCTTTTTTTCCTTTCATATACTTTTTATTTTCCTCTTCAATAGACAAATATACATTATTTTTTTCTAAGTAAGTTGGCAACCCTATGTCAGGTGTACCATAAATATTTGTGGGTCTTGTATACCTCCACCAACTCTGTCAATACTTCTTTTTCTTCATTATCGGATGAATCTATCACAAAATAGTAGCAATTTACTACACAACAAAAAAAGAAAACAGGGGACCAGGCAGTGTGAGCACAAGCGGACGAGGCTTTACACAGCCAGTTTACATGGCAAGTGGTGGTTGCCCGACTTTATCCCCACGTTTTCGCTCTAAATCGGATGGCATTTCCACCCGATCTCCCTGCCTGGTTTCACCACAAAAGTGTGACCAGAAGCTCACTTAAGACGACCCGAATTCAGGATGGATGAGGCGTGGCCAAGATTTAGGGAGACCAGGTCGGGTAGTCTAAAGGAGCCAGGCCCCAGTCCAATGGGCCACGAAGGGGCCCGCCAGCAGAGCAGTGGTCTAGAATATGCTAGCTCAAAAACTTCTGCAAAGGTTTCGTTGATGTTATTTACTTTATGATTATAATTAAAAATACATCTGGAAAATTCTCATTGATTGTTTTTACTTTATCATTGTAATTTAACTCATATCTTTGTTGTATTTAAATATCAACTTTAGCCAAAAGCAAGTATTATGTGGCCGGCATGCTAACTTAAAATTGAAATTGTGGCCTGCAGGCTAACTAAGAATCGAAATTGTGGCCCATTTCCAAAATTAGTTGGGTTGCCTTTTCCCTAGATAACGTAATCCTATCTCTGACAACCGAACACAAATAAAATTTTCCCTCCAGGTTGTGTCTGAAATCAATTGCTACTTTGCAGTCGTTATCATTTCTTCCTTTCCACCTACTACTCAAACTCCGAACTTTCATGGCCAATAAATGCTTTATTCGTTCCCAGTACTATATTCACCCGCCTTTTGTCTTCAAAACATTCTGATTGTATCAGTTATTGATTATGTTCTGCAATAATTTCCATGAACAAATCTAACAACCCTCCTCTGAACGACCTCGTAATTGCGATGGAGCGCACGCTCCGGTGGCATAAATTTCCCTACACTCTACTTTCTACCCTTTCTTGTACCCCCCTACTTTTTCACATTACAAATTTTAACTTTAAATTCTCTCAATGTTTTTGGTAAATTATTTATCATTTCTCTTGGTAAGGTAATCCAATCCCTGACTCCTTTACCTACGAAAGAAAATCTTCCCACACCCTTGTGCTTGAAATCGAGTGCCAGCTTGTGGTCATGGTCATCTTTTTCCCTTTCATGCATTACTCCTAATTCTACACCAATATCTTTCCACGCCTCAACACCCATATATGCCTTGTACACTCCCAAGTCCCTCTACACCCTCCTCCTGTTTTCCGAATGTGTCCCGTTTCAGCTCTTCTGTTCTGAAGAATTATTAATGAAGAATTCGTGGCATACTTTCCTGTATGAACATATAAAATTTAGAGGATTTTCCAGTCTCCACAAACACTAGCCTAGAGAAAAAATGTGATAAAGTTCCGATCAATTCCGTCATTATTTATCTAAGTTGTAAAGAATCTTAATACTCCTGAATGCCTTTATAGTTTCTCCATTTATACCACGTAGTTATCAGACAATTTGCCGGTACAGGTTCTCAAATTTTAGCTACCGACGTTGAATAGTGGCTGTCCAGGTACTGTACCCTGAGGGACCCCACCCATGTTGGTCGTTGACCCCAGTTGGGTGTGTCTCGATGATCGACGTGCGATATCGATTATCTGCGCTGGAGCACATAATGCAGCGGTGTGAACATAGCGTCACTTTGGAACCAGTTTGCGGCTCATTCAGGACGGTGTGGCACGCCTTCGTCAGCACACATTGTCTCCAAATGACGTATGACACGGTCGGGACACGGACTGGACTGTATCTGACTCGCCGGCTTATTGAACTGATGGCTGACTGCGCCGGCAAATTGTTCTCCGGATTTGGAACATGTCCGACGCAAGTTCACGCTAATCTCTGATCCTCAGATTGCCACTGCGACGTTTGTTGTCTATATACGTGTGAAGAGGAAGGACACTGATTTATTGCGTCTCCTCCACGATGACTTTTGTTACATACTATCTTTTGTGTTCAGTTTGTACTGGGTCCTAATTCCTGTTCAGACTTAATCTACTGTAGCACCCAAAAAGACGGGACAGGTTGTCCTGGATTGTCCACCATGTTTTGGCACAGGCTGATTATTCTATAATTTCCTACTTTGCCTCATAATTGGTCTGATATTTGTAAGTAGCTTTGAATTATGTGTTAACAATAGGTAATGTTGATTTGTCCGTCGTATGGTGACTTGTAACTTTCGGAAGAGTAGGCTTCAATGGGTCAACACCGGGTTTAACCCTCTCCCTTCTTCCATCTCTTGTCGACTTTTTCTTTTTTCGAATCCAGGGTTGGGGCTGGTGGCCTGTGCAGTCTCAATGAATCTTCTTGGTGGTCTTACTACATTTCTCCTGCCTCTGAGATGGTATTTGAGGATTTTCCGTGGGGTCCGGTTCGCCTTCATCCATAGCACATGGTGTGCGCAAGATGTTCTGTATGTTTGCACAGTTTGGAGGACTGATTTGACTTTGAGTTCTTTAAGGATTTTATCAGATCTCTTATACCATACTTTACACTGCACACGCCTCGTCAGTCTGCAGCACTCACGAACACTGTCACACTGGGGAAGAAAACGGAAAAAGTACCTCATTTCATCTCCCCAGGACATTTGCCACGAAGGCGGGGGGGTAATAAACCCCATAGTGAACGCCTCTTTAGCTTCGCTATTGTTCTACATATTTGTAACGGGGCTGTGTTCCTTTGTTTTGGCACCTTGCAAAAAAAAAAATCTAAAGAGATTTCGATGTGATGTCTACTGTTTGACTTAAGATATTCGTCACCTAGCACGGCAGTAGGAAATTAATATCTGTTCTCAACATAAAACGGTTTTAAATTATTATTATTGATTCAAGCACACTACGGAGCGCTTATGACTAGTTACTTTTATGCTCGCTTTCGTTTCCAATACCTCTTGAGCCCAGCTAATAATTTTTCTTGTCTCTCCTGTGAGATGAGTTTCCGAGGTTTAGTAACTTTTTTGACCGGGAGCTATCCATCTTACAATCTTTGGAACTACCTGCAACGTCAGTAACAGAAATTCCAGCGGAATCCAGGTATTTTTGCATCTCACCGAGCTACATACTTCCTGTCTTATAGCTGAGAAAATCTTCTTTGTAACGTTGTTACTGTCCATGCCCAAAAGGTGCCCGTAAAACTTCAGCTGCCTACGTCGTCACATGCTGGTGTTGGCTATTTCCAATGGCTGGTACAATTCGGAGTTCGCTTTCGGTGGGTAAGTTCAGTCCGGGAGAACTTTTGATCCATGAGTTTTCCTTCTAATACGTCTTTCAACTTTTTCTATATCCCCCACGCTGCCTTTCAAGGTTTTCATAGCATATAAGACTGAGGTCTGACAACAGTTTTGAAGTGATAGATTTAGGCGTTTTTCGGAATGCTTTTCTTGTTGCAGTGGTTTCGCGACAGCTGGGGTGCTCTGTCGATTTTTTTATTTTTTTTAACGCCTAACGGCTAAGTTCATTAGAGGCGGAATGGGACTGGGGACAAGGAATGGGAAGGAATTCGGTAATGGCCTTTTTCAAGGAAACATCCCGGCATTCGCCTGGAATGGTTTGGGGAACCATGGAAACCCCAAATCTGGATACCCGGACGGGGATTCGAAACCGCGTTCTCCCGAATGCGAGGCCAGAACGCTAACCGCTCACCCACCACGCTCAGTGAGTAAGGTGGAGGTTCCGTCTCTGCCATTGGGATGGATCCATTCACCAAGGTACCGGAATCGATCGACTTTTCCAATCACGCCCTGAATGATCGTCAGAGGGGATTTCTTGGGATGCCGGCGCTTGAAATACTAGATATTTTCGTACGACATCTGTAGGCCTGTGTTCGCCGCAATCTCGTGCAGAGTATAAACAACAATAGCAGCCTCCTTAGGGCTATTGATTACGACTTGTAAGTAATGTCTACCTCTGTCTCGTTCGTCACATATAACGTTTCATTATATGATGATCAGCTGTACCAATAATAAACCCTTGTCCAGTCGCGGAAGCCACACATAACATATCGTTGTTTGTTCTAGAGTAATTACCGGGATAGTTAATTAGCCCTTCGTCTCTTCTTTCCTTTCGCAATTGGTTTCACTACGTCGGCGATTCCGGCAAATTGAGCATGAGGAGGTAAAACTGGGATAAGGCTTTAATTGGACTTTGAATAACACAAAATCCTTCACTGTATTTAAGATTCATATATATCAACCGTGTACTATATACGGATTTACACTTCTCGTACAATCACTTTTTTTCATCTCAGTCTTATACTTATGCAGTTCTCACAATGTCCTTTTAATTAACTTTCCGAAATACACCGTTTCTACTCCACGAGCGAGGTACACAAATTTATGCTTCCATCCGCCATCTTACTCCCCGCTCTCACTCTGACCTCCATAGATACTTACTTTACTCTCTGACAGCTCACTAGGACTGTTGAAAATATATCGATATATCGAAATATCGATATTATTTTTTTGAAAATATAGATATTTATGAGTGATATTTTTAGGAAAATCAACACATCATCACCAACAGAAACCATTCGAAAGTGAAAACCTTATTAAGAACAAAATCACACGTCTATTTACCAGTTTGCAAGGTTTGATTTTATGAAACTGCATTTATGAAAGTGTCGATATATCGATACTTTTTTCCGATATATCGACAGCCGATATTGATACTTTTTAAAATATCGATATATCGAAAATCCGATATTTTTAAAAATATCAACAACCCTACATCTCACTCTCCAAAGATACCCATACTCGGGGTATCAAAATCAAACAAATATTTTATCTAAAAAAAAAAAAAACTGGTAACACAAAAAAAACTGGTAACACAAAAAAAACATCGAACGCAGAATGAATTACAAATAAAACATTAAATAAATAACCCCTACATGTTAATGGTCTTTATTTTAGGTTTGTCTTACTAATTGTTCTCATTACTTGTCAGATTAGATTAAGACAATTGCTTTTAACGATCAACTTTGATAAACTTAATGCTACAAAATATATCTATCTATTTGTTATGTACTGCCTGCGAGAAGAAATTAGACGTAATGCTTTGTTGTCTTTTCAGATGTAGTGGTCTGATGGCTTAATGTCTGACTAGTGATCGAAAGGTCCCTGGTTCGAATCCCTGCCTCGACTGGGATTTTCTCAGACCTTTAACCCGAACTTCACCTCTGGCTCAGCGTGCTGGGTGATCTGTGGATCGGAATCCACGTTAAGCTGTAGGTCTCCTGTACACGGTAGGATTACCGAGTTAGGTTAAGGACGCTGCAACAGGGACGGAACGCGCAGCCAATAGAAGCCATATCAACAGGTCATTACGACCACACGAATATGATATTATTAACTCTTCAAATGCAGGATAAGGAGATTTTCCATACTTTTATGGTTGTGTGCAATCTGATAAGACGCAGTTATATTTCAAACGTGTAATAACTAGATATTGGCGCCATAGATGTGAAGATTCGTTAGTGAAGTTGCAACACAATCAGTTGGCGCTTGAATCACCGAACTTCACACAGCTGCCTGCACCCTTTAGAGGCGGTTTTGTGTAGTGAGTGACCTTGCGAGCTGGTGTTTTCTCCTGAGAACGCTGACAGCTTTGTGTCCGCCCAGCCTTGGCTCCGTTTCAGGTCGTAAGTTTTCTGATGGCGACGTTGACTACATGTTTATGTTAAAGATGATCACATCGTAAACTCGTCCAGGTGAACCACTTCCATTAAGCGTCCATATACGTCTCGCCTCGTGATGACCAGCTGTTTAATTCAGCACATTACACGGAGTCGCAATCGTTCTGCCCTAACACCTGATTACCGAAGCTCGGTGGACTAACACTCAAGGGTGGCAATTAGGCACAGATTGTTTTTTTTTTTTTTTAGGGTGTCGGGCCTTCTGTCGCAAACCGTATGGACTAACTCAGATTTCCGATTATCACAGGCTTGTAACTTCTGAACATTTCAGTTTGTAAATCTATAGATGCGTACAAAAGTTACTTCCTGCAACGCGATTATAACGTAAAATGATGGGTCAAACATGATAAAATATTAAGTAAAAACTTACACTAAACATTGATGATTTTGTAGAAAAATAAGCAGGTTCTTGCCGTGCAAGTGTTTAGCACATTTTTCGCATATTTTATTTGTTTGCAACGTAAATAAACAATTTTTGTGTGCTACAGTTCCTTTTTTTTTATACGTTGAGGCACTACAAACCACTTTTAGACTATAGAACTCATTTTATCGATAAAATAATCAAACTGCTGCTTTGTTCGCAGTGGCACGTGACGTCATAAGAGATGTAATGACAGCTACTAGAGTTTTTTTTTTTGTTTTTTTTTACTTTCAATTAATAATATATGTATATTGGTGATAGTAGACACATACTTACAATACTAACTACATTCCGAAAATGGGTCAAATACCCTATTATAGGGGACTTAGCGGGAGTTTAAATAAAACTTCACTGTTGTCATTTATAGGAAAATTAGCGTTCAAATTTTTTGATTTTTTAATTCCTTGCCTTTGGCTTTACGTTTCGTCGATGTCGAGGTCATTAGAGGTGAGAGAGGACTGGGGACAAGGAACGAGAAGGAATTCGGCCATGGTCTTTTTAAAGGAACCATCCAGGTATTCGTCTGGACTGATTTGGGGAAACCATGGAAAACCCAAATCAGGACGGCCGACAGGGATTCGGACCAGCGTCCTCCCGAATGCGAGGCTAGAGCGTTACCATTTACAGTTTATATGATTTATTAGCGAAAATGTTTTAAGAAATATTCCGGCGATTTATTTCCGAAAATAAAATCTGATTTTTCTTGTTTAATTAAACCAGTACCAACAATTTTATGTAAGTTTTATTCTTAAGTATATATGTTTTTCGACATTGAACAAAAAAGAATTTCGTTATTCGGGTAATAAATATGTTTAAACTACTTTCTGAAAAATTTCGACTTAGCGTGGTAGGTGAACGGTTAATGTTATGGCCTCACAATCGGGAGGACGCGGGATCGAATACCCTTCCGGACATCCAGATTTGGGTTTTCCATGATTTCCCCAAATCACTCCAGACGAATGCAGGGATGCTTCCTTCAAAAAGGCCACGGCAGAATTCCTTCCCATTCCTTGTCCCCAGTCCCATCCCGCCTCTAATTACCTCAGCCATCGACGAAGCGTAAAGCCATAAGTAAAAAAAAAATATTCGAAAACTAAATGTTGTTCCTTGCAACTAAATATTTTTTTTTGTTTGGTGTCTATATACCATATGAAAGCCAATTTTGCTAAACAACTGATGAACATTATAAATCAATTGTTATTATTTTTTAAAATTATTTTTGTATTTAAATCAATTTAATCCCCAATTTACGCGTGAAAAAAATTCGGACTTGGTTATTTTTTAATTTTATTTTTTAATCATCATAGGACTTTCTCCCGAGAAGGTAACCCACATCCAGAGATAGCAATGTATTAAAAAGGCGGTAGATACTTGAAACATCACTGAAGCGGATTCTATGTTAAATCATTAAACGTCTTGGCTTAGTATATCCCGTCATCATTACTATCCGGGCGATGAGAAACAAAAATGAATTCCAGATGTAAATGGTACATCTGCAAGTTTGGTACCAACTGACACTATTACAACTAATTTGCCAGCGTTCTTCTTGGACTTCCTATTCTTTCATTCTGTTAGAAAAATTTGAAATTTGGTGACTTTGTCTGCCTCTCTAATAACTATAAATCCTTCTAAATATGGGGGAATTTAAACCGGGAAAGTGTTCTGACACACTCCTCATATGCAAAGCTGGCAAATCCAGAGGTGAAGGACAAGTTATGGACCTTTAAAATTCCAGCTACGTGGTGGATTCGAACTAAGGAAATTTCAATTACCACCAATCAATTTCACTTATTTTTACATTTCTGGATAGAAGATAGGAAGTGGCTGTTATCAGCAACGTCACTTGTAACTGTTGTGTAAAGAAAGTGATTCGGCATCCAAAGCGAAGTGTCTAGTGAAATAAGGCGCCAGGTGGGTGTGCAGTTAGCATTAAGGCCTAAAGGTACTCCAGCTAAAAGTCTGGATGGTTTTTCCAAAGGTAAAGGCCAAATTCGTTCCCGTTCCTTGCCCCCAAGCCTCATACTTCCATAATTACCACGACGTCATACAGACGTAATGCCATGCTAGAATAATAATAAAAAAATAGCAAAATAATGCATATAAGAAATATTTTCATATTAGGTTAGCTTTAGTCTGCATTATATTCAATAGAATAACACGCATCTTGAGATTAATTGTGAACAAATCGACCGCTCAAACGCAGACTCCTTTATACGAATCGTAATTCTGCTGTGGTTTTTTCCATGTCTAAATTTCTAGGGTCACTGCGTGACCTGATCTGCCCTATTCCTTAAGTTTGACCACTGTTGAATCTTTTAAGGTCGATTTAAACTAAAAATGCGTTGCACAAAATCTAAAAGTTACTTATAATATTTTTTTATTATTATTATTTTGGTTACAGGGGTTTATGACCACGTGACAATTTTGGAACTCTCAACCGAAATTTAAAACAATGTATTGCATAGAGGCTAAAAGTGATGAAAAATGACTTTTTACGGGTACAAAAATTAGTTTATAGGGACAAAGTCCATGGCCAGGTAGGTTGGGAAGACCTGCAACACCTTGTTCTCGACGGAAGCTAATTGAAAAATTCACGTCTGACGTATTTCGGAATGACAGCCAGCAAATATTGCTACCAGCAACATTCATATCTCGGAATGACCGCGAAAATAAGATAAGAGAAATCAGGGCCAGAAACGATTCATTTTTTTACTCATTTTTCCCACGAGCGATTATGGAATGGATTAGAAAGGATTTATCGGGCGGGTAAACTAAAAATCCGACAGGAGTAGCTTTCGATAAAGCACTCCGGCCATCATGATCTGGGTTTTCCATGGTTTTCCCGGATCACTCCAGGCGAATGCTGGGATGGTTCCGCACAATAAATAGCCCATGGGCGCCTCGTGCCATATCCCGTATATCCCTTCCAAACTATCACCCTTTTTGATAGGTGCAATGCACCCTCCGCCACACACTTTTAGTGAATCGCGGAGTAATAATAACAATAATAAATAATATGGCTGAAATACGACCTTTACCTGTATTTGACCCTAAGGGTTCCTTTTTCAAAATAATATATACTATTTCTGAAAGGTGTATATTTGTGACGAGGCATCTTTCTCCCTCCATACTTAACCCAATTCGATAAATGAGGTATCATTTTGAAAGCTTAAGTTATCCGCTTTAGTAACATCATTAAGTATGAAAGTAATTTTTAAATGATTAACAATCAAGGTGACGGGTATGCTACAGTTCAGAGTGAGCTACTGAAATAAGCTTTCTCGATAAGGAGCTATCGCATACCGCTAGATAGCAGCACCACGTCTTACAGATATATTCATAAATTGTTTGTTTTTTCTAGAACATTAAGCTTTTTGGATATTTTTGTTTCTATTAGGAAACATTTCGTAAGACGTTGTAAGTGTTTTGCTACGTATCTAATTTCAATTAACAAATGAGCAACTGCCACAAATGAGCCGGCTCTTCTCTCATCTTACTACAAACCACCAGCCTCCTTATTAATCGCATATCATTCGTAAAATTTTTGCACGGGCCATCTTGTTTGAAGAGTTTCTGTTGTGTTTGAAGTGACTGAAGTACAGGGCGTTCGCCGGAAAACGCTACCCTCCCAGTCTGTTGCCGTCGGCAACTTGCTCGGGCAGTGGACCAGCAGTTTCCGCCACACGGCACCGTGAATCACCGCACTGTTTAACACCTCCGCTGCCCCAACAGTGCAGTGCAGTGACCCTTACATTGTTAAGAACGGTTTCTTTGCATTGTAGATAGTTTGTGACTTCAGTCTCTTATTAATCAGTGTTGTGAATAAACGTTTCTTTGCGGTTTGGCTGGTTTGGGGATTCATACTCTTATTAATCTGTACCGTGTTTGAGTGTGAGTAAAATTATGGTACGTTACAGTTTGCAACAAAGAATATTTCTCTACGATACATATGTGAAGAAGAAGTCGTTTAAAAAGTGTCGCAGTAAATTTCGTCGTGAATTTCCTCGCGCTTTACTGCCAGCTAAATCAACAATTCTGCGTCTGGTTAAAAAAGTAAGAGAAACGGGTTCATTTTTTAACAAAAAGAGACTGTCGGTCAACCGTATTCTCACAGAGGAGAAAATTGACGATATCGCTTTTCGACTAGAACAGTCACCCAAAAAATCATTAAGTCAGTTAGGGCAGCGTGTGTCTCGAAATATGTTCAGAAGATGTGAAATGTGCATTACACAAGAGGGTCAACACTTCCAGCATCTTTTATAAGGTAAGCTAATGAATTACGTCACATTTAAATGCTTAGCACACAAGTTTATGAAGTTTATGAAGCGTAATTATTATGAAATAGTCCGCGGCCGACGGTCGAACAATGCCGGAAACTGAGCGCTCGCTCGCCGGGAGCAGTTTCTTCCTTGTAGCGCTAACAGTGGGTTGCGTTTCCCGGCGAACGCCCTGTATTAAAGAGACATTCTCGCTGTATAATAGAGTATTAAGGAAATTGCTTACACTTGCTCTTACCCAAAAATATTGTACCACCCTTCTAACAGGAGCGATATGAATGTTTGAAGACCAATATTTCCGAATCAATACAGCGAAAATAACTGTAATCAGAATATTAGAATTTATGATCCATAAACTTAATATGTTTCGTGACATCCAGAAAAGATTAATATTAAAAAGTGAATATCAGTGCTGTGAAACCCAGGTGACCTTGAAATTGATTCCATATGTATGAGATGAATTACCATTCTCGTATTTGGATCGCTCACCAATATTATTTATTCTTACTGATGTCTCTACACTAATATTTCAAATGCGAAAGTGACTCTGTCTGTCTGCTTGTTACGTTTTTACGACTAAACAGCTAAACCAACCATAATTAAATTTGACAAGGAAGTACTATGTATCATTAGCATGAACTTAGGATACTTTTCTTGGATAAAAATGACAACATATTTTGTCATGAAGTTTTGAAAACTAACCGAACGGCGACAGAGAGATTGCGTGTGTAAGTCCAAGTAATGTTACATTGGTCACTCAAGCTTTGTTTCTCTCGCAGTAAGTTTGTGTATAATTTGTTTTAAATTTCATGCACAGACATATTATACGTTCATTATTTGTCTCTGTTACGTAGTATAGATGTGGATTTGCGCTGCACCAGATTATTATTTTGTGTTTATCTGTAACTATGTCGGTTGTTTACAACTTCCAAAGGCTATATGCCATAGCTAAGGACAGCAAAACCAAAAGTAATCAAATTTTAAACCACAAACAAAAATTTGCCATAACTGTGGTAGGTAGTCTCCAACTGTTAACCCTTCTCCCCCACTCCCTCTACCATTCTTAGTTTGTTACTATTTTTAAATATGTAGCAATTTTGTTCCCTTCATGAGACAGGTTCAATTGTAGAATGGTATGGTGACTGCTTCTCTGTCACACTATCTTGACTCCGTGTTTTTTGGGACATCTTTTACGTAACTTATATTTTTCTATATCCCATTCTAGCAATGGAATTCTAAGTGCATGTGTATGAGTCGCGGGTGACAGCTAGTAGATTATATGCAAGCAACTTGTCGCGGTTTGCGGTGAAGTTCGCCGCTGCAGGTAGCTTCGCTCACGAGCGCTGCGTCTCGCCCAAGTAACCTCGTGACGTCACATGTTACGGGGGCCGCTCCTGCATCTTTGATTGGCCGCCGCTCCTTCCGCAGGTAACCCTGTTCCGCAATTCCATTCGCTTTACCTCCGTCGGTCACACATCCTACTTTTTTATTTTGTGGAGCAAAAAGTTTCCTGTATAACATGCATAGAATAAAGTAGAGCCACCCCATTCAATGCGAGTTTCACATCTTCCATTTCAGCTCTTGCTTTTACGTTATCGACTTTTTTCCTAGCTTACGTCTTTCACGAGGAATAAATTTATCCCAGTTTCTTTTTCGCCTTCTTCATCGTGCATTTTCAGTTACTCTTCTGGTATTTCTCAGCTTTTTTTCTTCACTTGGAATGTCTTAGCAACAAGCGCTACACTATCACACATCTAACTACAAAAGGGGTGTTTGCACAGAAATTAACTTCCGTTTCATGTATCAATTAATGGATTAAAAAGAAAATCAACTGAATAAACACAGTAAAAAAAGAAAAAGAAACGAAACCAAGCTGCAATAAGGCGCAACTATTCTTCTTGTTAAGCCTATAAATAAAATTTATTTAATGTAAATCGCAGTTAGATGCGATAAAAAAATGATCACAAATTGTGATACCAATGTATTTACGTAATAGCACATACATAACTACGAACACTTCGCTTTCAATGAAATGATTACACTGTACAGAGTTTTATACCTCGTTGGTATTTACGAATACTAAACAGGCGTCCATAAGGTCAGCAAAGACTGCAATGTTACCTTACTGTTACATTTTTATTAATATTATTGTTTACAGTTACAAAAAAAAAAATGCCCTCATTTAACCCACACCGTAGTTTATTTACTGTTAAAAACCAATGAGCGCAACTCTAGTACCCGACAGAAATAGCCGTTTGCTTGGAATGTGTTAAAATGAATAGCGGGTGGATATAATGAACTGGCATTACACATTTGTCAATGAGCACAGTAGCCCTTTATGGCCGTTGCTGCCCTTTGTCTTTGGAAGCGTGCACAAACTACGTGGCTCGGTCCAGGGGGGGGGGGGGAGGGGTTGGCTGTAAGGCTATGCTCAGCTACGTGGTGGGAGGGGGGTTCCGAGAGAGGCCACGTAGCTTTCCTTTCATAGCATTTTTCACAGTTAAAATGAAGAACAGAACTCACAACAGCATGTAAATATTTATTTCTCTCAGCTAATTGTCTCCGTATGTAATCTACGATACTCTGACAAGAGAAAACAGTTCAAAATGTCTTCTGGAATAAAAAGGGAAAAAAGCTACGTGCTACGTGAGGAGAGAGGAGGGGGGTAGAGGCAAAAGCCACGTAGGGGTACGTGGTGGGGAGGAGTTGTTCACAGGAGGCAAAATTGGAGCTACGTGGTTTATGCACGCTCGCTTTCGACAACAGCATCTATTGTCAAAAAAAAGCAACATTTCGTTTAAATTATTCGCACTGTGTTGCACTTCGAGCCAGAATCAAAACGTAAGAAAATTGTGTAGTAAATTGAATTCAATAAATAATCTTAAAAACTTTTAATAAAAATCACTAACAATTCTTTTGGAGTTTATTATTCCCTCTTGGAAATTGTCTTCCAAATGGTACGTATAAGTGAAGCACAAAAACTGCAGTAAAAAATAGTGTGGCTCTTAAAAAAAATTAAAAGACAATTTTCATGACAAATGTTTTCTAATTCATGAAACTCTCTCTGGAATGAAAAATAAAAATTTTCGTCTAGAAAAATTATCTGTGAAAGATTAACTAATTGGTTAAAATTACTCATTCAGTTATTTCGTGAAAACTAACTCCTTAAATACAGCTATAGTTTTCCTGTAAACGTCAGGAGAATTAGTTTTAACGTAAATTCTGAAAAAAATTGTTATCAGTAAACTCATCAAAGGTAGCCGACTCCTTATGTCGGCAGAAAAAGTCTCTGTAATGTCAAAACACCAATGAAAAGTTTTAAAACACAACGAAACTTGTAAATCCAACAGTACTTAGTGGAACGTACTTACATTTACTTCATTCCACTTACATAACAAATTATTAGCAATAATACATCTACCACAGAGGAATCAATATTGTATGTGATATTCTAAGTCACTTATTTCAAGCATATCGATATTGGTATCCGTGTTTTATTGTTTGTTCTTAATCTCGTTTTCTAGGATTCAAGGTTTTTCACCTGTTTTCCATACAGTAAAAACTATACGGAAAAGGTTGAAAACTGTACATGACTGCAAAATAAAATTTTCACCTCGCGCAGTATGTAATATCGCCTACTAACCTCTCACTGCCTTTTGTTCTGACAAAAGTTTTAACTGTTTTAGGTATCGTAGCTGTACTTATTCTGAAAACTACAGGAGATAACACGATGCTGGTTGTTTCAGAAGACATGTTGGTGTGCTGAAGACAGTGCGTGAGAGTTGCTTTGGTACAGGAAGACTTTGTCTGTCGCTTCGTTACACCATTCATCAATCATCCGTGGAAACGCTCATGAATAAAACAAATATTTGATTAGATAATTCGCATTCTTCCGTCGCTGCCAAGCAATTACTGCCGGTCTATTTACTCGTTCGAGTTTTTCGTTGTAATGCGTGCCAGGTGTTTGGGCAGTAAAGTGGTCAGTCCCGAATCGTAGGAAGTGGAATGTATGTTAATCGCGCCATTTAGAATACTTGGCACGGCTCTATACAGTGCACGTTAAACGCCTCAATCCCGCTCGCGATGGTAATGAGTGGAAACCGCGGTCTGTTCTCGAGTAACGCTGTGCTTACTAATTGCTAAAGTAGTGTTAATTTATCAAAACTTACCAAACGCAGATACTTTTATATAACTCTGATTACACACAATATGTCCATTATACCCTTAGACGGATAAAAATTATATAGTAACCGAAATTTCTTCTGAGGATAGAGAAAAGTAAATGTGTAAATTAAATCTTAGCATTTTTTATCATTTCCCTATTAAAAAGTTTGAATGCAAGTGGCCGACGCGTACTACTGAAGTGAAACAACTTTGAGCACGGTAGCGAATAATTTGTTAGCGATACGCGTTAAGTGCACCGCAAATCGCAATGTACCGCGCATGCGCACTTGACAATGCTTTGATGCGAGCAGCTACGATAGTGCCCTCTGTCAGTTAAGATTACCTTAAACAGTGGATCATGTTAAATGCCTATTTCAGTTTCCATAAACCTTTGATTACAAAGTAAATGTTACAAATTCTCCATATAAAACGTAAGTAAAATAATAATTGCAATAAATAGTAATATAAATTTATAATAATAATAAAACAATCACATCATCATCAATATACTATCTGTAAGTATCTATGCAACAGAATTGTTTTTATTTCTTCCAAATAAAAATTTTGTTTTGCTAATGTCCCTCTAATCCTGTCGACTGTAAGGACGGCTGTCACGTAATTTCGTCCAAGTTTTCTCCGATATAAAAGTTCTAAACACAGAATAAGGGTCGAAGCAATATTTTATAATCTAGCGAAGTGCTTTCAACTTTTTGTTTACGAGACTAGAAATTTCACTTCTCGCGCGTGTACACATTGATACACGCACTAGTGTTTCCCCCCTCCCCTTCCTCCCCTGGCAGTATCTCTTACAAAGAAAACGAGATAAAACGACTGTAACATACTCTGGCATGCTGCTTTGGGATAAGATATAACATCTGAAAATTGTTTAAGTTATTAGTAATAGTCTATCCAAAGGGCAGCTTTAAGAAACGGAGATCTATGAACCATAAAATGACTGAAAATCTACGTTCAGAGAATTACGGTGAGGGAGAAATGAGAATCGCCATATTGCTGGAAGCGATATAAATTCGGGTCTAACTTGTTTTCGAGGTGGAAGTTTTGATCATCCGGAGATTTGCCTAAATGACAACGGCTAATGGTTTGGAATCCGTAATCAAGAACAACCCTCATATTTGCAGTGACAATTGAAAGTTATTATTCATTCATTGGAATCACGTACTGGAAATAAAGACGCTTAACAAAATCATTTTAAAGAGGGTCGTAAATTAAAAACTAAAGAAAAAATGTAATAATAAACTAACAGATTTTACCTTGCTAACTACAGTAAAACAGCAAACTATGGATATCTATCTTTGTATCTTAACTACTGAACTTACTATTACTGAAACATTGCGTTGCTACGTAAATTGTCATGAGATTGATACATTTAAGGAAATGATTGGAGACGAGAAGGAGCCTTGAACGTAAAATATTTGAAGATAATTAGCTGGAGAGTTCAGAAGAGAGTAGCGAAAAAGAAATTTTGCATAAATGAGTTAATATTATACTCGTACGTCCACGGGCAGATTTCTGGAAACTCGGTGAAAATCGTTAAAACGTCTTGAGAGGATGAAGGAGGAAGAACTAAATTCTGAAAATTGGAATTAATGCAGTTAAAACACCACTGCATTTGCGAAAAGTAAAAATTGTTCAATAAATGGTAATATCACAGTGTACACTTGCAAATTGTTGTAGCTTTGCCAGATAGTCACAGGGCTAGAGGAAAGTGATAAGAACTGAGGCTGGCATTCTCAGTGGATGCCTTATAATTCTGTCTGTTTCTGGTTTCTACTTGGACTGTCATAAACTACTACTTTCGTCCCACCAAGAAAATAAACCAATTTCGTAGATATCTCTCAAAAATATTAAATCTTTAGCACATTAACAACGCTCTCGTAGGATTTTATTTATAAAACTTATGGATTTTATGTATAAAACTTATGGATTTTATTTATAAAAATGACACAGTTGCTGTCACCAAGCTAGTCTTTTTTTGTCTTATTGCTTTACGCCTCATCGACGGCTAAGGTAATTAGAGGCGGGATGAGACTGGGGACAAGGAACGGAAAGGAATCCTCTTTGAAGGAAGCATCCCTGCATTCGCCTAGAGTGATTTGGGAAAACCATGGAAAACCCAAATCTGGATGCCCGGACCGGGATTCGAACCAGCTTCCTCCCGAATGCGAGGCCAGAACCGTTAACCGTTCACCCACCACGCTCGGTATCAAGCTAGTCGTATTTTTGATCGTCATTTTGAGGATATTACTTTTAAAATACGAAAACTCGTCTGAGTACATGCCGATGCTAGCGTTGTCCAAACTCTTCTTCTTCACCGCCGGTTCCCAACATTAGCGGTCTGTTGCCATGAATTTTACTCATCACTGGTATGGTCAGAGTTGGATCTATGGTTTTACGGGCACATGCCCTTGCTGACACCAAGCATTTTATACCACTACCAGTTTGTACTGCGTATTGATGGAGAAAGTGAAGTGTTGCATCTGTCTGCGAAACATGTAAGTGTATTCTGTGTGTGATAAGTGTATTCTGTGTGTGATAAGTGTATTCTGTGTGTGATAAGTGTATTTTTGTTTGTGGAATGTTTAGTTAATGAGGTGGGGATTGGGGACCGTCCCTTTCGCCTTGGTGGTTGCGGAGAAATGCTTAAAAACCGCAGTCAGGACGGCTTGTTGTACCTCCCCTGCTGCGTTGTCAGTATGTTATACAGGGTGTTACGAAAAGGTACGGCCAAACTTTCAGGAAACATTCCTCACACACAAACAAAGAAAATATGTTATGTAGACGTGTGTCCGGAAACGCTTACTTTCCATGTTAGAGCTCATTTTAGTTTCGTTAGTATGTACTGTACTTCATCGATTCACCGCTCGTATTGCGGACGGCTGTGATACAATACGCCATTCTCCAGGACTGCATCAGCGCATCAGGGATTCCATGCGACGGAGGGTGGATGCATGTATCCTCGCTAACGGAGGACATTTTGAACATTTCCTGTAACAAAGTGTTTGAAGTCACGCTGGTACGTTCTGTTGCTGTGTGTTTCCATTCCATGTTTAATGTGATTTGAAGAGAAGTAATAAAATGAGCTCTAACATGGAAAGTAAGCGTTTCCGGACACATGTCCACATAACATATTTTCTTTGTTTGTGTGTGAGGAATGTTTCCTGAAAGTTTGGCCGTACCTTTTTGTAACACCCTGTATAATACGAGACCGAATGTAATTAGCTCCACCCCTTTCACACTCCTTAAATTGTATTCCGCAAGTCGATATCCTAAGCATCGAGGCAGTATCAGACCGAATCATCGTCCTTCTATTCTCTGGAGTGAAATAAAAGACGTCCAACAATCACAATAAGATACGCTGAATTTTTCCCCCGTCTTTTCACCAATTTCTGACACTGTCAACCGACGTGGAAGCAACTCGTCATCAAGCAGGATAAGTGTGCTGTTCGGAGGGACCCTGCGCTTATTTCAACTATAACTCTTCCTATGTGTTGCTACTTGTCTTCATTCCGCATTTGCTGCGAGACTTGAACTAGGTTACTGTGTCCGTATCTACTAGTTAGTAGTTCTGTCCTCAAGGGCACGAGAGACAGCACTGCGCGCCATTGTCTGCAGGGACAAAGGGAGGAGTCGCGAGAGCTGTAAGCTGGTTAACCGCACGCATTGTCTGTCCTCACTCTGCTGATTTACGACGTGTAATTGCTCCGTGGCTGCCATGTTGAGAAACACCATATGCGTGTAATAATGTTGCGACATTGTATTAACTCTCGAAGGTGAAATCATGTTTAATTTAAAACTTCTCCTACACATTTTATCCTTCTTTAGTGCTTCCGATATTTTATAGGTATCAAGTGGACATTGTAACCTCCACCAATTAAAATTTATCCAATCGAAGACGAGAAAACTCCACTAGTTAACGTGCTCGTAACTCTGCAGGTCTTATGACGACGTGGCCCTAAATATGTCGTCTTTTGACCCAAGTAAACAGAGTAGAGGTCACTTCTTTAAATATTATAATATTCAATCGTCATAAAATAGCTCAATCAACGAGTCGCTAATTCTACAAAAAATCACAACACGCAGTTGTTAGCATATACTGCCAACTGTTTTAATAACCAAACCAAAACTCGCATACACTCGATAAAACAAAACACAATTACAATATATCACTTAACGAATAACTAATACATTCATATGCCGCTACCGTGGCACTCGCAGTTATCCATTGACAATGTGTTTGGTAATCTGTGGATTTCTCGAGCTTCGTAATTGCATCATATACATTATTAAAATCAATATTTACATCATAATTAACTACACTTAACTAAATAATATTTACAAATTAATTAACTTGGGGTGATAGCATATGTGACAACATATTCGTAAGTGTCCTATCCTAAATATCTTCCTTCATTGGTTTGTAGCTTCATGTATGTCTGTTAACGTACTGTGTTTTTCCTTTTTCTTCTATTATCTTTTTTCATGATTAATTTCTGCGTAACATGTGGCCTAAGCAAGATTATTTCCTCTTCTTTATCACTCTTCCTAGGATCCTCTTCTATTTTAATTTTCTCAACAACTCTTCGTTCCTCTTTCTTTCAATCCATTTTACTTCCTCCAGTGACGTCCACGACCGTCTACTATAACGTCTCAAGTACTTTGCTTCCTTTTTTTTTTTTTTATATTAACATCTCTGAAACGTACGACACCACGCTTCCACAAAACATTTGGCACACCTGTTTCTTTATTCAATCCGGAGCATTCTGACAGTTGGAAATCCTTTTACTTTTTGTACATAATGGATAAGACATGCTCTAAAATTCAATGAAATCATTAGTTTGAAAGTTTTACTACTATCTCGCTCTTTCCGTTCTATAGGTGGATGTGTCAGTTTCCATAAAGATGGACCAGTGCACTTCATATCCACGCACACGTTGAGTACCATGTGGAAATCCACTATAAAGATAGTCACAAGAGTTCTCGGCTTTATCACAAACGACGATCCGTTTATTCTGTGTTATAATGGAAAATAGAGTAACAAAGTACCATACTTATATTGCTTTTGTTTGTAGAGAGCGAAAATAACAAAATTATAGTGAACTTTATATTCCGTAGTAGTTCGGATGTAACATCTACAGCTGTGCAATTGGATCGTGTGGCGCGATTCCGATTTACGTATTCCAAAAAGAATAAGATGTTTCAGTAAGAACAGTTTTCAAACGTCGGCATCTCTTAAATTGGGAAGGTATTCTATATAAAACACCGTACAACATTTCAGTTAAATGGTATAGTTTCCGATTTGTAATAACGTTTAAATAATATGTTAGTGTGGTGGAATATAGCAATAAATTTAGCAAAACCTTCAATTTAGTTCCCCTTCCCAGTTCCAGTTTTAATTTAGCCTAGAAATTTTTAACTAATAGCAGTGCTTACTTTTTACTATCGTTACGTTTTGATTCACCACAATGGTGATACTTTTTTTAAAATAAACTGTGAACAAGGTTGTTAAGGCATTAGATGAGAAAGAAATGGAATAGTTAAACAGGTAATAAAGAAGGAGGCATTTGTGGATAGAACTTATCCTCTGTCATAGCCATTATGTGCTTAAATACGGCGTATTTTTACAGGTTTAACTTAAATGGGTTCATAAATTAAAAAATACGATAAGTAGGGGGCAAATGGAATAAAAAATTGCATACTTTTTTCTTGTTCATGAACCTTAGGTCTCGTACCTTAAAACACAAATTTAAATACAATATTTGCTTAAAACTTGTTTAAAATATTTTTCAAACTAATCAATTCTTGAAATTTCTGGAGTACTGGTTAACCAAAACCTTTTATTACAGTTTTAATGTTTACTTTTGCCTTCTTCATTTATAACAATACTGGTAAACATAAGGAATTTATAGGTCTAGGAGTTTTCACCATTTCTGTACGTATGGAATTATTTGCCACATAGCTGACGAATTTATTTTTGACACAATTGGACAAAGATTTTTTTTTTCCTTTTCGTTCTTCATGATGGTTCAGTACGAAGCAACCCAACATCGGGAATTCAGAGATCTTGTTGATTATGAGCCCACCGCAGAGGCGTAACAGCAGCAATTTGAAACCGTGTTATTACTGCAACACGAAATTATTATACTTGTATCCATATTTTATTAGTGTATCATGAATAGTGATCAGAATTAACTGCGGGCCATTAAATGATAAATTGCTACACAGATTAAGTATTTTACTTTTATCTGAAGAGGAGTCTTAGGAAAACATGGGTGGTCTGGTTGCTCAGTGGTGAGACTCTAGCTTTCAAAAGTTGGTCGGTCCGGGGCGCAAATCTCGGCAGGGCTGGGAATTTTTAATACTTGCTTTTGTTCATATGACCCACGCAAGGACGTTGCGAGTTTCGGATTTCACATTAAACTGTAGGTCCGGAAACGACAGAAATGGAATGCGCGGCAAATCGAACTCTGCAAGGCAGACGGCCGAACAATCCTTCGGGATCTCCCGGGGAACAATGTCATTCGCGCTTACTTAACTGTAGGAAAACACGTTCGTAGCAGGGAAAAAAATGCTTACGTTCTAACTCAGAGTGAAGACAATAGTATATCTCGCATTCGGCGGGTCGCTCTAATTCCCGTCCGGACGTCCAGATTGAGGTTTTCCACGGTCTCACCACATCGCTCCAGGCGAATGCCGTGGTGGTTCCTACAAAAGGCCATGGCCTGATTCTTTCCAATTGCCTGTCCCCAGTCCTATCGTGCCTCTAATGACCTCGACGTCGACGAGGGCGTAAAGCCAGAACGAAAAGTAAGAATATTGGTCCATTGTAACTTATTTTGTGTCCTCTTTTCCAATAATCACTTTGGATTCTGATTGCAAAGGCATTAAATATTTTGAGACATATGGTGAGAGGTGAAACTGATTTTTTTTTTAATTATTTGAACCGGCATTCAGTTGCAAATTTAGTAGTTGTTTTCACTTCCATCAATAGTCCTATTCGGAATTATTACTCAGCTGTAGAAACACCAAACACATAATTAAGTAAATTCCTGTGGTCTAAAGACCAGGTGACAGGATTTAATTCGCTGCGTATTCTACAGTCGAACGAGAAGTCAGAAACGCGAAATGAACTGGCGTACCTCATACGATTACGCAGAATTCTAAACCTCTTAGCCACATCGAGATTTTAATCCGTAACAGTGACTTTTCAAGGCACGCGCCTTGATCACGGAGCTACCAGACTGAATGACTTAGTTAAAACTATCTTTACACAGATGGGCGAATAAAAACATTCGCGCCTAGTCCGCCCAACTTGAATTCGGTTTTCCCCGGTATTTCAATCACTCCAAGCAAGAGGGTGGATGGTTTCATCAAAAACGTCGTGGAAGATTTACAGTCCGTTCCAGAGTGTGGTGCGTGATCGGTAACGCTCTGGCCATTGGAGGATGCCGGTTCGAATCCCCGTCCGGCCAATCAGATTTCGGTTTTCCACAGTTTCCAAAAATTACTCCAGACGGATGCCGGGATGGTTCCATTAAAAGGCCATGGCCAAATACATTTTTGTTCCATGTTACCTGTCGTTTCCCCACCTCTAACGACCATAAGGAAAGAAAATAAACTGTCTGTTCCTTGAGATTTTTCATCTCTCAGCTAGCCGTTACGTGCCAGTCAATCAAACAACAAACAAAAAAAAAAATACGGGCGCCGTTTTCTTTGGTGAGACATAATTTCAATTGAGTAAGTTGTGTCTTGTGGGCTTACGTCTCAGTGAGAAGAGTAAATAACCACGAACTGGATATCAAAGATTCAAGTTCACAAAACCGTAACATTTTCTCTCAAGACTCGGTGTCCGGAACTTCACAGAGTCGAAACTGCCTGTAATGTCATCATAATACTGCGGCAGTCAGTCGCGAGACGTTCTGTTTCCAAGCAGTAATTAGGTTGTAACGCTCCCTGGACCAGCATGACACCGCTGGAAATCCTTCGAAAAGTAGTTCTAGCAGTGTCATGCCAGTCCAGGTTGTATTCCGAACCTAATTACTGTTTGGAAATAAAACATCTCACGATTGAGTAGAGCAGTATTATGACGTCATTAGATATAAGCCCGAGACAGTTTTTTTGGGTATGGTCACGGGTCTAGAATATGCAGCTACAGTCAACACAACACGAAACATAAAAAAAACATATAAAAATAGAAAACGGAAAAATCATAACCAAGAAAGCGCAACTACTTTGAATACGCACAAAACAAAAAGCAAATTACTTAATTTACTTTTTCGTGTCCAGACATCATAACCGTTTTGCTCAGTGTTGGACAAAGTTGTCGATATGTCCTCCTGTCCATTGGTCTTCGATTGTTGTTGAAAACTGGCACAGCTTGCAAGCACAGACGTGACCCGTGGTCTGCTGTTTTCCCCATTCACATCGATCATTTATTTGTTGTCAGACCCCATTTATACATGTTAGCTGTTACTGGAGCCACTCCTGTTCTTATATGGTTGGGAGTTCTCCATTTTAACCAGTCTAATTTTATGCCAGAAGGTTCTTCGTCAGTTTGGGGGATCGACATTGGTGCGATTTTGAAAAGGAGTCCTAGGGATTAGCATTCTATGTGGAGGGCTTGGTATCCCAAATATTACGTGACTCTTTTTTTTTTTTTTTTTGGTAACTGCTTTACGTCTCTTCTTAACATCGAGGTCTTTAGAGACGGGAAAGGATGGGGGGCAAGGATGGGGGCAAGGAATGGGAAGGAATTCGGCCATGGCCTTTTGAAGGAAGCATCCTGGCATTTGCCTGGAGTGATTTGGGGAAACCATGGAAAACCCAAATCTGGATGCCGGGACGGGGATTCGAACCGCCGTCCTCCCGAATGTGAGGCGAGAACTGACTCTCATCTAACGTTTGTTTGAATCACTCTGTGTACTAATGTGAGTTACGGCATATTTTTGGTTCAGCAAATCCAGTTTTTTTTGTACAGTAGGTGTATTGGGGTTGGTTCATGCAGCCAGTCACTATCCGACAAGTCTCATTCTGCTTTCATTGAATGCGTTGACTGGTTCAAAACAGGGCTTCCATAATAAAATGCAAATAAAAAGTAATATATAAAATAGTTGCTGAGGTTACAAGTTTGATATATAAATAAAAGAAATACATGTCGTAATGTAATGATATAGTTACAGTAAACAAACAAGCAACGTAAAAACAAAAATAAAACATAATAAAGAAATCACCCATATTTTTGCTTATAATACTTTTAACCTCCTGATGTAATCTCAAGTTTTATACCCTATTTAAACACCTAAATATCTCTAAATATCTAAAGATGTCCTAGCAACGTGGCAGTAGTGATTACACAGTTGTAACGTCGGGAATGACTTAATTGGATCTTAAAGTACAATTTTTTTAGCCGTTAAGTTTTACCAAACGTTTTTAACTAAATTGAGACATTCGAAATGAAATGGTATGAATAGCGAACTTAATGAAAGCAAAGAGACTTAAGTAGGACTTATACTTTCATCGGCTAGCGTCGGCTCGCATCGGGTGTCATCGGGCTACTCTAGCGGTGCTCCAGCCAATAGCCATGCGGTGGCGGAGGGAGCGAGACAGCGAAATTATATAGTAGAAGATTACTCCACGTGGCCTTGAGTAATTTCGCGTGTATCGTGGTCCTATAAACCTGAAACTGCTACAAAATGAAACGGCTGGAGAGTGGAACATTCCCAAAGCTTCCACCACTGTCGCCATCTTAGAAATAAACACGGAGCACTGCCTCAGCCAATGGTATTCCAAGAGTCTCAGTGGAACACAGTTTTGATTACAAAATGAGTTGTATGACATCAAGTATTGCGAAACATAAAAACTGTAATTTTGAAAATGTTTGTAGTTCTGGTCGGGACTTATGCCACGGAGATAGCCGTTAGAGTTCTTATTATAATCTCTGATGTGTTAATGTTAAGAGGAGGGAATTCAATTGTTTTAATTGTAGTTGTGCTTTAAATAAAATTGTAGTTTAAGAAACTAAAATCACGCTTTCATAGTAATGTTAACTAAAAGGTTAAAAATAATATTTAAATATAAACATTTTGTTTAACAGTGATAGGACGTCCCACAATTCAGGATAAATTAATTTTTTTGGATAAGCTTAAAGTATAAAGTCACTGATTACAAAATTAACTTTAATGTAAAAAAGCATGGGGTGCTATTACAGTTGTCTTATATTTTTTGTCGTTGGTTGTTTGTAAAGACAGAGTCATTGTCAAAAGTTATGTAGAGCGCACCCCACGCTTTTTTAACAATAAAGTTAATTTTGTAATCAGTGACTTTATACTTTAAGCTTATTAAAAAAAATTATCCTGAATTGTGGGAAATCCTATCACTGTTAAACAAAATGTTTATATTTAAATATTATTTTTAACCTTTTAGTTCCATTACTACGAAATCGTGATTTTAGTTTTTTAAACTACAATTTTATTTTTAACTTTTTAGTTCAGATAGTTTAAAATGTATGTTTCTTACTGTTGGCTTTTCTTCGCCAATCTCTCTTTTTCTTTGAGTTGTAGTTTCATTTTTAATTATTATTCCCACAAGTAAAATACAATTAAATGGTCAACTCAACAAGAGATCCAATAGCAGGATAAACGATAAAGGCTACTTTTCTATAATATATTCCATTACATGCAACCATTTTTCTATTGTTACCGTCAGAGTAAGGAGAATAGCAGGACTTTGCTAAGAGACTACTGTATTGTCAACGGTTCTTAAAACTTGTGCAAAATTTTTATGTTTTTACTGTCAACGTAATCAGAATATCAAGACATAGCTATGAAATTATTGTATTGTAATCAGTTATCAATACATGAGCAAAATTTCAAACAATTCGGAAATCTGGAATTGCGTTAAAATTAAATTGCAAAATTCCACGACATTCTATTGTTACTGTCAAAGTAATGAGAATAGCAGGATATAGCTAAGAAATTATTGTATTGTCACGGGTTCTTAATATGTGTGCAAAATTTCAAACAGCTCGGACATCTGGAAGTGGGTCAAAATGGAGTTGTAAAATTCCGTTACATTCATTCATACATATGTACAGTACATACATACAAGTCAAGCTAATATAAAGCGTTTAAAAAAGAAGTTGGACTAGTTCTTTAATGGAAAAATACTTGTTTAAATATTAGCTTAGCAACAAAGCCAATGTAAATTTTGTTAAACATTCTATCAATTCTTCTGAAGTGGGACGAGCGAAGTGGCTGAGTGGTTAACTCTCTGGCCTCGCATTCGGGAGGACGCCGGTTCGAATCCCCGTTCGGGCTTTCATATTTGGGTTTTTCATGGTTTCCCCAAATCACTCCAGGCGAATTCCGGGATGCTTCCTTCAAAATGCTATGGCCGAATTCCTTCCCGTTCTTTGTCCCCCAGTCCCATCCCGCCTCTAATGACCTCGATGTCGACGAGGCGTAAAACCATAAGTAAAAAAAAAGAAATCTGAAGTGGAGGTAACTGCTAATTAAAGATCAAGAAGAATGACAGGAAGAATACAAGATTTATTTAGCGTAATTTTAAATGGTTCCCACCGAGAGGAAGAGCCAAACCGAATTATACATTTTTACACTACATTTGGTGACCGTGACAGGAATCGAACCTGCAGTCTTCCCCATAGTTGGAGAGTTACCAACTGGGTCAGTCGTAAACCTCGGCTTACTGGAGCAGTTAAAAACAAGTGGAGTTCGAGGTGATATCATCTGAGTGTTTATTGTCACCAGGCTCCTCAGAGATCAGGAAGATCCATTGACGTGGAATATCTCGGACACGACATGCACCGCTATAATCCATTATACCGAGACGCAATTACCTCGTAATATATTCAGCATGTGGCGGCATCTGTAATTTTTTTAATAACGCGCTGGGGATATGCTACACTGCCACAAACCAATGCTTTCCGTCATTTTGTTACGAAATAAGCTAAGAACTTCCAATTAAACGTCGTGGAAGTACGGGCAGTCCTAATTTAATTTGTCGTTTCCGATACTGCGCCGAATGCTCGGATAGCGGGTAATGAATGGAAATGCGACCACCTACATTACGTGCCGCGGCTCCAATTTTTCTTTTCTTTTTAAAGAAATTACAACCTTCGTCCAAGATGGCATCCGATTACTGAACGCGCTGGGACTTTCTATTATGGATGTCAACCGCACGCCGGCAAGATTAATGGGCCAATCAGCGTGTGGCGGCCACCGGAGATTTAGGAGATGGACGGCACAGTCGACCTGGAATATTCAGTGAGGAGGTAGCCACGAGAAAAACGAGAGTGCTCTGTGCATAATAACCATGCTGATGGCATCGGACAGGCCGCGGAGGACTGTAATTCTAATCACTGATGAAGCAATTACTACTGCACATCCATAATCTACACTCCCGTAAGTGGCGGTTACTTTGCAACACATTTTTGAGAGTTCTCAGAAACCACACTTTTCAACCTATTGATAAAGAGATACAGATTTTAACATGTGAATTCAAAAGATTTTATACCGAGCGTGGTGGGTGAACGGTTAACGTTTTGGCCTCGCATTCGGCAGGATGCGGGTTCGAATTCCCGTCCGGGTATCCAGATTTGGGTTTTCCATGGTTTCCCCAAATCACTCCTGGCGTATGGCGGGACGCTTCCTACGAAAAGGCAATGGCCGAATTCCTTCCCGTTCCTTGTCCCCAGTCCCATCCCGCCTCAAATGACCTTAGCCATCGACGAGGCGCCGTAAAAAAAAAAAAAAAAAGTTTTATGAGTATAGAATATGACCACTAGAGTTTATTTGTATGATTTTGGTATTTTATTTTAAAAAGCGGCGGAAAGTCATCCATATGTACTTTGCTCCACATTAAAAATACCTTGATTTTTTCGTTGAAACGCATGGATAGCACAACTAGGTCCAGGATGAAAGTGGTCCAAGAGCAATGTATAAAACAAATAGAAAATTTATTTTGTCCAAAAACAGCTACGATTAAACAAAACAAAAGTTACAATGTTTCATCCAACTTCCACAATTTTGCACAACGTTTTGCAAAATGAGCATGTTTTCAAATAAAAATTAAATAAGTAATCAAAAATTTAAGTTGCTAAACGAAATAAATGTCTTCATCCAACAACTGAAAGCCATCCAGTTATTGAACTCTATAAAATGTTCTAGTTTTGGACAAAAGTTTAGGCTCGCCGGTTCCTACAATCACTTCCTCCTACTTCAAGAGGATAATATGACCACTACAGTTTATTTATATAATTTTTAGTTTAATTTGATTGCGAAGGAGCGCTTGCTATGGTGGCAACTTCCCTGCACACCCATTTTTCCCCTTTCCTTCATCATTTCTCTTGGTAATTTATTCCAATCCCTAACCTCCTTACCTGCGAAAGAAAATCTTCCCATACCCTTATGCCTGAAATTGAGTGCCAATTCGTGTTTCTGGTCATCTTTTCCCCTCCATGATCCTCTCCTATTTATTCCACCCATATGTTGGGTAGGTTCAAGCCACTTCCATGAGTTTTTCACACTTTTTCATTGTTGCCGCTTTAGCTGTCTCATCGAGGATGACACCTTGATATAGGGATTTGTCATACTTCACTATAATATAAGAATCTGGTATTTTATTAATTGGCTTCATCATCAAAACTGGAGAGCAAACTCTCCCCACAACATGGAACAAAATCATTTCGCTCCCATTTTTTATCTGGCATCAAAAAATTAAATTCAAATTATTGAACCAGGATTTTTTGAAAATGAATTATCTGACAAAAAAAGAGCCACCACTTACCTTTTTACTCCAATACTGTTTTTTTTCATTATTGCATCACGCCTTGTCGACGTCGAGGTCATTAGAGGAGGAATGGGACTGGGGACTAGAAACGGGAAGGGATTCGGCAATGGCCTTTTGAAGGAAGTATCCTGGCATTCGCCTGGACTGGGAGTCGAACCGGAGTCCCGAATGCGCGGCCAGACAGTTAACCGCTCACCCACCACAATCGGTGCGCTATTACGTAAGCTCTTCTAACTACATCATAAAAGATTTTCACTTTATGGAGCAAAGTCATCCTGTCAGGAGCAAGGTAGCCTCCATTTACGGTTCTGAAGTAGATTGTAGATATTTTTGGAAAAATAAATAAATGAAATAGACTATTTATAGATTCCCCAGAACGAAACGAGGTTTCTTTATTATTATTATTTTAGATGTTTTAAATGATTGTCTGTTTTTTCAGTCATCACACAAAAACAGTTGAACATTTATACTGCTTTACGCTTGGCCGACGTCGAGGTCATTAGAGGCGGTAAAGGACTGGGGACAAGTAACCGGAAGGAATTCGGCCATTACCTCCTGAAGTGAAGGGACCTTCCTGGCATTGGCCTCAATATTGATTTCGGAAACCATGGCTGGCCAAACGGTGATTCAAACTCGCTTCCTCCCGAATGCGAGGCTACTGCGTTACCGCACCAAACGGGCTCGATATTATTGAACAATTTGAAATCTTTGGATTTGAATTAATGTCTGAGGTATATTTCATAACGTTAACTCAGATAAAAAATTAATTCTTGATCAAATTTAGCAAAAAAAAAAATAAAAAAAAAAAAAACATGAATATTCTCAGCTTCTCTGAAAATAACTTGAGTATGTGTTATATCTACACATATAAGAAAATATAAAATTAGCAAATCTTTAATAAAGATATTAATGACAAAACAAGTTTCGGCCACTCTTATAACCCTCAGAGAAATTTTTGTCTCTCTCTGCTTATATCTTTCTGAGACCGCCACTTTAGCAAAAACTAATGTACTGATTTTCAGTAGTTTTCAGACACTGTACAACCCAGTGTTTCAGGAGTCAAATGAGGTGAAGTCTGAAGTACAGGAATAAAAAAAGGTAAAGAAAATAAATAATTTTATGATACTGGTAAACATTATTGCCTGGTGACAGATGGAAAAAACTTCTCGCAGTCAGGGATCTTAATCAAGTTGAATATAAAGATGTCCAACGTATCTGTTTGATTCACCGAGATGGGAGGAGGCCAATATTGGCCTCCTACCTATCATTCGGGAGGACCGGGCTTAAACTCGGTTCGGCCATCCTGTCTGAGGTTTTCCGTGGTTTCCCTCAGACACTTAGGCGAATGCTGGGATGGTTCCCTACAAGGCCACGGCCGACCTTCCATCCCCCTTCCCCCCCCCCCCCCCCCGTAGTAGTAGATTGGCTGAAAAGAGTCCCCTATGACTCTCCAGCAGCCCGCCTCCCAGCCTTCTGCTGGGTGGAATGAAATGTAAAAAAAAAAGAAAAAAAAATCTGTTTGATTAATCAACAAAATAAAATTTTCTCTAGTCAGATAATCTTAAATTACATGTGGAGATAATTAAATGACGAAAATAAATATTCGCATGCTGTTGAGTGTTCTGTACCTCATTTAACTGTGACAAATGATATGAATGAAATGTTACGTGGCCTAGCTCCGAACCCCCCCCCCCCCTTTTCCAAGTAGCTTTCCATCCAACACCTCCCCTCCTAGACCAAGCAACGTAGTTAGTTTATGGACGCTCCCTTGTCAGTAAAAGGATTTTGTTAGAAATTGATGGAAATGAGGTGTTATGTTGTCCGTTCAATTTTCTGCGCATGATGAAAATGACGTCAGTAATTTCAGGGTAGAATTTATGTATTAACTGAGCACAACCAGACTCCCAGTGCATCAAATCAGACTTAAAGATGATGAACTACAAAAATGAACAACGGAATCTGCTTAGAAGTGATTTACATGCAAAGTGTTCTGATCGAAACACAAATACTGACGTGTCGTGGCGTAGTATTCCTAATTTTTAACTTAAAAGATTGCAGCTTTTTAAATGAGTTTGCTTCACCACGGTGATAAACAAATCGCGCCGCATTCATTGACCTCACAACCGAATGCATTTTTTATGGCTGGTTATGCATTTTTTCCACTCATTGATTGCTTTTGACATCAGTAGAAAATCTGCAATTATTGCCTACTTAAAATTCTGGAAGTAGAGATTGCTGTTTGATTATTTTACTTTTAATGATCTGAAATCTTCTGTTCTTTCGCACGTAATTTTGTTATTCGGCCAAAACATGAGGAATCAGTCCTTAATCAAATCAGTTGTATAAGATAACGGTCCGTACACTGATAGTCCGAGCAAAAGTATACCTGATGTAAATTTAAGTTTTTATAAAAAAAATAAACAGTTTATAATTGATTGTTTTGTTATTTTTAGTTTGACTGGTTCGACTGAAGATGACGCGATGTTTTCTTCATATCATCGTACAGTTTCATTGCGTGGCAGTGTATATATAAGACTACTAAAACCTTGGCACTATTCTACAAAAAAAATAACTCTACCAATAAACCATATTACTAAATGTTATTTCCATTTTGTAACATCTCTATCATTTACGAACCCTACAGCATGAAAATTCTACCATAAACATCTCTGGCAAATACGACATCTACTATAAATATGTTTACCACTTCTACTCTTCACCAACTACAAGCCTAACATTAACATGTAAACCAAATCTTAAAACTAAAAAAATGAAACATTTCTAGAATTATTCTATACCCCCAAACATCTTTACCATAAAAAAATCTAACTTATGGTAGCTCTACCATTTTCTAACACTACCGAAAAAAAAATGTATCAGAATTTAACCCTACCAGAAAAACCAAACTTTTCTACGTATAGTGCCATGAAAAGAGCAGAAAATATTAATTAGCTAGCGTCTATAAGATACATATTCTGATATGTAAATTTTATCTTGAAAATTATCCAAGCAAAACTTAAATACATATTTTAGTTAAAAATAGGAATAAACAATACATGTTTAATTTTTTTATAATAATTGAATTATTTAAATTTGTTAAAAAATTCCTTCGTTAAATTTCTTTATCAAAATGTTTGCTTCACACTTGTAAAATGTATAAAACAATCAACTTAAAATTAACAGTAATTAGGAGCAATTCGTTGTGATAGGTTATTCTAACAAATAAATGAATACTAAAATTTTATCACTCCAAGAAAATCGTTGACTAATATCACGCTATACACTACATTGAATCGCTTGAAAATATGCCAAATTTAGCCGTAAAAATTCTACATTGGCAGCACTGGTCGCTGTCCAAAAAGTACAATCCGTCTTGTTCATACTTGCCACCACCATATTACAATCAGTTCTACAGCGGATCTGCATGTAATACACTTATACAGATATTATTTACCAATCGTAAATTTTCTCATGTATTAAAAGATAAACAGTATCAAACAATAAATAAGTACATGCTGTGCATTGTGTACCTCTTATACAGCTGTGATACTCCCCTTATGAAGGTATGATACTGTGAGTTACAATACCCCTGCTTCCTGAGTTTCAGCCACCAACTATTACGCTTCCACTCCCATGATAGGTGAATCGTGGAAAAAAACCTATTTCAGAAAGCTTACCTTTCTCAAACACTGTGGACATTAGCAAAAATCTTACGCTGTTCGTAAACAGATAACAATGCTCGTTACTTCCGTTTAGAACAGATCGTCTTTTCATAATTAAACTAACAATAAGACATTATGAAACATTAATACATATTTAAAAGCTTTATGGCTCTTCAACATGGAGGTCATTAAAACCAGCAGGGAGTAGTTAGGAATGGGTCGAAATTCGCTGACAGTTATGAAGTAATAATCCCAGCATTTGATTGGAGGAAAACCGGTGATCGAAACCAGACCCTTCAATACTGGCTGCAGAGCATTAAGTGGCTATGTATTGAACAAAGCAGTAACATTATAATATCTTCTTAAGAACTACAAAGAGTTTGATCACTTTAATCTGGATAAGAAACAATTTTAATTTGTACTTCTTTAAGTTCTCAAAAGAAATTTATTTCATTTTATGCTTTTGTAGCTAAAAGAAAACTTAAATTCCATGGCTTCCCATAGTAATCATACAAACTGCAGTTATTATAGCGAAGCGCTAAAATCATGTTCAATCTTACATTACTCTTTTCTGCTTTCATAAGTCATCGTCATTATCGATTTCTCTCTTCAGTGGAGCGGTAATAAACAAAATAATAAAGCTCAACGAGTATTAAGTACAAACTATATAATAGGGATATCATAAAGCTCGCGATTAGTGAACTACTTTATTTAAAAATAAGAAACAGAAAAGTGTCGCGATATGAATCTATCGTTTTGAATCCTGAAGCAAATAGCAAATTATGCTATTACCAATGTACGAGAAATTAAAGACACATTTTTTTTTAATTTTAGCTCATTAATTCTATCTCCTGTAAGGACAAAATCCTTTCCAGGTTGTTCAGATGCCACTTAACAGACAACGAAGTATGATTAAATCTGAGAAAGAAAAATTCATAACGTTAACAACCATCAATGGCAGAATATCCAGAACTCGTACATCATATTTTCCTAAATACTGTACGAACAAGTTCTGCAACCTGAAGTAGCTTGGGAAAGGAAGACCTGTTTAATAACTAACAGCTGTGTACATAAAACACACACAATCATGCGTACAATGTGCCTGATATGCTGGAAACAACAACAGCTAACAACAGAGTTTAAAAACTGGCTGAACTAGTGCAGCTGAATTCTGCAGGACGTGTCAGAGTGCTATTTGCATGGCGGCACAATAAATTGCGTGAGTGATGTGGGCCGTCGCGCCAGTTGACTCTGGGGCAATGCGATCAGGCGGAATGTCTGCAAGGAGGGGCGTGTCCGCCAACACCACAACCACCAGCTGCTACCAACCACTCTGTGTTATCCTGTAAGAACGCACCAAACCCTTGTGTAATGGCAAATGATAATCAGGAAAATTTAGCTATAATTTGTAAGAAATTAAGTAACGATGCGCTGTTCGACGCTAGATAATAATTTTGTTTTATTCATACCTGCAATTTGTATTTTTATTTACCCGTCAACAGCAGAATATGCTAGCTCAAAAACATCTGCAAAGGTCTCATAGATGTTTTTTACTTTTCGATTATATTTTTTTTTTAAATCTGCAAAGCTCTAACTGATGGTTTTTACTTTTCGATTGTAATTAAACTGTGTTACTTATATCTTTGTTATATTTAAATATATATATTGTAATTATAGGCTAGTATTATGTGGCCCGCAGGCTAACTTAAAGTCGAAATTATGGTCCATCTCTAAAATAGATCGGACAACCTTGTATTTCAATTCTAATACTTTGGTAATTAATTACTTTTTCAAAGTATAGGATCCGCATCCGAACTGTTAATTTAAAACAATCCACAATCCATTTGTTAAAGAGGGTGATGCGGGGATGTACCATAGGTGTAAGGGAATTGTCTAGTTGACTAAATTTGAAAAATAGGTTAATATAATACCTTATTATCTATTTTCCTCAAAAAAAACGTATTATTTTCCAAAAAATCTAACAATTACACTATGTATTTTGCCTTTTTAAAAACGAATTTAAATTTACCACGAAAACGCTCAAGACTGTGATGGGGTCTTGAATGACGTCACGCCACCAGAATCAAAACAAAACAGTTGTGTATGTCTATGGCAAGTATCAATTTTCTTTCATTATAAATGAATTCCTAGTTTTATAAGTACTGTGTAGTGCCCCAGTGTAAAAAAACAACCATAAAAACGCCAAACAAGTCATTTATTTATGTTCCAAACAATGAACAAATACGGAAAAAGTGGTTAAAACTTGCAAGGAAGAGGATGCTCATAATTTATCTGCAGATTCAAGAATCTATTTTTGTGATGATCATTTTGATGTAAGTGTTTGTGCACAATATATTTCTAAATCTAAAGCAAAATTAATGATTTTTGTATAAACACTACTTTTCAAGTATAGATAACATAATAAGGTATGAGTTGAGGTTGTTTTGGTTTTATGATTTAAAATCTTTCTTTAGTGTTAAGTTTAATATAATAAACACACTCTGGCAGCACTATCATTACCGTGGTGCCACAATCTGATGATAGATTCCTATGCAGCTCGATAAAACAAATCGGTCCTCGAGATATCTTAACTGAATGGTGACGTTGTTAGGCTGATATACGTACATCGAAGTTTTAACATTTCATAATTCCGATGAGCAAAAGTCGATGTTTGACGCGAAAAATCTGCCAACATTTGCCTTTAAACATATAACTCGGAACAACTATATTAACGTGACAAAAGTTGCTACAAACGAATAATTTACCAACTAACTTGTTCTGTTCCATGAAAATGTCAACAACAACATTGGCGTTTCGGGTGGCGTGACGTAATGCTTACTCATTGGCGTTCGCGGTCACGTGACTGAATACATGATTTTGTCAAATTTTATTAAAAATAATAATCATCTTTATTTTTTATAATAAATAATTTTGTTTTAGTTATCTCCTTAGCATGATTAATCATTAAAAACTGCTATGCGTTCGAATTACAAGTATTCTTAGTGGACACAAACATATTGGGTTAAGAATTTTAGTCAGACCATTGCTTGAATATGGTGGTGTAGTATGGGACTCAAATACAGGAGATGGAGGAGGTGCAGAGAAGAGTTGCTAGATTTTTCTCTAGAAATTACCGCAGAACCTAAAACTGATATGATAAATGAGCTGGAATGGGATTTATTGGAAGACAGGAAGAGAGTCATGGAAGTGTACAAGGCGTATATAAATGATGAAGAGTAGAGAGATATCGGTGGAAAAATTAGGAGAGGTATATGGAAGGAAAGATGATTATAAGCTGGCACTCGATTTCAGGTGTATGGGAGCGCGAAAATTTTCGTTCGTAGGGAAGGATGTCAAGGATTGTAATAAACTACCAAGAGAGATGGTAAATAATTTACCAAAAAAAGATGAAATAATTTAAAGTTGAATTTTGTAGAGAGCAAAAGTAGGGGGATACAGGAAAGAGGAAAAACTAGTATGTAGGGAATTGCCACCGGAGCGTGCGCTCAATTTCAATTAAATTGAAACAGTAACTTGTAAGAAGGATGTTCACTAGATGTATTTAAACGCAGTGATTGACATAGGGAAATCGACAATATGTCGTGCTATAAGTTACGCAAGTCTTGCGGAATTATTCAAACCAGGACCTGTTTGTTGGTGTATATGAATGTTGGTCGTTGACGTTTCCAGTGCTCATTAAGACGTCGCGAGCTGTTTAGGAGACGCTGTAGGCTGAGGGACTACCCACCCATCCGTCAACACCCACTTGTGCTGACATAAGAGTCCCGCCCCCGCTCATGTGAGGTAATTAATGTCACGCGGTCACACCTTGTCACTGGCCGAAACGGGAGAAAGTGTAGGAGATGGTCGATCACTCACCATGACGAACCAGACGTGCCCGTCATCATTATACGAGCACTGCACACAACTGCGATTCGTTTATTTTGAGCTATCAGGTACCCGCGACTTCTTCTGCTTGAAAGTATGTTATTATTATTATTTGAGTATAAGCCCATTAGGACTACACAAAGTACTCAGAAGCGTTTGTTCTCTTTCCTTTGTGCCCACATTTCCTTCATACGCTTGCTGTGGGACTCTTTTCTCTCACCTGACCATGTTGTTTCAGGTCTTATCTTTAGTCTTTCCTCCCGGTCAACTTGTCACTTGTGAATTTTGGATTTTAATGTATCTCTGTTTTCGATATCTTTGAAAGCGATTCCTACTAATTTGAGGTCTTTCTTGATTTCACCAATCTATTTTATTCTATCTGATATTGGTTTACTTCGGTTTTCATAGAATTCAGATATTTGTCTTAGTCTGTTAGGGTTCGTTCTGTTGATGTATCCGTAAAATTTTAGTCTGCGTTTTCTAAAATCACTGTGAATGTCTGCATATCGTAAGAGTCCCTGATTACTTTTGAGTCTGTATTGGTCTTGTATGAGTCTTGGGCTCAAAATTTTCCTCAAAACTTTGTGTTCTTTTTTCTGTTCTTCTTTTTTTTAAAAATAAATAAATAAAAAATAAATAAATAAACACAGAATTATACTTTCTACTCCGCTACTACTAATTTATCGTTTTCGTTAATTTTCTCTTGATTGCCCAGAATCTTTCTCCGGACAGCTGTGAATCACGTTGTTTCAAGTGGGTTTTGACTTTTTTTCCTGGTATTCCTTTATTCGTTTTCGTTATTTTTCCCCCCTTCATACATTCCACGTCATCCCTGTTCTTAATTTCGGACGTCAAATTTAAATCTTTTGCAGATCTCTTCGGACTTAATGAAAAAGGGCCCATTGCTTTCCTTGTACAAAAAATAGCTAAAAAAACCCGAATACAACGCGTTCTGGTTTCTTGAAAACGGCCACAATACGTTGTGCCTTAGCAGTATCTAACTCATTGTGTTCACAAAGAATCGGTCCAGGATGCATTTAATGTATATGATTCTTCTTACCAATCGCGTTACAAGGCCATAATAATAATAATAATAATAATAAATAGTGAATCGTCATTTGTGGAGAATGCGATTTTGACCAGAAACGAATTTCACGTTGTGGCCTTTTTGAGTTAATAGCCACAAACCGTTTTGGCTGTTTTTTTGTAAGTTCCATGACGCGAATAATGTGTTGTGGCTTAGTTGCTTTTTCGGGTTTTTGAGCGTAACAATAATAATTAAATCAGTAGCAAAATAATGATGAGGGGTGGTAACAAATGTTACAATGTCCACCTTATTAACTACACACTTCACAAACAGAAATACATTTACCATACACAAGACGTTGCAGAAAGATGGAAAAAAAACTTTCTTCCAGTAGGTTAAGTACACTGGGTTTGAATTTGGGGAGGCCACAGGTCTTCCCGGCCCCTCATGTTTCACACTGGCCGCCTGTGTAAAGCAGGCGGCCGGTTGGCACGTGGCGCGCGCTCCTTAGCCGGCCGAATCGAGGCGAAAAAAGTGTTTAGAATTGGTCTGTCTGGTGCCGTCCTGTTGTTTTGAGACTCTTGTTTGTGTTCGCAGGTAATGTCAGTGGACGGACGGTAGCCGCATCCTTGAGGGTCTGGCTGTACGCGCCGCCGACCACGAGGTATGTTAATTAATCGGAGAGCGGCAGATGGCTCACTCGATTAGGCCGCCACGTGGCCGCACACTCGCGCTTTCTACTGGCTCGGCTCGCCTCCTCACCTCAGTCAGTGGCCAACCGCGGCGCCAGCGCAACTGAATTCCCTGCGTGCGGAGGTCAAGATTTACTGAAGGGAAGTTCAGACGCCCAGTAGAAATGTAAAGCTAAAATCTTCTCGGGTAACTAGCAGAGTTAGTCCATCGATAAAACACGACGTTTCGGTGGTCATAAATTTTGTGACTGACAGTGGCGGCAGAGATGACCGCCGAAACGTCGTGTTTTATCGATGCACTAACTCGGCTAGTTACCCGAGAAGATTTTATTCATATTCAGCGCCGAGAAAAGTTCCAGTCTTACATATTGCAAATTGACAGTTTTCTTGAGAATAAAGTTATGTTTCTTTCCTTGCACCGAAATCTCACTATTAAAGTGGATGGATATTAGCAGAAGAATTATTTTTTTTCTTTTACTTCCGGCTTTACGTCCCGTTGACGTCGAAATCATTGGAGGTGCGAAAGGACTAGGTGTAAGGGATGGGAAGGAATTCAGTCATGGCGTTTTGAAGGAACCATCCCGCTATTCGCTGAAGTGATGTGGGGAAGCTATGGAAAACCCAAATCTGGATGGCCTGACGGGGATTCGATCCCACATTCTCCAGAACGCGAGTCCATAGTATTGGCGCTCAGCCACCACGCTCAGTAGAAGAATTAAGAGTAATGCATGGAAGGAAAAAGACCACCAGCAGGCACTCGATTTCAGGAACAGGAGAATGGGAAAATTTTCTTTTGTAGGTCGGCTATTGGAATATATTACCAACAGTAGTGTTGAAAAATTTATCGAAAACGCTGAAAGAATTTAAAATTAAAATTTCTAAAGGGTGTAAGTTGGTTGTTGCAGAATTTGCACGCAACGTATTTACCATAAAACCAACAAGAAATTGGAAAGTAGAGGTGTAGGAAAATTGCCTCCAGAGCATTTGCTCTATTGTAATTAAATTATATTAAATAAAAGCAAATAGGTTCTGAGAGTAACAGAATTCTGGCTAAAGGCTGACACATCCGGTACACGGCTATGCGTCTACTACAAATTTGCGCTACATTGCAATGCAGTTTGGGCGCCACTGGTGACGTCATGTGGACTAAGCAGGCGAGTTAAGATGGCAGTCCATGACTTTCGAACTTTAACCTCCCTGCAGGAAAAACACTTCTTGAGCTCGACAAAGGCGCTGTCAAGGATGAAGGAGTAACAGGATAAAGTGAAATGAAGAAACAGTTTACTACAGCAGACACTCTCTGAATAGTCGTCAGATACGGGATGTTCGACTGGACAAAAATATTAATTTCCTACAGTATACTGTTAACACGATCGTACCCTGCAATGACATAGTCTCTCTGAAGACGCTGTTGATCTCTACGTAATGTGTACGGCTTTCTTGGAATTTAAATCCTGATCATCTAGCTCGCCATCCCTAGTGACTTCTTGTCACAGGTGGAGAAACATTTCAATATCTTCAGTGTGTTTGTGTGATTGCGGAGATTCCTGACAATTTTTAATCACGTATTAAGACACACTAATATAGCGATAGTGAAATTTGTAACTATATTACCATGTGAAGGAGTATGCTGATGCCCAAGATATCTTCCGCATTCTTTACTGCGATAAGGCAGCTCTCTTCTGATGTCTTATAGAAGTGTTTCTTGCGCTTCGTACATAACGTTGTTAATGGTCTCGAACATGGTAACAATTTTGTTGTAGTTATTACATGAAAACATTTTTAAAATATTAAATGGTTGCCCATTTATTGCATCATCACGTGTAAAACGCTGTCGGTGTCAAATTAAATACATACACTTTTTTCACACCTTTTTCTCTTGCGGCTTTACGCTTCGTCGACGTCGAGGTCATTAGAGGCGGAGAAGGATTTGGGACAAAGTTCGGCAATAGCCTTTTTAAAGGAACCGTCCCGGTATTCGCTGGAGTAATTTGCGGAAAACTCAAATCTTGATGGCCGGGCGTGGATTAGAACTCACGTCCTCCCGAATGCGAGGGCAGAGCGTTACCGCTCACCCACCACATCGGTTAAACCATATCAATCTTTACTTCTTTATAGTGAATCAGAGATTCCATTTATCTGGCTCTATTGCCACATATCCTCTTCTGGAGGTATTCTTTCTTTTCTAAGTCATGTGGAAGATTATTGTTTACTAAGTTTTATAACCACACTTCTTAATGTTTTTAGAAGTTCACTGCTAAATTTTAGTTCTAGTCGCGAAGTAGTTGCTTTATTTTCGAGATCATTCTGCGAAATAAAGTTTTCAAAATTGTGGTAGTCTCTGCAAGATCTTAAAACGCTGGGGATACAGAAGCAATATAATTTGCATGACACATCTAAACTATATATATCTACATCTTTTATGACGTCAAAACAATGTTTTTTATCTTGCAACTTTCTTAATGAGATATGTTCTAACAAGAAAAGGATGAATTGGTACCGTTTCCATTGATATGCTGTTCTGTTTGCAACCGTTTAACTGGTGGCTGATATAGAACAGCTTGTTACGATAACATATGAAACTAGCGCTTCGTCGGATGTTAACCGCCCCCTTGAATTTTAAAACTAATTACTTTCACCTTTATAAATTAGCCAACAAAAATAGACACGCCTCTCCAGCTTTGTTTGAACCTTTACAATCTTGTAAGCGCCAAGAAGCAATCACTCTGCATTTAATAACTCATTTAAGTAAATAATTTTCTACATTATCAACCAGTTATTAATTGTTGAAACAGTGAGCTCATTTATATTCTGAAATTCCAGATAGACATTAATACTTGTAACGTGGAGGAGAAATGTAATTACAGTTAAATGGCTGAAGTGGGATAAATTATACCACAACTGGTTATTCATAACTAACTGTAGAAACTAAATGTGAATGGATGGATTATACTACATGTGGTAACCTCTGTTGTTGTTTGCTTCTTGCTTTACGGTTCGTCAATATCGAGGTCCTTATAGCCATTATAGGATGTTGAGAGCGGAAAGGGAAAGAGTTTGGCCTTGGCCTCTTTAAAGGAAACATCCCGACATTTGCTGGAGTGATTTTGGGAAATCATGGAAATCCGAAATATGGATGGCCGGACAGGAATTTGAATCCGCGTTCTCCCAAATGCTGGATTGATCGTACCGCTCATCCACGAGAAACGGCTGTAAATTGTGTTAGAAACCAGTGTCATGGAATACAAATATTGTAGACTTCGCTTTCATATAAACTGAGTAACTCGGCCACTATTAATTATAGGTCTCTCACTACTTCTCTCTTCACAAAACGGAATTTCTATGTCCTTAAAAACTGAGAAACTGGTTTTTAAAATCATCAGATTGCTACGGAAAGAGTTTGGTGGTTTTCCCGTTAGTCGAACTGTCCACAAAACTGAGTGTTCAGAGATGATGTTACCAAAAAAGTGAGAAACGTCATTCGAAGCGGTAGACATCAAGCATACGTAAAGTTAAACTGGTGGTATCACATTTTTCCCGGGGGTGCAATTTCTGCTAAAAATATAGCTTTTCCGCAAAGCGGCACAAAAACTCAACACGCATTAAAATTTTTGGGCAGTATTTTCAGGTCCTCGCTGTTATGTTGTTGGAAGGAAGGGACATAATGGGACGTTAAACGAGCTATAGGAAATGTTTGCACCTACTATATCGTGGACATAACAGTCAAACTTATGAAGATCAGGTTTATCATTTTAAATTGAAAATTTTACTACCAATGAGTGGAATTGAAAGCAGACTTCCTGTTATTAGCAGTCCACCAATTAGGAATGAAAATAACTTAAGGACGCATACCTCCCCTACCCCCAGCATTGCACCTGTGTCTTCAAACCAGTGAATTCGATTTAGCGCTCTGTAGCCAGTAATTTCGTGTGCTCTTAATCACCTGGTGACATTGTTTCTTACCTGCTGTGCAATCTGCCATTGTCGTTGTCGTCTAGACTACAACATTGAAATAGAACATGTACGAGGCTTAACGTTAACCACATTAACAAATGAACGTTTTGTCAGAGATTTAGTAAATCTTAAAACCCATACAAAATCAAGTAGAAACATAATACGAACTGTGAACACTTTCGTTACAATGTTGCCCACTATGAATAGAAAATGTAGCTTCCGCTTTTTTCTTTAATACTTTTCCAGTTTTGAAATGTTAGTTCAGACTTCCTAGCAAGTAGCATGCCAATACATTAGTTCAGTAATCTTACAGCTACTTTTGACAGTGGGCTGACCAGTGCATACATAGCATACCTGTAACTAGATCCGAGCAAGTTTTATAATCGTTGGCCACAGATATGTGCGGTGTTAACCTCTGAATTACTTTCTATCCATTTCTTCTGAACGCTAAACATAACAAGGTTATTTAAGGCCGATTCATGCAATAACGTAACCGCAATTAATTTTACTTCTTGATGATTGTTGCGATTAAAATAATCACCCCATTTTTCAATATTTCGGCAACTGTAGATCAGTATTATTCAAGTACTTACAATGGTATTAAAAACAAATTTTTGATATCAGACGTTCTCTTTCTGCCATTGTACAGAAGTTTGAAGACAAAGACATTATTTCAAAAACTCTTCGAGTATTAGGTAAAACATAAAAAAATCTGAAATAATGGCAATATTGGAATTTGTTACTAACATAATATTAGTACGGAAAAAGTGTGATTCAAATTTAAACTTTATCACACTTCAGTGACACTACACAACCGTTTTTCTCCCTTTAAGGGGAAAAAAGTCATACCAACGTTCTAATATCGAGCTGTAGCCCTCGGTGTTCCAGATGATATCTTTTGAGTTGCAGGGGTCTTTCAGCCATATGTGTTTAAATTGTTGTAATTTTTTAGTATTTTTCTATTGAGAGATAGTCGGGTAACCCCAAACGGCGGGTAACCCGGACATTTGAAGTTCTAACAAACCAACCACGCTGCGTCAGTAACACTTTATTGTTAACTAGCCTCGTACCCGCGACTTCGTACGCGTGGATTAAGAATTTTTTTGCCAGAATTAAATATAGAAAGTTGTTGGTACCGAATGATTGGTCCCAAACAATATCGAGTCGGAATAATATGACAGGAAAGCTAACACTATATCATTGTACCGTCGAACCTGTCTCTTGAAGAGAATCAATTTCCAACATATTTCTGTCACCATTCGATAAGGTCTCAAAATTTCGTGACTACAACTGTTAATCATACTGGAAAAAATATCCCGTGTCCTTCATACAGATTTCCTTATAAAATTCCATCACAACGATATAGTCATTTAGTCGTCAAAACGTAACAAAAATACAGAGACTTACTTCCGTATTTATTAATAATACTAGCTGACCCGGCAAACGTTGTTTTGCCATATAAATAACTTTCAAGTAATTTCTAGTGTAGACAAAAAATAGCTTACTTATTGTAAGTATGTATGTATGTAAGAATGTGTATATTGTATGTATGTAAGAATGTGGTATATGCGTGAAATAGGCATGGAGCACTGTGAACGATGAGGGAATATAAAAATAACAAAACATCTACATTTTTTGCCGCTAAAATTGCTCTTTCTGCAAGCCACTCATGATTTATGTACTGTGTGTGTACATCGGGAAATATTTGTTCAATGAGAGTATCTTGCGAATCAGCGATTGTGCAGAAATCGGTCGGTAATTTTACGTATCCACTTTCATCTATAGCAACTTTTCCATCACCGATATCTAAGAGTTGTTTTGAAAATGTTTCAGCGGATGGATCTTGAAGCATTTGAACGCGCATATTTACTTTTAGCTGTAATTTTTCAACATTACGCCACAATGGAGATGATTTTAAGCAAGCGTTGATCTCATCAGCGTATGTTGAACGTGGAATGACTGAAAGTGTTTGTCTGAAATCACCTGAAAGGACCAACAGAGTTCCGCCAAATAGTTTGTCGTTGTTTTTAATACGGTATCTTTCAATGTCCTGTTCAACGCCTCAAGCGAATGTTTTTACACCGTTTCAGCACGGTGGCCATGGACGATTGTTTCTTAATGTTGCATACTGCGTCAGGGTTATTCTGAATATTTAGTGGCAGCTTAAATACTGAATGAGCTGTTCTGCCTCCATCCAATAAAGTTGCTGCAATACCCGATGATGCAACGGCCAATGCGATGCCATTATTTGATCGTATTTCAGCAAGAATTAGCGAAATAACGAATGTTTTGCCAGTTCCACCCGGTGCATCCAAAAAGAATTACTAAAATGGCTATTAAAAAATAAGGGTTGATCGTAGAAGGGTGAAAATTTAGGATTGTATGTATTTTTGTATGTTGTATCATAAAAAAATAAAAAATAAAAATTTTGTCTAAAAAATAAAAAAAATTAGGGGTGGACTACCCTTAACATTTAGGGGGATGAAAAATAGATGTTGGCCGATTCTCAGACCTACTCAATATGCTCACAAAATTTCATGAGAATCGGTCAAGCCGTTTCCGAGGAGTATGGGAACGAAAATTGTGACACGAGAATTTTATATATAAGATTACTGTGGTTCACACTCACACACTGACTGCGAACAACACCTGAGGGATCATTATAACGTAAAAAAGTGTACACCTACAACATTGCAAGACTACCTACGATTTGCCTCGCATTACGCCCGTAGCTTTATAATATCTACAGTTTAACATTCAATCCGAATAACCTACGGCCCAGGCCTGACTCTTACGATGAAAAACAATTTTTTTTAAATCTTAGACTCCAAGGAGATTTGAACCGGAGACCACAACGTTCGTAAGCAAGCGCTGAGCTGCCAGCCTACTTCACGGAAAAATGGTACGGATACGTCCACATCCAACGTGTCTGTCTATCGCCGTATTTCGAAGTTATGAGACAACATGTGTTATTTATACAGATAATTTTTCAACCAAATGTAGACAGTATTTTTCTCCTTGTTTAAAAGGATAAGTGTGCAATGTTTCATCGAAATTGGATGAAAACTGTGGATTTGTATGAAGAACAAATAAACTAACAAACAAACAAACATACATTCATCTTTATATATAAAGATATGCGCCCTTTAGCGTAAAAACAAATGCAATTGAGCTGCTGCTTGGACGCCCAGTGAGTTCCAGTTTTACATGTATTCCTGGCAGAAATTTTTCGTTTCTCGTCTAAATTCGTTGCATATTATTGAATATGATGCGTCACAAACGCATAGTAACGCGGGGTCGAAAAATCCAAAAGGGCGAGATTTCAACATCTTCACCATACAAGAAATGTGGAGAGGACGGGCAAGACAGTAAAGGCAGTAAAATGGGCTAATCGAAAAGATAAAAAGCTAAAGGCGCTCTAAAGACGTTGAGTACAAAGAAAACTATTCACTTTCCGAAACAAATCCAGTAAAACAGATCGAATACATCGTACGTGGAAATTTTTTTGAAGAAAACTGGATGCAGTGCTATGAAACAAAGGCGGAGCCCATGGAGATAGCATTTATATAAATTCTTCAGGTGTCCGTTATTACTGTGATTTTTGTCATGACAAAAACCAATTAGGCCATCATTTATTACTGTGGCCGGGGCTACCGGACAACTTTTGTGTTGCCAAAAAATTAAGGGGAAAGTGTTTTCAAGTTAATTCATTGAAAAAAAAAGTTATGATTTCTAACTTCTAATTAATATAACTGCAGAAGTTACAGGTTTAAATTTAAGATTAAAATAAAGACAGAAAATGTGTTTAATTTACTTTTATTTGCAATGAATTGTAAGTGTTCGAGGTTACTCGAAATTCCCTAATTAGAAGTTTTTGAAAATACTTATCTTGATGTGTAACTTCTGGCCTTACAATTTTCGTGAAAAAAAAAATGAAAATATGAGAGATAAAAATCTATAAGTGTCTACAGTAGGCTACACTTCCGTGTAATGAATTTTAAAAAGACAAAGGGCCTAATAACTTTTAAGAAATATTCGAAATGGTAAAATAAAAAAGAAATTGCAACTTATTCGCTAAAGCAAGTGACATATGTCGTTTAGAAACGTCGTGCAAGAATGTAATCATTACTTTCTGATGAAAACGATCTGTATGTTTTCTGAGTCAGCAGGTTTATTTTCAACAGCTTAAAAATGTTCACGGACTAGTGACTTACACGCGAAACGAGTTTTTTCTCCGGTTCACGCCGACGTGCCAGACTAAACAGTATCCTGGGAGCAATGCCTGACAGATTTGCAAGAATAACATTGAGAGGAATTGGCGTCAGGAGAGAGTGAAACCAGTGAATGAGCCTCATCATCAACTTCCAGTTTCTCAAATTAGGCTGCAACCGGTATTGAGCATTAGTTTGACAGAACTCAACACTACAGACAAAGCAGATCAAAATCATCGTATTCCGTTGTTGGCCGGGAGACCTAGAAAGATCGTTCGGTCGCCAGGTGACTTAGAAATCTTAGCCGAGTTAGGAGGACGTGTTAAAAATGAGATAATACGTCAGTACTAATTCATGATGAATTTGAAGTTACCGAAAGCCGCCGTAGAGCTAACATACTTAACACAGAATTCAGAAATTCATTCATTGATGAAAATAAGGATACCATACCTATTCTCCCACGTCGTGTGGAATTAGAAGTAGATTAGTTACGAATGGATACTGCAGGTATTATAAAGCAATTAGAAATGGGGGAAAGCACCGGGTCCTGACGAAGCAAATATCGGTTGAACTTATTGGTAACAGCAATTGGAACAGCAATTTTCACTTGCGAGTGCAATGAAATATGTACTTCGTTCACCAACCGATTTGGGTCTCAATGACAGGAAAGATAAGATGACAGAAATAAGGTGCAGCACTAATTGTAATATGAATTCTTTCTGCCCTAGTGCCGTTCGGGACTGGAATGCACAGAGAAAAGATCAGTTTTGGTGCAAAGCACTCTCTGCCACCCACAGTTTTAGTAGAGATGTAAAATGACAGGCTTTTCCATTCACCGCGCAATGTACCTCTTTCTTTTATGGCTAACCTGGTACCTACCGGGTAACTTGGTATCTGAACTACGGAAATGTTCTGATATACTTCAAATTACACACCAAGCTGTGCCAGAGGTGAAGGTCGTGTTAAGGCCCTTCGAAAATCCCTGCCGATACCGGTGTTCGAACCGGAGACCTTTCGATCTCCCTTCAGGCGCAGTAATCAGTAAGCAACCAAATCGCTCAGTATAGACAAGGATTATTTTTAAAACATGAGTAGCAAACAATTCTGTTGTCATTTAAGGAAAGTGAAATCTTGAAACGAACCGGAGTGATTAGCGGATATTTGTTCTTGTCTGCATTACAGCTCACACACAGAGTGAAATTATCATTGAAACTTGTGAAGCAATAAATGATACATGCCGTCAAACACTCCGTCTACCCAAATTTCCATCAAACACGTAGACAGTGTGACAAACGCGTCAAATTTGACAAGCAATTTGATCGTCTACAGGCCCCTTAGGGGTCAGTTTAGCGCCTAACAAATTTAAAGCCGTTGGTGGGTAATCAGGCGCAAATTCCCAAGTGTGGCTTGTGCTTTAAGATCAGAGAATTGGACGTTGCGATGGCAAACGTGTGTGGAGCACGCTAGTTCTTAACGGACGGTTTGATAAATGTGTTAGAGACACACAATGCGGTCAGAAATAAAGTTTCGTGCTCAGTGCCTCATCGTGCGTTCTGATAAGGGCCAGTCGCCCGATATTCAAAAGGTGATAATGCAACACCAAATTTTTAAAACAAAAGGTAGAATGATAAACAGCCTTCAGACACTAGAATACAACTTTTATTGTATTACACAATTCATTTCGTACACTGTGGATCCATCTTCAGGTGTCTATGGTATTTAAATTTGGTTTTAAATTTTCCTTAAGAGAGATTCGTGCCTAGTAAAGTTTGTTCCTGTGCTGAAAAATGATTTCAAGTAAGTGTCGTGACACGTTTTATTATGAGAGAAAAGACTAAATACGAAAACATTGTGCAAAACTTACCAGAATTGACGAGATGCTGAATAATTAGTTTCATATACATATTTACTGCGGAGCACTCTACTCGGCACGAATCTCGCTTAAGGAAAATTTAAAATCAAATGTAAATACCATAGACACTTGAAGATGGTTCCACAGGGTCCAAAATGCATTGTGTTATACAATAAAAGTTGTATTATAGTGACTGAAGGCTGTTTCCCATTCTACCTTTTGTCTGACTATTACAGTCACGTCAATAGAGAAATTATGGATAAAATTAAGCCAAATTTTTAAGTTGCACCGTGATGCTGAGTTCAACGTTATAACTGTTTATAGCAAAACATTCTTCGCCTTACACGTCTTCTTCTTTAGTGGGTCTTTCGTTTAACAGGTATCAACTGAACTTCCTCAATTCCCACTTGACCTTAGCATCTTCATTCATTATTATTATTATTATTATTTGCGAATGGACCCTATGGGATCATGCAAAGCCTCGATTTTCATCATGGTTTGTAATTAATAAATTCTCCAACGTTGCCACTGGGTAGTGAGAACCATTACCCGGCGTAATGAGGGCAACTTAAGTGTGGCATCTGTCTGAGATTCGTGTAATTTATGTTTTCTATTATAAGTGTATTTTTATTTGTGAAATGTGTAGTTTACAAGCCAGACATAGGGGGCCTTCCCAATATTCGCCTTGGTGACTGCGGAGAACCTCCTGAAAAACCGCAACCAGGACGGCCGATACACGGAGACCAGGATTCGAGTGTGGTCCGGATCCAGTGTGTTGGCTCCTACACTGACGGTCACATCTTCAGTCACTTGTTTATAACTGCTACCTCCCTTGATGTCTGTTAACATTCGAAACCTCCTCCTCAGCTTTTTCTTTCTATTTCTTCTTCCACTATCCTCTTCTGTTGACAACGTAAGCAAGACGATTTCCTCTTCTTTATCATCCTCACCAGTATCTCCTCAATCCGTCCGTCCTTTTTTTTCTATTTTTCCACACTAAAACACATTTCTTCCTTTTCTTTGATTGTTCCCGTTTCTGATTTATCCCACTCCACACACAATATTTTGCAACCCTCTTCATTCAGTCAGAGCCTTTCTGGCTGTTACCAATCATTTTACTTTGCCAAAAATTTCCTTTCTCATCGAAATTCTTATTCTCATTCCAAGTCACTGAACTTCATTATGCTTGGAGTATTTTGCATATTTCGGAGTCTTGCTCTCCGTTAATAAATTTACGTGCTTTCTTCCTTCCTATGTCTCTGCCTACGGTCAGATTAATGCTCAAAACATTTATATTTTTTGCATTAACATTTAAACTCGGTGTATTTCTCTTCCGAATAAAATCAATAACATTTAGATAGTGATTTGACATTAGCTGATTTTTAGACTGGTCGTCAGATATTGTTTGTGTTTTGGGACAGTTGTGGCCTGGTTGCAAGCCGATTGGCGGCCACCCGTTGTCATTTTCAGAAATTTGGTTTTGGATTGACTTTCGAGCACGGAGTCAGCGAGAGCAGCCTTTAACCTCTCCACAGTGTAATGCTGGTCAACTTTGGAGAAGAAGTGCCGATGTATGCACCTCATTTTAGTTCTTGACTAAATGTGAATTGAAGTTAGCAGGCGAACAAATTAATTCTGCATGAATGCCAATTAACTGAGACATTTGAAGTAATACCAATCTGATCGAGGTTAAAACTAGCTGGAGAGAGCTAATCTTCGATTGCTTTTCCCCTCCCCCCATCTCTGGGTTTCCGCCTCTTCGTCAACGAGGTAAGTAGTAGCGGGAGAGGATGGGAGGAAAGGAATTAGTCCACGGCCTTTTGAAGGAAATATCCCGGCATTCGCCTGGAATGATTTCAGGAAATGATGTAAAACCAAAATCTGGATTTGAAGCCGCGTCCTCGCGAATTCTAGATCAGATACTACAGTTAACACACATAAGCAGCAAGACATTTGAAACTTTTATCTAATGGTTCCATATAAGACATTGCAACCTAGAATATATGTGCCCGCGTTGTAGCACCATATGAATTTCCTCGGCCGATACATTAAGCATCCGACGCATACAGTACAGGGTTATTCAAAAAGGATCAGACATTGCATTTTTATTTGTCATAAACTATAAAAGATACAAATACTTGCCCCGCCTACTACTTCCATTTGCTGCCACCCACGGCGCTGTTTGCGTGGAAATGGTGACGCCACAGGGGAAGTCATTTGGTTCGCTACAGTATTCTAAAAGTAAATCCCTTGCTGATTTGCAGCGTGCATTCCGTTGTCAGTTCAATAAAGTGCCATCTCCTCACTAACAGGTTTACGATTGGTATGAGAAATTCTTAGAAAATGGGTACATACACAAAGTGAAAACCACTGGTCGTCCTCGAACTAAAATGAATATGTTGTCCTTATCCTGAGTGGTTTCAGACGCAGCCCTTGGAAATCTACTATACAGGCAAGCAGTGAACTTGCAATACCGCAGACTATGGTTTTGCGTGTTCTTAAGGATCGTCTGCATTTGAAGTCGAATTGTTTCAGCTGAGAATTCGATAACTAGGGATGAATTAATGCGAATATGGCAAGAAATTGTACAACCGTTTTGATGTTTGTTGCGCAGCAAATGGTGGTCATGTCGAAAGTATACAGAAAATTGTTAACCCTCTTCTATCCAGTGATGTGTAATACGTATTTTTATCTTTTATAGGTTGTAAGAAATAAAAATTCAAAATCTGTTCCTTCTTTGTGAATAACCCTGTAGTGATAGACTCCATAGCAACTGCCCTCTCACTGGCAACAACACATTTTAATTCGTCATTAGTAATGCAGGTGACCCAAATACAGCATGAATATATAATACAATTCAAAAGTGCGGTTAGCTTAGCCATCTGGTGGTAGTACTCACTTATGGGGCGTCCATTAATTTCGTGAGTTGGGGTCCGGTGAAATCTCACCAAGGGGGAGGGGGTCAACGGAAATCTCACGTGAGGTTTCGAAATTCTTGGAGTGTAAAGTTAAAAAAAAAAGTCTACAAATGACGCGAAAGTCGATTTTAAGGGGGTATTTCGTAGAAAAGTGGGAAAAGTCTCAAAAAGTTGCGAGGGCTAATTTCTAGGGGAGGGAGGGGGGACTCACGAACCATATCTAACCAGACGGGGCGGAGGGGTGGATCCGGAAATCCGGAAAAACACCTCACGCAATTTATGGATGCCCCTTAGCTAAATTCCTTCTGCCGAAAACACTGCCATGTACGATGCTACTATTGCCACAACCTGTCTGGTTAATGGTCCTGCGGTAGACGTGCGTCAAACTGTGCCGACACGGACCGTGGCATCGGAGTTAATCTCTAGCCAACTCCAAACCAGTTCCCATCAGCAATTAATCCGCCCATTAAAGGTGTTTCTCTTATCTACGGGAACACAGACGTGGCAAAATGTGCTGCATTCCGCTGAGGATTTATGGCTCACAAACATAGAAGACGGCGCCAGCAAACCCGAACGAAAGCAAAAGCGAATACGTTGGAGGTCGCTGGCTGACGGCGAGCTGGTTTTTCAATGAGCGCAGGAGGCGGTGTCGTTTATTTTCGTTAGCGCCTCGTGGAGCGAAACCAAGAGTACCTGCCTGCGCCGCGAATCCATCTTGATATCCGACCTCCTCACGGAGTATTCAATTTACTCTGTTTCTATTTAAAAATAAAAAGAGGGAATGGTAGCAAGACGACTCTTGATCCCTTTCGCTTGACCAGTTCAGTAATGAACTTAGTGCTAAGCTTGCATTTCGCGCCAGCTTAGCCCGTGTGGACCTCACATTTGGCATTCACAATGAAAAAAGGGAAATTTAGTGACATAGTGGCCTCATAAAACAAGATGAATTTGGTTTGCAATAGTTCAAATTGCCTTCAAAAGTGCATGTTACTAAATAACTGAAGTAGTCAACAAAAATATTAATGTTTATCCTTGACGTAGTATTATCTTTGGCGCCAGTCTGATGAGGTTACGAAAGTAATGTACGTCTTTGATGTAATGCGATCTTTGGTTCCTATCTGTCCACTTTACGAACATATTACCATTTATTGCTCCCACCACTCTTCACGTAGAATCATAAGACATACCACACTTTAAGTTGGATACTAAGTTTCTAAACCCCATATAATTCGATTCAGTAGCTTTAGCGTGGTTCATGGATAAATAATACCCATGAAAACTGTCGCTTAAAGATTCATGTACATGTAGTTGCTTCAATGAAAGAATTTCCACTTATTTATAATCATTATTCCTTGTTTTATAAACATTCAGTCACTGTTGATCTGTTTAATATTACTGTTTAATTTGAAATTTTGATTACTATTACCTCATTATGGTCCCATTTATGTATATTGACCATTGAAATTTGACATATATTCTAACAAATTATGAACGTGAAGTCAGATTAGAGGGTGAGTTACTGCGCTTTATTACTATCCGGCTGTTCTAGCACCTAGACTATCCGACTTTGTTGATAGAAAGTTAAAATCAATATCTATCGAAGAAAATCTAATATCGAAAGACTAACAATGTCTTCACAAAACTTACTTAAATGAGTTGTAGGATTTACTGATGTCTGGTCAACTATACATTTTGGCAAACAAAGGACGTTAGCGAAAGTCGCATTACCTGGATAAGATAGGTTAAGAAAATACATTATCGACATTTTAATCTTTGAATAATGTATAAAATATCGGTCTGAGATAGCAAGTGAATATTAAGTTGATGATTTGAATTGCTTTGTTAGTCAATGGCATTTAATATTTATTGAGATATATACATCTACTTTATTGCATCGTATGAATTCAATAATGTGGGGGACCTGGTAAAAACTGATCTATGTTATTTTCGCTTTATTGAGAAATTAGGCTCATGTAGATATCTGTTAAATTTCATTACATGTGTAACGCTTGTTCTGCTACCATTCACGCATCGAAAAATTGGAGGTAAAATGCTTCTAAACACATGTAACACTACATCACGCAGTCCAGAGATATAATTTTATTTTTGCTTCTGTCTTTACGCCTCGTTGAGGGAAGATACTGGGGGCAAGGAACTGGAAGGAATTCGGCCACGGCCTTTGCCTGGAGTGATTTGGGGAAGCCATGGGAAAAGCAAATGTGGAAGTTCGGACGGAGATTCGAACCAGCGTCCTCCCGAATGTGAGGCCACAGCATTACTACTCAACTACCACGCTCGGTGTTTTATGTTCAATATTTTTTCGAATCTTCTGACACAAATTTCGCCTTTGTCAGATCTACTTTACTACTAGAATTATTGATAACTCTCTCTAATAATTGTAATGGTTTTCCAAATTCTGAATTGCTTCAGTGTGTGATATACGTTTGGGTCTGGGTATGTCTGGGTCTGTGTGATAACCACATGGCGAAAAGCGGAGTTCAAGTATTAACAGCGTACAGAGTTATTCATCCCTGCTACACATGGAGCTCTTATTCAAAGCCATGTATTATACAAGTATATTTAACGAATTAAGAATGCTGAGGTGGATGATACGAAAGATTTCGAAATTCACCAAATAATAACACAGATAAAAAGAGAAGAAAGATCCGACGAAGAGATTGTATTGATACGAGAATGTTATGAGTAGGGAAAAAGTTTTATTTGTAGAATACTCAGTAGTTAGGTGGAAGTAGAAACAGAAGACGAGATAACAGGGTGGTACTACTGTATCGTGAGTAACCGAGAGAGAAATCATTAGACGGGACGTCTCCTATTAATCAAGTATAACCGGAGAAGACTGCAGAAGCGTGTATCGACCATCAGGGGTAAATTCTAATAGTTAACAGACTATATCTTGCTTTCTTACAGTTAGTTACATGATTTTCAGTTTTATGAACTGTTTACGCGCACGAATATCAACAACAACAAAAATGTACAATACATCGCAGCTTGTTGAAATTAAACTCTGTGTTAGAAATCTAAAACGTGAACCAACGTATAATAATTTAACACCAAAATTTTCAGTTTGATGTCAGTGCACTGGAATTTTGAAAATTTACGGATTGAACAAAATTCTACATTCCCGTAAAACGTTTTATACAAAATTTTCACAGTTTTTGGTTTTGTCGTCAGGTCTGAATGTTCGGAATGTTTATGTTCGACGTAATATGCGATGGTACGACAAAATGAGTTTGGACACAACAGAGATACGTCCCTTATTCCGGTAAATTTCTCGCCTCCACTCGATGTCGTTGATGATAAAATCACTTCGGATGAGTAGTCGTTTGTCACGAGGTCGTTCGCTCCTTATAAGACAAAGGTACGGACACCGCTGCCTTTTGTGGGCAATACTTACGGCCGGTCTTAATTGAACAAGAATGGGGAACTGGTTCCCAATATCTGGAGATCGCCCTTGTAATTAAAACTCGCCGCTCCGTCGTCTCGGATGAAGCGATGAAGTGTCGGAGAACACAAGTGTTTGTGCAGGCGAGTCGGGAAAAAGATAGTGAAGACAGCCTCTTCGCCAGCAACACTGAGTTTGTTTTCACAGCAACATTGTATCACAGTGTTTCTTCCCCGTCCTGCGAAATTATGCGAAACATTTCTCACTACAGTTGAATGGCCACGAAATACGACAGAACTGTTAACATAAATGACATTTAAACGTTAATCAACGTTTCAAAGTAAATTTAAATTGTTTAATCAGTTTCAACGTGATTTCAGGTATAGAAAAGGCATTCTTCAACCCACAAAATCGTTCAATTAGATTAAAATCATTTCTAAATGGTGTTAGATAATTTCTGTAAATGTTAAAAATCATTTCAGAATTACTTCAGTCGATGTTTACGGTTATTAAATTGTTAAAAAGTAAATAACTGGATGTTGTGGGCCATTTGACTAAACTGTAAGCAGTTAATTACAAATAGGGTCTATATGATAATAAATAGCTACTGGAAACGCAACTTATTTTGTCTTATGGCTTTACGCCTCGTCGACGTTGTAGTCATTAGAGGCGGGAAAGAAATGGGAGCAAGGAAGGGGAAGGAATTGGCCATGTCCTTTTTTGAGGGAACCAAGCGGCATTCGCCTGGAGTGATTTGGGGAAACCATAGAAACCCAAGTTTGAATGGATGAACTGGGATTCGAACCCGTGACCTCCCGAAAATATGTAGATTTAGAATGGATGCTTTCATTTTCTGTTGACTTTTTTTTATAAAGTCCGGATATTTTTTTAGTTTAAATCCAAGATGTTTGAGTTATAATAAATATTTACCCTGTTTTCCACGTGATGCACAATTGATGGCGTTCGAAATGACTTGTGAGGATTTTTTGCTATCCCCACACACACAGTCCGTTGATACAAGGAATAATTACGCAACTAAGCCGCAAAAATTAAAAACATAATTACCATGTCTTCAAAAAATTTGAATAGTACTTAGCCAAAAAAAAATTCTTTGTATTATGTTGTAAAATGAAACCAATACTGCACGAGCAAAATGAATTTAAAATTCTGAAAAATTTAAAAATTTCCCACATATAGAAAATGCTCAAATGAAAAATCTTAAGTGAGATATCTTTTATACTTAAAAGCTACTGCAGTGTCCCATGCTGTCTGGGATCCCACTACTCGCTGAAAGAATAAAGAACATCACCGAAAAGTTCTACAGAACAGTCAACAAACCCCCTCACCGCTAGTCTTGGTAAATATAATACAGCTTATGACAAACACAAAAGACCATTAGCAATCCTAGAAGCAACATAAAATAAATAAGGAGCAAACATAAAGGCAAACCAGAAGCAAAGACACAATACACTAACAAATAGGAGGAAATGTCAATAGACAACAACCTCCACAACAGCTGCTTGACAAAAGTACAAGCAGAAAATGCTCTGGCTGCTGATGCTGTCTGGGAATTTATCTGCAAATCAAACTACGGTGCAGTAATGTACGGCGATTTCCCCCAATTCCGACACAGTGCTACAGCGAAATACTGATTTGGGAGTGCAGTATTGTACGGGTATTACCTGTACATGGATATCTTACAGTATTTAGATTTTTGTCTAATATACAACATATTGATATTAATAATGCTCGTGTTAACTGGACAGAATTTTTTAGCCCCGATTCTGTCCTGCACATAAGCCGGGAGCACTAATCAAGTTTGGTTCATGTTAGAACTCACTAGAGTTCGGAGCAAGTATGAAGGCGGGTCACGGGCGGATGCGCAGTAGCCTGTGGAGCTGTACCACGTGACTCACAGCCAATCGCGTGTCAGTAGCTTTCCTGTGTTCGTTCTGTGCGCGTCGTGCAGTGTTCGTCAAGTTTACAGTTTATTTCACTTATAGTGTTCCGTGTTTAGTGATTATTTTGTCCTCATGGGGTTCATTATGAGTGATGGTAAAGAATCACGCCAAGTGTTGCACAAACAAGCGAGAGGAATAGTGTTCCGTGTGTATCAGTACTTAGTCTTCTTCTGAGTCCGCGCCACCATGTGGTGCGAGTCGCGCCGTTGCCAAGTGCCGGGAGCAGACTGCTGAAGCTTGTGGTGTTGTGTTGAGTGACAGAAGCAAATTGGCAGCGTCGCAACACATCTCCCCTCTCTCTCTGCGCAGAACGCGAAGCCCACCCGCCTTGGTACGTGCTCCAAACTCTAGCGACTAATGCCTCGTCGTTGCCGCTGCCAGACTCGACATTATAGCTGTCTGCCCTCTGAGGCAATGAGTTTCTAATCAGCGCAGTGGCTGACTGGGAGGGAAGGAATTTTTCCCATGGTCCGCCTTTAATTGGTTCGCCGGCGAATTCCGGTCGGGATGTTAATCTGACTGCCGCTGTCAATAGGCGCCTGGCCGCCTGCCTGTTGGTGGCGGAATTTCAGACAAACAGCCGAGCGGGGGCACGCCATGCAAAGTGGTGTCCCCAGTGTCAAGTGCTACATTAATTTATGAATGGACGCGCGCTGTTTTCGGTCGTTACGTCACGGTATATCAAAACAAGGGGCTGGCCAATGACCTCTCAGTCTCCTTCTGCACTGCACAAGCGGCGAATGGTGGGAGACGGTTCCCAGCACCAGGGACACAATAAAACGACACATGTGTGGATGGAGATTTTTCCCGGCGAATAAACGCAACAGAGTTTTCATGGGTTTGCAGTCGGATATTTTCTTTAAACGTTTAAAGAATGTACTACAAACCCATGAAAACTATGTTGAATAACGGCAGATAATTGGACAAAAATAGCAATTTACACAAACCTATGGCGACAATAGGTATTGTAAACATATGGTCGCTCTTGAGATATCGAGAATAATGGTGAACAACAAGTGAGAATAAAGGCAAGTAATATAATATAAACCATAGCAAGACAAAAGTGATGAAATTTAGCAGAAATGATAATACCAATAGTAAATTAAATACAATGATAAAGTCGGATGCGATAGAAGAAGTTAGAGGATTTTGCTACTTAGGAAGTAAAGATACAATCGATGGCCGAAGCAGGAATGGTGTTAAAAACAGAATAGCGTTAGGGAAAAGAGCCTTCATGAAAATGAGAAATGTTTTAGTTTCAAATATTGACCAACGACTCAGAAAGATCTTTTTAAAATTCTATGTGTGCAGCACAGCACTTTATGGCAGCGAAGCATGGACTTTGGACTTTAGGAATACCAGAAAGAAGGAAAATTGAACCATTTCAAATGTGGTGCTGTAGAAGGATGCTGAAAATTAAGTGGACGGAAAAAATACCAAACGAACGAGTTTTGGAAATGATGGGCGGGAAAGAACAGACAGGATGGTAGGTAATATTTTAAGATTGCAGAATTGGTTAACTTGTTAGTTGAGGGAACGGTCAGAGGTAAGAGCTGCAGACGAAGACAGAGATTAGAATATAATTATGAAGCAGATAATTGAGCACGTGTGTATGTGGTATGTTCTTGCGCAAGATAGGAAGGGATGGAGAATTACATCAAACCAGTAGAGAGACTGATTTAAAAATAAAAAAAAGTTCTTCATTGGAGGACAGGAGGAGGTGAAGAGTGAAGAGAAATACAATTTCAAAAGTTCTTCAGACAAAGATGCTCAAGTTTTATTCATGAGAAGAGAGGATGACGGGAGGAAGGTAAAGAGAGTTCTGGGAATGTACAAGGCGTGTGTTTGATGGAGCTTGGAGGGATATTGGCCAAAGAATAATGCATTGAAGGGAAAAGATGACCATGAGCACAAGATTTGCACTCGACTTCATGCATAAGGGAGTGAAAAAATTTTCCTTTGTAGGTAAGGGTGTAAGGGATTGAAAAAAATTACCAAGTGAAGTTAGGAATAATTTATCAAAAACGCTGAAGAAATTTAAAATTAAAATTTTTAAATCACAAAAGTAGATGAGAGCGGAATTTAACACTAAAATTAATAAGATAATTAAAAATAAAATAAAAACGGATGATTGGATAAGTAAGCGTCTGCTCCATCGCAATTAAATAATTAATAATAATAAGAGAAATATATGTGATAAGTAAAAAGAAAGTTCTCTGTATTCACAAAATGTTTAGCATATGTATCTTCTTAGCCACCTTTCCCCAGACTGTATTATAGATATAGAAATTTTATTTCTCTGATCTTAAAAACCATGATTATAAACAATAATAGCTTACTACTTTAACAAGCTAAGGCGAAAGAAATGGGCTACATTAACTACGTGACAAAAATGAATATTAATGCTCTAACGTCAATAAAATCATATAATGTATCTGACTAATACTAAGAGATATGTTCCTTATATGTACGGTACATACATGGTATAATAATAAAGAAAGAAGATGTATAGATCCTGTTCTTTTAGGAATTTCATGAAAGCAGTTTCGTATTTTCAGTTTGATATCTCCCCACCATTTTGTCATATTAACTTCTAATTTATAGATTGCTCAGTGTCTGATATCACAGTATCACATTAGATTTTTTGTTTGATTTTACCGAAGTAATTGAGCACATCTAATAGAAATTATATCTAATGTAATTTTTCAATAATGAGTTACTGAAATAAGTAGTTTAGTTCATACAACATGAATTTCCATTGTGTTTTATTTGTTATTATTGCTTAGGGCTCGTCGACGTCATTAGAGGCGCGAAAATACTTGGGGCAAGGAACGGAAAGGCATTCGGCCATGACCTTTTTGAATGACCAACCCTGGCATTCACCTGGAGTGATTTGGGAAACAACGGAAAGCAGAAATTTCGATGGCCGCACGGGGATTCGAACCCGCGTCTTCTCTAATGCGAGACCAAGCTCGGTAATTTCCTTTGTTGTGTTGCATGTTGAGTTACGAATCACATCCGAATTTGATACAGAGATGTAATATCTACCATTAATATCAGTAATAAAAAGAAATTAACAATAATCTTCTTCTATATATTAATACGTGAAGCGAAAATTTCGGATCCGTTTTGAAGAATATTGCGTGAACCGAGGAGTGTGAGATTAGGCATAATTAAAGTTTATAAGGCGAAGAAGTACAGAACGCTAAAATTTATGTATAATATGTGTTACAAATATAATAAATTAAATAAAATACAACATTCATTGCTTACGTTCAATTTTTTTTTTTTTTTTTTTTTTTTTTTTTTTTTTTTTTTTTTTAAAGGGCAATGACGCTTAACGATTCGCCAATGTCATAGTTAATATATGTGTTACAAATATATTATTAAATAAAATATAAATTCCGTGCGCCTGTGTGTGCGTGAAATCAGATCGGATCGGACCCTACTATCTTACGTTTATTCCCAGCATTAAGATACTCTGTGGTATTTGGTCAAACAAAACAGTCACATAGAGCAGAGATTAATCTTTGAACTTTTAAAAGGAACATTTCGAAAAGGAATTCTTTCTATATTATAGAGAATTTGGCATCCTAACGGATAATTTGTATTGACTTGAGTCTCGCCTAATGGTTTCTGCCAAAAATAAAAAGTAAATTGGATTGGTAGTTAAAAAAGTAGTATATTTGAAAGGTTAAACCTTGGTTAAGGGCCTTTTGATTTTTTAATTTCAGTAATTTAATTACTTTTTTTACATTCACATATTCGCACCTACTTCCATTACGCCTCCATATAGAACACTGACAGGTCGGAGTGAGAGAGAAAGAAGAAGGAATGCCGATTTGTGGAAATTCAAAATGATAATAGAATATTAATTATAAATAGTGAAAATAGTATACAAAATGATGAAATTATTTTGATGGGTACGTTTAAATGCACACTAAATGTCATTCCGAGAAATTTTAATAGTTTTGATTGTGGATTAATGCAAGGTTTTTCAATGCAATAAATTTCGAATCAGAAGTCACTTAAGGTGAAAGAACTGCATTCACTTCACGTCGTCATTAGGGTAAAACAGTATTACCGGCATTAAGTCCAAATGAATATTTTAAATCATTGTATGATTCATTAAATTCAAATGAACAATCGATAAAAAGAAATTAAAAATTATTTTGAAAACATTCGTAAATACAATTTATCATTTGCTGTGGTTAGTTCAGAAGCTATCATTTCGGATGTACAGTTGATGGTGAGTTACCATTTGAACGAAGTATGATTTCGTTTTCAAAAATTAATGGTACCATTAAAATAGATGATTTTTTAAATCATATATCAGGTCCAATAACTGCTGCATATAGTCACTCACTTTGTTATGCGCAATTATATTTTCATGATGTTGGCACTGTTGTCAAATATAGATTACATGAACATTCTAATAAAACATGTAATAACAATATAATGCGCGAGATCTCTCTTGGCTTGGAACGCATTAATCCTATTCTTCAGTCATTCATCGCCATTCAAGATCATTTTCAGACAGTTGAAAAATAAAATAATGAGTTTGTATGCTCATTAAAGTAAATCGTGGTATAGATATACGGAGTTTTAATGATGCAGTTCCAACTGATGTAGCTGTAATGTTCGGTACAATTGATGGTGAGTTACCATTTGAACGAAATATGATTTCGTTTTCAAAAGTTAATGGTACCATTAAAAATGGATCAATAATAATGTTAAAAAAACTGACGAAGAATTGTTTCAAAAATAAATACAAATAACAGCTGATCATTTTGCTTTTTCAACTGTTACATTAAATTTTTAATTTTATAGGTATTGCAGGGAATTATGGCAATTGGTACACACTCGCAGCTAAGAACGTCAATGTATACAATATATATCTATGCTCCCAGCAAACGCAATAGAACCAATTCTAAATAATATATATGCAATGACTGTTATTCTTTTACAAAAGAAACTAAGTAACTCAATGAATTATGGTCGAATTTCAACCACTAAGTAATCACTAGAATCTCTAAATATTCTAGCCACTGAGGGAGGTAGAATCTCTGTTGCCGACAACCTATTTTGTGAATTCTATCAATTGAAAACATAAGTCTTAAATGAGAGTGAATGCTATGATACAGATATTATGTGGTGTCTATAGTAAGGTAGGCAGTTTATCAGATTCACTGATGCAACAGGCGAATCTCTTAGGAATCCCACTTTTCATCAAATCAGTTTACATTCAATATAAGACAGATATTCCTATATGTTTGGTTTGTCTTTGACAGACTGGGCCATAGCAAATAAACGATTTCTCCTACCAATGCGGTTAAATACTACGTAATGTCTACAGGTAAAAAAGTAATTTTGGATGTTAATGTTAGGAAGAGAGAAATGTGTCCTATAAGAGGTACCTTATGTATTTCACAAACACAAAAGTGATAACTGTCTCATCTAATAAAACACTTCCAAATTACCGCACCGTCATTATGTTCTAGAAGACGGGATCAGGGCCCGCTCTAGCGGTTTTGCCGCCCCGGACAAATAGACAAATTGCCGCCCCTTAAGATTATGTAGAATTATATATTTCTTAAAAATAATAATTAATTTTTAATCGAATAAAATATTTAATTTAAATTTTTATAAAATCATATATTCATAAATAGACTTATTGAATTTTGATCTAGCGGCACAAAATAGAGAAATGAATTATGAAATATCTGTACATAGCCACAAATTAACCATATTTTAAACATTTTTAAATGCTATTACAGATGTATATTATCACACAAACAATCTAAATGCCATCATTTTGAAAATAAAACGAGATTACATCAAATACGCTAAAATAACAAAAAACTTTTTTTTCTTACTTTAAAGTTGCGAATTTTTTATTACATCTTAAAATTTACTTCATCAGCAATTTCATACTCAATTGCCAAAATGGCTAAATCATTAAATTATCAATCTCTTGGTTTTCGTAAATGCTTAGCAAGGCGTCGTATACAGCTCCCAAATGAAATTTTAAAGGGTTTAATGCCTCTATCCTACTCTCCTATCTAGTGTCACTCCATGTTTTCAAAGTTGAACCCTGAACATGCTTTAAAAATATTGCCCATCGAAAAGTAGATGCCGAAAAGAATAAATATATGTTTTGGACCATGTTGAAGAAATTAGCGGCTTCCAAGGATGCTTTTGCCATTAATAACAAGATTGAGAGAATGGCTACTACACGGAACAATGAATGCTCGCGAATTATATTGTTTAATTCTAGATTGCACTCCTGCTTTATTGCCCCTCATATTGGACCCGTTGTCAGTGCCTGCCCTCTGATATCCTGCAAATTTAAACCCAAGTCATTAAGTTCCCCAACTATAATATCAGACATTTGTCTTCCTGTGGAACTTTCGACTGGTAAGAAGCCATAAAAGCTTTCATTAATTTTAATTTCAACATCAGGATTAAATTTATTGGTTGAAACATATCTGATTACAAGAGTAATTTGCTGTATCTTACTAAAGTCAGGAGTACAGTTTAAAATTATGGAAAAATATATGAATTTTTTTATTTCATTAATAACATGAGACTTTACACTTTGATGCAGCAGATCTACTATCCCGGTTTGTATATTTTTCCCAAGATATTGAGTTTTAGTCTCTACTTTTTAGAGTACTCAACGGACGTGCTCTTCCATAATGTGATCGTATTCAGACAGTAACTCAACTATTTTTAAGAAATTACCGTTATTATGCTCAAACAACTTGTCGCTTGTACCTTGAAAAACCAGTCAACTTTTACCAAGCATTTTGGTAACTGCAACGATTCTTACAAGCACCTCATTCCAATGATTTAGTTTGGCATTAATAACTCTTTGAGTGGCAGCATCTACAGTTTTACAACAATTTAATCTTATTTGCCTGAGTATGATTTTTAGAAATTTCATGCTCTTTTAAAGTTTCGTCGAGGTGCTTCCAATTTTTAAAACCCTCCTTTGAGAGAGAACTAACTAAACAGCCGAAAATTGTGCAACAGAAGCAGTAAACGCAGTTTTGTGAAAGATAGTAGCTAATCTCGCAATATTTCCTCTCCGTTGCTTAAAATTCGTGCATAATATTTTGCGCTAAAATGTCGATCTGTGCCATTGGAAGGAAATTTGTAATTATGCAATAGTTTAGGTGGACCTTGCCTTACTAAAAAGCTTCTTACGGCGTCTCGTAAAATTCTTGGCCACAAAGTTTTAGAACGCCTTCTGTGAGTCTCACGTTGGTGTCAGTTCCAGTTGGTTTAGAAACTTCGTTCATTTGTTTGCTATTATTCTCTGACGATTCTGTACTTCTTTTGTATCCCGACCTGATATTGGATTCTAAGATTTGTTTTGGTAAACCCTGAATACAATATATTTTTTAACGCGCCAGATTGATTCTGCCTTTCCGCTTCCTTCCCCAACCTTCTTTTTTTGTACTGGCAACCAGATAGTTTTCTTTGACAGTCAGACATTTTGGAAGAGGCACGCACGTAACTCAAATAATGTACACTATAAAATAATATAAAAAGTAAATATTTATCCTTGTTCTAAATAAGCTAAAACCATAACTAAGATAAAAAAAAGTATGATGTGGAGTGATTGTCGCGCAATGCACTTATTAAACCAACTGACAAAGTTATTAGTTAATGAATTTCTCTTTGTTGAGCAGCAATTAGAGTATTTGTAAACCGCATTCGTATATATAATAAGCATCATGGGTTATATATTAGCAGTTAACATTCGAAATTGAATATACTAATGGTATGTGAAGTATCTACTCGGTAATCAGCAGCTGGTAATATTATTTATTTATTAATGATTGTAAGTACTGTCCCACACCCACTAAACTACAGTATTTTCACTAGCGATCAAAGCTAGTATATGTAATTTAACCCAACCATAACACTTACAATGCCTATACGGTATCTAATTTGTACAACAAATCTGTGATGCTCGGATTACGAGAATAAATTATTATATAAATTATTCCATTTCGATTTCCAATAACTGAGATCCATATTGATTTTGTTCATCAATTCAATAAAATAAATACTCAGCATCTATCGATTCCATGTATTAGACCCTAGCTGCAATTGCGAAAAACACTCCTTTCCACCGCGTCTAGTAACTTGTGGGCAGTATAACGTCGGAATCAGTGCAGGTAGCCGAGGTCAGGTGTAACAGCCCCCACCTACCGTGCTTCTGTTGTGTGCTTTTGTCGTTGTGCGCTTTTGTCGTTGTGCGCTTATATCGTTGTGCGCTTATGTCGTATATCCAACTAAATAACAGTTTAATCATAGATGTACTTACCTTTAGAAATTATGAAATCCTGAAGTAAATTTTATGAACTTCCACTTATCACTAATAACGTAATAGTAAGACTAATGCTGTTGTGTAATGAAACCACTTTTATAATTAGCAATAATAAGCAAGTTGAGAAAACAAAAGTCGAAAAAGCGTTCTACTCGCGTGCTAAGGCCCATTTCAGACAGAAGAGACCTGACGCGGACTTCGGGCTGAGACATGGCGCGGACGCGGCGCATTTTGAAGTTGCTCCTATGGCGTAATTCACACAGAGGCGGCTGGGCAACGGCGCGCCCCTTTGAGGTCCGCGCCCCGTCTCTTCGAAGTCTAGAGGCGCACCAAAATAGCTAAGAACTGCAAGTTTTTAACGAACGAAAAAATCGGTATGTGGATTTTTTAATTAATTGGGTATTTAACACATTAATATTATTAATATTTTTCTCATACTTACAGCCGAAATGGCGCCCCTAAATTTTAGCGCCCCGGGCAAATGCCCGGTTTGTCCCCCCCTAGAGCGGGCCCTGACGGGATACACTTTGTAACAGTTGCATTTCGCACTGTTATACACGAAGCAGTTTCAGTACCGTCATTAGCATGCTGCTGTTATGACTTCAAGAAGCATAGGTCATCAACCCTTCCCGTGCAAGGAAGCCGAGTGCTTCGTCATGTGATGAGCTGTGGTTCCAGGACGCGTCTGAATGGTCGTGGATTTCAGTTGCGTACACTGCCATCTTCTTATACGATACAATCAAATCTTCAGATTTGCAAACACTGTTATACATTTACCCTTTTTTTTCCGAGTAGCAATTATTATCCCCAAAAGGAAAAAAAAAAACCTGAATGCCATGCAAGAACTTTCGTTTGTTTTAGCAACTTTCTTATTTCTGGTGTTCCTTCAGCGCTCAGTGAGTTCTGATTTTAGTTTTTTGCACATTTTAACGTTACATTTAGAAAATTTAAGGAATTACGTAATAAAATGTAAATAAAGCTACATGAAAATTTCGCATTTTCACATGAAGATGAAATATTTCACATAAATGCCATCCTCTTTTAGTATCGGTATTAAACATCAACTTTGGTCAGGATTATATGTCAGGTTTCTAATGTAGTATCGGTAACCATTTTTTAATTACGCATTTTCACATGAAGATGAAATATTTCACATAAATGCCATCCTCTTTTAGTATCGGTATTAAACATCAACTTTGGTCAGGATTATATGTCAGGTTTCTAATGTAGTATCGGTAACCATTTTTTACTAACCTCTTTATTTTTATTCCTGCTATTGGTTAATTATTTTGTTGTTATTACTATGGCATTATTATTGTTTTAACTATAAATTATGTGAATGTCTGTAATTAAGTGTAATAGTGTCTCCACAGATAGTAATACAGTGTGTGAAGTGAGGGTGGTATGATTAGTATCTGTCTGTAAGCATAGACAGTGAGTATCTTTGGTAGAGAGAGTAGTGCTCTAGCGTTCGCGTGGTGAGGCTCACGAGCGAGCGTCACAAATGATTGTTAAACAGTGCAGTTACTAAAATTTGTAGGGAATAATATAAATTGTGATTGTGTAACGTCGTGGTTGAATTTGAAAGTATTAAATTTAACGTGAGTGTGAATCGAACTGTGTATTTTCTTTAAAGATACAATAAGAAATCCTTCTGATTATCGCGTGGGCATGTTTGCCGACCCGGTGGTAATTATCAATAATTAAAAGGAACTGTTGGCTTGCAAGTGTTAGCCAAACCACCTAAAAAAGGCCGTTCCTTAGTTTAAATGTGGAATCAAATTCCAATAGTAAAGCCATTGGTTTACGACAGGCGCATAAATTCGAGAAAATTATCAGAAACAGTCCCCTATTGACCCACTTTCGCAAAGGATCCCATTTAGACGGGGGCAATTAGTAACCTTTACCATAAATAGATAAATTGCATCAATTTTTAGTATCAATACTAAGCGAAAACTTTATCTAGGATTGTAGGCTATCTGTGATTTGTGATGTAGAAATGATAGAAACAACTCCTCAGCCTCAAGTGCTTTTCACTTCACGCAACGTTCTACAGAAACGTATTTAGCACCTGACAAAAATCTGAGTGCTTATAGTGTTTTCAACTGTGGTGTTGTTTGGAGAGACCATAAGTTCTGCTAACAAGGAAACCATACCGAAAGTATTATTTCTTAGGACTTTATACCTTTTCAACATCAGTGGCGGGTCTATGGAGGAGGGGGGAGGGGTCAAACCAGGGCGCTTGTCCCGCGTGGCAACTTTAAGGGGGCGGCAAAATTAAGTTGGAAGGGGTGGTAAATGGCAAATTCGTTCGGCGGTGACCTTCTTTTTAGCTCTCCTGCCCCGAGCGGCAACCATCAGGGGGCGGTAAAATCGAAGAATAGCTCTATACTGTGCGGGGCGGCGAATAATGTAAAGTTTTTACCCCGGCTCGAAAAATTCGTTCATCCATTAATGGCTACGTCGAAGTCATTAGGTGCGGGAGAGAATTTGGGCAAGAAACGGGTAGTAATTCGGTCATGATTTTTTAAAGGAACCATCCCGGAATTTTGGTAAACCATGGATAGCTGAAATGTGGATCGGTGGAAGTGAATTTGAAAGCGCTGATTCCCGAGTACCAGGCCAGGTCGTTACCACTCACCCATTGGTCTTGGTCATTGAGCGTGGTGGGTGAGCGGCTAACGTTCTGGCCTCGCATTCGGCAGGATGCGGGTTCGAATTCCCGTCCGGGCATCCAGATTTGGGTTTTATATGGTTTCCCCAAATCACTCCAGGCGAATGTCGAGATGGTTCCTTCAAAAGGCCATGGCCGAATTCTTTCCCGTTCCTTGCCCCGGTCCTCTGTCACCTCTAATGACCTCGACGTCCGACCAGAGACAGAAGCAAAAAAAAAAAAAAATTAAAAAAAAAGAAAGAAAGAGTGCTCGGTCCTAGTACCAGATGATTATGGGGCCTAAAACCAATCTACGAAACTAACGGAAAATTTTTGTATTTACGAAATTTTGTTTGCTAATTAGTGTATTACGGCTCGCAGATGATAAGGTAATTGCAACCAGAAAACGATTTTTTTGCAAGGAGCCGGGAAAAATTCAGCTGTGACCTGTTTATGGAACCATCCCAGCATTCACCTGCAACGATTTCGGGAAACCCGAATCTTTACATCGTGCAAGCTTCTTCAGAGGTGAAGCTGTTAAACAGCTTTGAAAAAACCATCAAAACCTGTAGACTCTCTACCTCTACCGACCCAGACATTGCTGCATACCTGACGTAAATCTCTATGCAAAACAACAGGATAAGGTCACACAAGGTACGTCTTATTACAAGGTTAATATTAATCGTGAAAGCAGAAAATTGCTATGGGACGAAGTTAATCTGCGTGACAATATTTAGCTTACTGCCGTGGCACGAAATTCGTTTTTGCCGCACGGTGGAATGCCGCCGCGGCAGCCCAGGGTCAAAGTTCGCAGCCTGCAGGAGCGAACAATGCGGGGCTGCCGCGCCTTTGTAATTAATGTAATTATTCCACCGTGGCTAGCCGGTGGCCCGCCGGAGCGTTTTTTAACTCCGTGCGCCAGCCGCAGACCCCTGACAGAGGACAGCCTTGTAGTCGCCACTTGACGGCGTTTGTCGGTCGGCAAAATTTTATACGCGTCGTAAAAAGGCAGGATTTATGCGCCTCCTATGATTCATCAAATTAACTCTTATGTGTGGTTAAAATGCTTCACCTCGTTTCGTATCGCGGTGGCTGTAATCTTCTTTTTTACCAGAGACGGCACTGGTGACTGTTATTAATGTTCCTTCGCGCCTGCTATCCAACATGTTACTACAGCTCAGATCTCGAGTGCAGCTTTCGTTCATTGCGTAACTGTTGGAGAATGTAGTGCGCATAAATGTCCCATTGTTTGTACAGTAATCTTCAGAAGCAGAATGCTGGTCGGGAATTAACATTAATGGAGTGATTGTTACGTTTATGATGGAAGCAGACTGGAGGGGCAGATATCCAGGTGATAAAAAAGTGATCGCTAATTCAGCATAATGTTGACTGAAAATAATAATAATAATAATAATAATGCTCTATAATTGCTGTTAAAGCGTTAGTTGGTGTTCATTTTTACATGATTCACGTCTCTTTTCAGCTAATCTATTCTTCTCGCCACATCTTTCTCCAGACTTTACTTTATGCATTATTTACAATGTTCGTTTCCCTTTTCCTTTCCTAACACACTGCTTTATTCCTTTTCTCAGCAAAAATTCTCGCCTTATGCTGGGCCCAATCTCTTTTAGCTATTTTTGACGAAGAGTCTTCGCATTACCTTATCGTTTCTCATTTTATCCGACCATCTCAACACATTTGATATTTTTTATATATTTTTTAATTGATTTGACCGATTAAGCAACACAGCCAGCTCCAATGTTTTTACGTTGTTACCACAAATCTTTCAACTGTTTCATTGTGTTTGTGACTATAAAATTGAGGGACAACATTTAGAATAATAATTGCGTGGGGTGGTAATAACCTGGTAACCGGATTTCTATAGGCAGCGCATTCCGCCCCTGTCGTAGCCGCCTTAACCTAACCCGATAATCCTATCGGATACAGGGGACCTACAGTTTAACGTGGAATCCGAACCACGGAAGCGTTCTGGCGTACTTCACATTACAAGCAAGCTGTTCCAGAGGTGAACGTTGGATAAGGGTCTATGAGAACCCCGCCAAGATAGGGATTCGAACCGGGGACTTTCCGATCTTCGGTCAAATGCCTTAAACACCGAGCCACCAGATCACATAAAAATTAATTAAAAACACCAATTGCCCTTGGCAGGGCTCGAAACGGCGACCCGCAGCATGTGGAACTAGCTCTTACATTACCTGGCCGGCAATCCTTTAATACTCTTTTTAAATTCACAACTCTTCTACTTTTATTCTTAGTTCATTAACTTTCGTTAAATTCTTCATATGCGTCAGATAGAAACAATGATTAATAAATAATGTCACTGGGATAATGGTTGTGAGAGGAGAGTAACCATTTGCCCTATAATAACGCCTTGGAGAGCATATGTAGGATGTGGTCTAATAGAAACGGAAAAATTCCTTGTGAGTGGAGTAGAACGTTCGAGAAGTTATTTTGGTAGTAAGCCGCATGGTAATTAGAGATGCGAAAAGATTTATTGGCAAGAAAGGTAGTGAAAATTAGTGACGTTAAGGAAATATTCCCGTATTTCCTGGCCAAAGAAGCTATTTTTCGCTATGCTAGCGAGCACTCATCCTCTGATTTCTGCCATTCGATACCACGATTACACTTCATGTGCACTGGCGCTACAATTGCATGCAACGTTTGACATATCTTCTAAACGACAAAACATGCATTATCATTCGATAGGCGAAGGCACAAAGATTATAAATAGTACAACTTGAATGGCATTTCCGTCACCAAGCTTGGAACATAATAGACAATCCTCTCAGGCGCTAAAATTTGTATATCTCTGGATTCTGAACGTCATGTGAAGTTCTGTTGATATTGTCGTAACGGGTACTTTGTACGTAGTGTATAGCACAGATGTTGTTAGGAAGATTGAATAATTGTAACGGAAATTGTGCAAATTGCGTATTGGGACAAATTCTCGCTGTCTATGACTGTTAAAAATGTTCTAAAGTATCCTAAATGCATACAGGATAGCAGAGCAGATCATGTTAAAGCAAAAAGCCCAAATTGACCAATGCCTAGCGTCAGAGAGCTTACCGATGTTGCCCGAAACACAAGGCAAACCACTGACCGAGTAAATCTGCCGTTTGTTTGGAGAGTGGACGATGGGGAAACCCAAATGACTTATCTTCATTCATTTGTTTTCTTTCATACCACATTAGCAAGACAGGTGAAGTCCTTTACGGTGATCGACTAAAAGCGCACAGGTGACATTAGCGCAAAAGGGTTCCCTTCCTAGAAGGACGGTGTATAATCCTCTACCTTCCTGGAAACACAGTGTCGCCAGAAAAAAAAACGCACAGTGAAGCCCTAATGGATTGGCGGGCGATTAAAGACCAATTTTTCAAGTTGAGCTTGGGTTCTGCGCTTTTGCCATTGTGCGCTTTTGTCGTATAACCGTCGAGGAAATGGATCTAAGCAACACGCTGAATAGTTTAAGGTAATGCTCAAGGCATTTTACACTCGCTTCATACCTGAATCTTTTGTTCTGAGCATCTAATCCTGACAAGGCAAATGAAGTGATTATTTATAGTCTGATGAGTAGGGATATAAAATTTGTCGTCATGCCATATGTAATCATTGAAATTTAATGGTACGGTTTATCCTTCAGCTGTATAATTTTCAATCTATAGTCAAAGAGAATTCATATAATCAATGCATGTGCCAATTAGTGCAAGTTTTGTTCATGTATTTGAAGAGACAACATGGTATTATATTCGATGAGTCAGAAACTCTTCTCGCAGGAGAACTTCTTTTCTACAACCTTTGACAATATTTGTGTAGGTGAGTTTACTGATTCCCTCTAAATCAGAGTAATGTTAAGATCGTAGTATATATAAATCATTTAATCCTGCCAATTATTTCTGTTTTGCACCACTGTCAGATTTATTTTATTTACCTCATATGGCACAAAATAGTACTTATATTGAATTACATTAGATGAAATGAGACATAGCTGTTTTTACAGATTGATGCCGAGAGATTTCAGCCATTCAGTTGCTTCATGAAGCTGCTGGAACATTACACTAAATCTACTAAGAGGGCTAAATATGGATATAGACTATTTTTTCCGCAGTTGTTGAAAAATAAACTTTTACATAAAACCACGTCTATAAACAACTATTGTGGTGAAAGTTATTTATTATTTCACAGAAGCGTCTCCATACGTATGTTTTACAAGAGTATTATCACAATTATTATATACAGCAGAAAAAAAAATGGATGTGTAGGGAAATTGCCACCGGAACGTACACTCCATCGCAATTACGTAGGTATATATATTGTGCTCACAGACATGATTATAATATTCACATACAAGTCTGGAACAACACTTTATACTGAAAATTCTTCCAATCATTGTTTAGAAGCCTCACTTGTTGGTATAGTAAATGTTTTCACGGCATTTCACATACTACATACAGCTTGTTTTGTTGTTATGTTTGACATTGCAGTTGTACCAACCTAGTGTTTTATTATTTTATGTGTGTTTTACATCCTGTTAATTTATCAATCTGTTTTTGTTGTTGACTTACTGTATGTGATTATTATGTGAGTGTCTGTATTAGTTTTCCAGATTTGTTGTGTTTTTAGTGCGCTGAATAGTATTTTATTTGTTAAATTGGTGAATTCGTTTAATATTGCTTTTCCAATTCCTGTGGATCTGTGTAGGGCAAAGCTGCTCAACAAATTTTCGAGATGGGCTACAATTTTGTTTCTAAATTTGCCTGCGGACCACATAATACTTCCCTATAGTTACAGAAGGTATTTAAATATAATAAAGATATGAGTAACACAGTTAATTTATTTATTTTATTTTTACAGCTTTGTTTCAGGATGCAGCCTCTTTAAGCCAGATGAGCTAAATACAAATTAATGCTACCTAATTTTGATCTAATTCGTTTCAGGTTGATCGATCTTGAGCAATTCTCTCCCAGTTCACGCCTGTTACTTGTCGTATCTATTTCAACGATCCGGGGGTCTTTCTCCTGGTCTTTTCGGGTTCCTTGGTGTCCAATCCAGAACTGTCTCTTTTCGTGCAATATAATTTTTGGATCGTGACTCTTTCTAAGATGTCTGTCACTTTGGCTATCGAATGAATGTAGACGGCCCTATTCCTGTCTCTTCTTATAAACTCTAGTATTGCTCTTTCCATACTTCGCTGGGCAGTTCTCAGTTTTTGCTTCAGGTGACTGTTTAGGGTGCAAGTTTGGCAGGCATATGTGAAGACCGGTAATACACATTGTTCAAATATCTTCTTTTTTTAAGATGTACTAGTATGTTTGATTTAAAAACTATATGGACTTCTTCCGTATGCTCTCCACCCCAGCTTTATGCGTCTGTAGATCTCAGACTTTGAGTCGCCATTCATGTTGATCAGTTGGCCAAGATGTACGGATTCAATACCAGCTTCTTTCGTGTCTGCCTTGTCTTTGTTTTTTCTAGCCATTTAATTACAATTAAAAAGTAGAAATGAGACTTTGCAAAGTTTTTTTGAATTATAATTAAAAAGTGAAAAACATCAATGTGACCTTTGCAGAGGTTTTTGAGTTAGCACATTCTAGACCGCTGCTGTTGACGGACAAATTCAAGTACTGGCCTGGGGTGGACAGCCTCGGGGTATGGGATAGTCCATGATGATGTGGTGGATAGTTTTCAAATGGTTTTCACAGCTACAACAATGCTTTTCTATCAGTACTCACTTGTGAATTCAGTAGTTGCATCTACCATTGCTTATTCTCAGACGGTTCAGTGTAGTCCAGGTATTCCTAGGCAGGTTGAATCCCGGAGGCCGTCAGATCTACCCCCGACATTGGAGTAATTGAATGTGTTAGTTGAATAACCACACTGAAGCGACGCAATTATTTTCCGTTTGTGGTGGTGATTGCTTGCCAGTGCAGTTGTTCGCCCGGGGCTGGTCGGCCGTTGACTCCCTGACGGCCCCACCACGCCCAGTCATTCCGCCCACTGTGCACTAAACATACAGCACTGCCAACCCAGCACGCGCTCCACCATCTAATTAACTCTGCGAGCAAGAAAACAGCCCAGCAGCATCAACACACTGTCTGCTACAAAAGTGCTCTTCAACAAACCAAGTCGAAAGAAAAACAAGTTATAGCCTCTTTCTACCTGTTAATAATGTTCAGTTTACCCACTTATTACCCTTGAAACGCCAGGTACTCTAAGGTTTCCTTTCCAAAAGTTAGAGATATTACGTGCAGAATTTCGTTTTCGGTACTATTCGAGTAACAAGTTGGTTTTGTTTATACTGCAGAATGCAACGCCTTTTTAATCCACGTGATTAGAGTCTCAGTTTAGATCATACTTTTTACTTTTTGTTGGTAGCTGCATCCTTCAGACACCTTAGATACAGTAAGTAGTCATGTGGAATTTATTTCTTCCGGTTGTGGGTTCGACGGATAATTCCTGAATCTGGTAAAAATGACCACCTAATCACTATCTCATTAAGCAGATTCAGATTTACAGTGTTTTTTCTGATTTATTGAGAGGAGTGTAAGGACAGTCTTTGGAAATATGCCATAGCCTATTTTGTGCCCGATCTTCGTAATGCGCAGCCAAAATAACATCGCGGGATCAATTTCAGTACTTGCAGTCACTAGAGTTCTGCATGTCATTAGCTATTGGGTCTCCTCGACAATGACGTCAATATTCGTTAAAATCATTTCCCAAGTTGTTTCAGTATCAGTTTGATAGTTCTGAGAGACGAGTTTTTCTTCCGACAGCAGTCACGCTTTTTGTCTTACGCAGTCCTCTATTTTCGGGTTTACAGAGCTAAGCTCTTCATCCAACAGAACCATTACAAACTGCACTGAAGTGTCGTGGGACAGTATGATGCAGTTAGCTATTTCGGTAGAGTTTGATCATTTTTTCAGTACATCTTTAAGTCACATTTCCACACCTTCACTTTATAAACAATTCTAACATTATCCGAGTAACAACAGCTTGTGCGAAAAGCGTATGTAAATTTCATCTGACAATTTGCATCTCTATCGGTTGTTATCGTCACCACATTAATTTTATTGGATGAAACAGAATGTTACGTTACCGGCGGAGAAAACGGGTTTATTGGTGCCGTAATAAGAAGGATGTCGTGTTCTGAACACAGTAAATTGCCATTCAGTGTCATTTGTACAAAGGTGACAGTTTCTCCTTGCTGACCAACGGTTCGGCAGTCAGTGTGCTCCTTGAAGTAATGATTGTGTGGTAAATAGCTACAAAAAATTGAAAAAAAAACATGGCTGCAAACAGTTAAATTCTGGCCGAAACGTTTTTGTTGTTGAATCTGCAGCACTAGTTCTCATCGAGACAAAGGAGGTTTCCAGACTGCTAACAGTATATACAGAGTGTATGCACTATGAATATCGAATAGGATGATTATGTGTCAAACGTTACAGTTTCTGAAATGGCGCAGATGTACAGCATTGAAACCCTCGTCATTAGTCACAAACTCGGAGGGATTGGTCGTGTCCAACGTCTGAGTACCAACAGATTCTCAATCGACAATTTTTTATGGAGAGCTCAGCAATGGCAAAAGACATCACAGTGCCCCCAGAAGCGCTACAAAAAGCAGCTTAAAAAGACCATGAAGAGCACAAACATAGACCTGAACACCTGTGACTGCCATGCAGAACACCGCACTCTCTGGCCCAAAACCACCTCCGCAGTTGTCGTGCTGGTGACCGACTAAAAGCGCACAGGTGACATAAGCGCAGAAGGGTCTTCTAACTTCCTGGTAGACGGTGTCGCCAGAAAAAAAGCACAGTCAAGCACTGATGGCCTCTAAGGATAGGTAAGCACTTGGGATTTATAGGCGGGCGATTAAAGACCAATTTTTCAAGCAACACAACTGTCGAAAACTGATTTGAAAGATTGAAAAATTGCCAATCTGCCATGTAAATACGGAAGAAATTGCATTTCTTTACTATCTTTAGTTCCGGGTATTGTAAAATATAACTCATTTTAATAACTGATTTCCATAACATTTTTTCCAGGCTTTGGACTGGCTTAGTGATTGAAATGCACGTAGCACACAATCGTTTAAGGGGTGTTTAAAATCAGCTTGAATTAAGCTTCGTCAATATTTATTTATTTGCGTATTTACACTTTCTCTTTATTTACATTATTTGCATTTTTTTTCTTTTTTTGTATGTGTTAAGAAAGCAGGTCTAGCCCAGATTTTTTAAGTATGATATTGCTTTCAAACAAGATCTAATATCACCGACTGCAGGAATGACACGAAAGTAATAGCCTAAACAGATGAGCTGTGCTGGATACTCAGGGAAGAATTTTTCTTGGAATTTTCAACTGCAGATAGGCGAGGGCAGGTATAACTACCCACCGAGCTTGGGTTAGCGCTTTTGTCACTGTGCGCTTTTGTCATATATCCTGTCATGCTATTTGAAGAGGAACGACGAAGACGAGCAGTAGAACCTCGCAATAGAGGGAAAAAAGAACTCCACAAATCCAACCACACCCAGTTAGGTGCAACGTTTGCGGACGATTATTCTACGCTAGGATAGGCCTGATTAGTTATCAACGACACTTGCATAAACATATGTCTGCAAGTGACAAACATAAACTGGATAACGAGTTCTGGCCGACGACAGTCATAAAAATATTTAAATTTCCTTGCTAAGTTTCCTAGACTTCCAAAAATCAGACTTCGTAGTCTGTATAGTTTCTTTCGTAAATCGTTGTTACTGTAGCATTAATTTCTTTAATGAGGCCAAATCAATCTATAGTTGCTGTATTTTAATCGAGTTTTCCGTTTTCTGTAAACATTAATCATGTTCATACGTGAATTTCATTGTTCTCACGAATATGTAGCCAGTTGGTGGAAGGCAATAGATTTCCCAACAGCTGAAGTAAGTACTGGCCTTTTTTTAAATTCTGGTGTGATATCAGAATGTCCACCGTGATCCATGGTTCCCTCGGTAAACACATTACTCTCGTGCACTATGTTACGCACTTTTACTGTTCCAGGAAGTTAAAGAATAACCGAGAATCCAAGGTCTTAAAACGTTGTGCCACTAGAAAGTAAAGCTTGAGAGAGATGTGTATTTTTTTATTATTTTTCCTGACGTCACTATGCTTAGTTCTTGCACAGACCTACTAAATACGGAACTTGCTACTGGCAAGACCTGAAGACAGTCGCGGTGTGCTTAAGCTATGTTTTATTTTTTATATTTTCGATATATTTCACAACTTTTTTGCTTACCTATGTCTTTGTGTCTCGTCGACGTCAAGGCCATTAGGGGGCATCCACAAATTACGTGAGGTGTTTTTAAGGATTTATGGACCCCCCCCTCCCCCCTGGTGAGATTTCGTGAGATCTGGCCGGCCCCCCCCCCCTCTGGTGAGATCTGGTCCGTGAAACTATTGTAGACCTTTTTTTTTTCTTTTTAGGTCACACCCTAACTTTTTTGATGAAATACCCTCCTAAAATCGACTTTGACACAAATTGTAGACCTTTTTTTTTGGCTCTACTGTCCCCAAATTTTTCGCAAAATCTCACGTGAGATTTCCGTAGACCCCCCCCCTCCCTCCCCCTGGTGAGATCTGGTGAGATTTCGCCGGACCCCCCCCCCCCCTATTTCACCTCACGTAATTTATGGATGCCCCCTTAGAGGTGGTAAAGGGCTTTGCACAAGGAATGGGATGGAATTCGGCCATGGCCTTTGAAGGAACCATCCTGACATTTGCCTGGAGTGATCTGGGAAAACCATGTAAAACCCAAATCAGGATTGCCAATACGTGATTCGAACCCGAGTCCTCCAGAATTTGTGGTCAGAGCGTTTGCATTCACCCAGCAGTTTCATAACTCTTAAATAAAAAGATGGAATTATCAGATCATAACTGTTAAAAAATCAGATTATCAGATGGTGAAGGAAGTTGTTAATTGGTGATTTTCTTAGCTCTTCCGAATCACAAAGCCCCCTTCCTCGTATCTCCAGCGTTGAATACGGATCCGTTCGCCTGCCTGTCGGAAAGAAAGGACGTGTGTGGTTTGTCTGCTGCCGAGAGCACACGCAGGCGACGTGTCGCGGTTTTATAATTTATCGCTCTGCGCCGCTGTAATTGCCGCCCTGACAGTTACGGCTGACCGCCTCATTAACTGGCCCGCCCCAATTGCAGCTGTGTATCACGACCCAACCAGATGAGGACCCAACATTTAACTCTACAGCAGCAGGAAGGGAAAAACATGTCGGTTCACAAGGACGCGTGGTTTTGGTGATCTGTTCACTTTTTGAAGGGAAAACTTCTACAGGTAATATTTGGACGGGGTTCTGTCTATGATTTCGCGAGTTCCCATCACCGACATTCTATGACGTATGCTATGCGCGTTGGATGCCTTTTGGATGGGTAAAATCTTATGATTTCGCGTCACCAACATGCTGTAAGTATAGTGTATCTGTAGCTATAAGTATGACGTGTTGAGCTTGGACAGCAGTGAAAGTATAGATTATACTTGTATCTAACATTTAAAAATGAATGTTTGTTTGTTTGTTGTTGTTGTTGTTTGTTGTTGTTGTTTTTTATGTTGTTTTTTATGTTGTTTTTATGTTGTTTTTGTTGTTGTTGTTTTGTTGTTGTTGTTGTTGTTGTTGTTGTTTTTTGTTGTTGTTGTTTGTTTGTTTGTTTTTTACAATGTTCCTCACAAACACAGTTTTTATCAGATTTTGATGGAACTTTGAGTACGTATACTTTCAAACAAACAGAAAAATACTGTTTACTTTTCATTTACAAAAAACCTAAACCCTCTCTCCTTTCCCCCCTCAGCTTAATTTCTCTTAACTTAGTTCTTACAAATCCTCAAATTCGATTTGGCATTCCGGTAGCTTAGCGATTAAGGCACTTACTTCAGAAAGTTTCTCTATTCGGTTGCGGGTTCAAATCTTGTGAAGAGTACGAATTTTTTGGATTTGTATTTGATTATGTGAGCTACGCCAGAACATTCCGTGGTTCTGATTCCACTTCAACTGTAGGCCGCTGAGGAAAGGGATTAACCTTCATATCTCTGACACAATAGCTTGGTCTATCTCCTTCGAGAAGATTCTACCAACTTGTAGACTTTGATTTTTTGTTTTAGAGGTAAAAACTTCTGCAGGCGCGTTGGGCGATTTTTGGATTGGTAAAAATCTTATGCGTTCGCGTCGCCGCAATGCTACTGTCAATAGTATATCTGCACCGATCCGGTGGCACTATAGTGTCTCAGTGGTTAAGGTGTCTGAGTGGGGAACGACACGTCCCCGGTTCGAATCCTTGTATCGGCGGGGACCTTCACCTTTGGCACAGCTTGCTGTGTAATGTGCAGTACACCAGAATGCTTCTGTGGTTCCGATTCCACGTTAATCTTTAGGTCTCCTGTACCTGGTAGCACTGCTGGATTAGATTAATGAGACAGTGGAGGAATGCGCAGCCAATTGATTTTTTTTTTTAACTGCTTAACGTCTCCTATAACAATTAGAGACGGGAAAGGATGGGGGGGGCAAGGAATGGGAAGGAATTCGGCCATTGCCTTTTGAAGGAAGCATGCCGGCATTCACCTGGAGTGATTTGGGAAAACCATGGAAAACCCAAATCTGGATGCCTGGATGGGGATTCGAACCGCCGTCCTCCCGAATGCGAGGCCAGAACGCTAGCCGTTACACCACCACGCTCGGTCAGCCAATTGAAACCCTGTCACCAGGTCATTACGGCCAAACGGAATTATTATTATTTAGTATATCTGTGGCTACAAGTATGACGTGTTGCACGTATGATATTAATAGTTTTACGTTTTCACTTCCTCAATGACTGCCAATTGTTTTTCTTATGGATTTACGCACCGTGAACGTCGAAGTTATAACAAGCCGAAAAGGCCAGAGAGCAAGGAATGGGAAGGAATTTGTCCAAGGTATTCTGAAGAAGTGATATAGGGAAACCATGCAAATCCGAAATCTGGATAGCCGGACTATAATTCGAACCTGTGTCCTTCCGAATTCAAGGCCAAACGCTCGATAGATCTGTTCGAATCACATCAGCTCGCGATTTCGTTTCAGGACGAGAGCATTGTGATACTGGTCGATATTTGTGGTAGTCGAGAATGGGCAGTTGTTGTGTTAGATACTCGACTAATTCACTCTCTTGGAATCCCCAAAGTAAACAGTAAAAAAAGTAATCATCTAAGTTGTGTCCCAAATAACGGTTTCTGCTAATCTAGTGTGTGACTGCCTGTTCCATTCCCTAGTTGTGACAGAGCGTGGTGGGTGAATGGTAACGCTCGGACCTGACATTCGGGAGGACACGAGTTCGAATCCTCACTCAGCCATCCAGACGTAAGCTTTACATTCTTTCACGAAATCATTTCAGGCGATGCCGGGATGGTTCCTTAAACTCCTTGCCGTTCGTTGCCCCAGTTGTTTCCCGCCTTTAATGACCTCGTTGTCAAAGAGGCGTAAAACCAGAGGCAAGAAAAAATCGGTCTTTGTCCATGGGAGAAAAAATAATTTCGTGAATAGTATTAGAATGTTGTTCCAATCTTCGCAGACAATTTTTTCCATTAAACTGACATCTACCATACCATACATTTGAACTCGTTCCCGTCACGTGAATTCCCTTTTTTACGAAACTGTCTACGATATTCGGCGCTTCTGGAAGTTAGGTGGTGATAGACTAAAATGAACGAACAGTATTCCGCACCTAAATCAAGCATCTTAGACAATAGACCTTTAATTTTCAGCTTCAACATTGTTTAACTTTTAACACAGATTTGTGAAGATGTTAGCTTCTACGGAAACAGTCTCCACCCACTGCTTCTATGATAAGTTGTAATTCAGAATTACGCCCCAGAAGTAATCTCGGGTGACGTCACTGGCAATATTTCAAATTGCCCCCCTGCCGTGGCTTGTACTACGTTGCAGGTCGTATCGGATAAAGAAGACAAGAATTTATCGAGGAATCGGAAATACCAGGCGTCCTTCGCGTACACAGAACAAGCTTCGCCCAAGCCGAATGTTGAGGCTAATGATGCTACAAATTGTAATCGAAACTGGAATTCCAACAGAAGAGCTGGGGATATCTTGTCATACACCTTACCTTCAAACTATAACACAACACATCTTAAATAGTTAGCGGGCTATAAAAAACCTCACAGCATTTAGTTAGCTATTATTGGATGACAGAGAAGTGTAGGAACATATTGTTAGTTGAGAGAGATACATTAAAGCTCGTAAGGGGGAAATTATTGGGAACTCTATATTACTTAAACAAGACGTTCTGACAACAATAGTTGTATACACAGTAGAACCCCGCCACCGTCAAAATTTTAACACAGCAGTTGCCACCAACTGCTTAATTCTTTCATACACAAAATTATTAACTTTCAGGCCTATCTACCGTTTCAGCATGTGGGTTCCAGACTTCTGTTAAATCGCGGAAGCGCCATTTTGTATTAAGGAATATAACAGCCAGATTTTCTTTGAATATTCCTTCGTTTTTACCTGCTATCTACAGACATCTACGCTAGTAAAAGGCTAAGGTTGGTCAACATGTTGCCGTGTCAGTAACGTTGACGTCACCATAAACCTCCAGAGACAATATAAACCTCCATGGACGTAATTCTCCCAGGCATTCGTTGTTGGATTAATAATGACCAGAGATGTTAGTACATAGTAGAGGTTATGAGAGTTATTTTATTCCTATTGATTGTATTTAGCTAAATAACTGCAAATAAATGATTGATAGAACACTGAAAAAAAGTATGCATTGCGTTTAAATTAACATATTAATTACTAGCTGATTTTTGTTTATTATTGTTTATATTCAATCGTGGTAGATGTTTCTTTTTATATTCTCTGCCCAGAGATACTACTGTTATAGTAAGCTAATTCTAATAAATATTGGATTACGTTCATATCACGATATAGTGAATGTATTAATGCGCGTGCGATGATAGCTTTAATTTTCAAGCAGAAATATTAACATTCGTCCTTACAGCTCAGGGAATTAATTATTCAAGTTTTACAAAAAATAGCTTAAATTTCTTTCATGAACACTATTATTTGAAAACATTACTTCATTTTAATTAAAATAATTCCACACTTTGTGATTTATGCAGCCTTGAGCAAGATTAAAACCAATATTACGTGGCATATCGTAAACATGCGCTTGTGACTGAAGATCTGATTTTCTAGCGGCAATATCAGTGCAGTTTTTGATAAGATTAAAATGCAGCCTGGACAAGAATCACAACTGAATTTTTTTGTCGAAGTATAAGGTGCGAGAAATGGCGTTGAGCGTTATAACAATTTTATTTAGTTAGGTGCCGTAACACTCCGTTCAAGCCGACACTTCTTACTGGCTTTGAAATTAGTTGGTGGATATTTAACACTGTTTTATTCAGGTTGACATTAGAAACAGCAATATATTTACTGACACTTGTTCAAGGACTATACCTATCATAGGCGGGAATTCCACTTAACGATAGCATCTTCCTACGTAGCTGTGAGAACATGGTAGGAGTAATGCAGAGTATATAAGAAGTGCTTTTCGGAATGTTCCTGACCTCTCTCTCGCTGGAGGACTCTGCTCTTCTCCCTGAGGTGAACTTACAATGGACAGTCCAGTGCCAGCTGCTGTTTATCATATAATGGATCCATTGCAACCTGACAGCAAGTGTATTGTCCTCCAAACACGCTCCGGCGCCATGTCTGCTACCTGTCATTCATCTGCATCATATTTCGGCAAGAACGTATTACTCTAACAATTAAAACTGCGAACTAATCCTGAAATAAAACGCTTCCTCCCTTATTATTGCGGTCGCCTCCAAAGAGCCCACCTAGGGTAGGAAGAAATACATCGATCCTAGCGCCTAGACCCCCTTTTGAAGCAATTTTGGATATTCTGTTGATAGTATTTGCATTGATGTTCTCGGGATTATATATAAAAAAAAGTCCTTCAAAACGTCTTTCAACATTGCTTAATGGAAGAAGTCTGTTTTTTGCTTAGTACGACTTTACGCCTTGTAAAAGTCATTAGAGGACAATAAATGGAAAAGAATTTCACAATGGCCTTTGAAGGAATCATCCTGGAATTCGCCTTGGGAGATTTCGGGAATCCAATGAAAAACGAAATCTCTATGGCCGGACGGGGATTTGAACTGGCATCCTCCCAAAGTCATTGTGGTAAGGCTAGGGTAGTTGGGCGGGTGGTTTACCACAGTTATTAAATTTCAGCCCATAATTCCAGTACATACAGTGCATTGTCGCGATGCGTTGTGAGTCAAAACATCAGGTCATTTGCATTTTTTTACACTTCCTACGCAGTACTATCAAATAGTACATTTTGTTTATTGTGTGACAATTGAAGTTGTGTTTTTCTCCGTTCGGCTTGTTTTTTTTTTTTTTTTTTTTTTTTTAACTGCTTTACGTCTCTTAACATCTAGGTCTTTAAAGACGGGAAAGGATGGGGGACAAGGAATGGGAAGGAATTCGGCCATGGCCTTTTGAAGGAAGCATCCCGGCATTTGCCTGGAGTGATTTGGGAAACCATGGAAAACCCAAATCTGGATGCCCGGACGGGGATTCGAACCGCCGTCCGAATGCGAGGCGAGCACGCTAACTGTTACACCGCCCCGCTCGGTTTCGGCTTGTTACTGGCCACTTTCGAAGTTCTTATCATTAATTATTTGTTCTAAACCTTCATCAAACCGTTTATTTCTTTTATACGCCGCTTTTTTCTTCATTTCTTCACGATATTATCCCCGAACACCTATGCTAACGTTTCCCTTATTCCGCTCCAACTCTCTCCCAATGTTCAAATTAAATGTTTGTTTTTCGCTCTAATTTCAGTTCATACATAGTGACGACAGCGCGCATACACAAGTACAAACAGGAAAGCACGTCACTCAGCACCAATCCACTGCTGAGACACCAAGGTTAAGAATTGTATAATGCTGGCGCGACGCGATGGCGAGTTCGGAATTGTGTATTACCAGCTGTCTGCAAGTTGTTATTACTACGCTGAGCGGTTATGTAACTCAGTGGTCAAGGCGCTGGCCTTGCAAGTTCAACGTCCTACGTTCGAATACCGGTGAAGTCATGAACGTTCCTCATTTCTGATTCCACATTAAATTCTAGGTCCAGCCTCAACATAGACAGAATATTTAGCACATCAAAATCCGGAGATATCACAGCCAACAATGGCACAACCATATTTGTTATCGTGTAGTATGCAGAAAAATGATTCAATAAGCTGTATTGATCTGCGGTTAATGTCTGGGACAGGAAGAGAGGTATATTGATTTAATAACGCTCCGCTTGACTAAACTGTGAGACTATAAAATTAATTTAAGACCAGAGCGTAGTTATACACTGAGGTGACAAAAGTCATGTGATACCCTGCTAGTAATGTGTCGGTCCTCCGTTTGCCCGGCGAAGTGCAGAAATACGACGTTGCATGGGCTCCAAGAGTCGTTGGAAGTCCTCTGGAGAAATATTGAGCCATGCAGCCTCTATAGACGTCTGTAACTCCGAAAGTGTTTCCGGTGGAGGATTTTGTGCACGAACTGATCTCTCGATTATGTTCCATAAATGTTTGATGGGATTCATCTTGGGCGATCTCGGTGGCCAAATCATCCGCTGGAATTATCCCAAATGTTCTTCAAACTAGTCACGAACAGTTATAGCCCGGTGACATGGCGGATTGCCATCCTGGAAAATTCCATCGTTGTTTGGGTACATGAAGTCCATGAATGGTTGCAAGTGGTCTCCCAGTAGCTGAACTCTATGTAAACACAGCCCACACCATTATGGAGCCACCACCAGCTTACACAGTGCCTTGTTGACAACTTGGGTCCATAGCTTCATGAGGTCTGCGCCACACTCGTACCCTTCCATCAGCTCTTACCAATTGGAATCGTTACTGGTCTACCCAAGTCACTTTTTTCCAGTCGTCTACGGTCCAACTGATATGGTCACGAGCCCAGGAGCGCCGCTGTTGGCGACGTCGTGCTGTCAGTAATGGCACCCGAGTCGGTCTTCTGCTGCCATAGCCCATTAAAGCCAAATTTCGCCGGACTGTCCTAACGGACACGCCCATCGGACGTCCCAAATTCATTCCTGCGGTTAGTTCACGCAGTGTTGCTTGTCTGTTCACACTGACAAGTCTACGCAGACGTCGCTGGTCGCGCTCATTAAGTGCCGGCGGTCGACCACTGCGTTGTCCATGATGAGAGGTTATGCCTGAATTTAGGTATTCTCGGCACACTCTTGAACTGTGGATCTCGGAATGTTGAATTCCGTAACGATTTCTGAAATGGAATGTCCCATGTGTCTAGCTCCAACTAGCATACCGCGTTCGAAATCCGTTAATTCTCGTAGTGTGGCCATAATCACATAATCAACCTTCTCACAGGAAGCATTTGACCACAAATGAAAGTCCTGCCCAGGCACTGGCCATTTATACAATTTGTAAGCGACTATATATTTGAATATTGCTATCCCGTGACTTTTGTCACCTCAGTGTATTTCTTTCCCAAAATGAAGAGCGTCAGTATTCGTGTCGTAAGCTCTGCGATACAGAATAAATTACTGTGAATTGATTGCTAAAACTTAAAAACGAAAAACCTATTTCAGCCTCAACGCCTAAACTGAAGAACTTTCACATTCTTGGTTTATCCATGCAGAGTGAGATCAACACTGGTTTAATTAATGTTTGTCTGATTGTAGCACCTCACTACCCGTAGGCGTTTCTGTTCCCTCGTTGGAGCATTAAGTGCCGAAGTATGTAATTAAGCTCGCCCACACACTCGAACTAGAAAGAGAGCCGTGATATTGCTTTCCGCCTGAGCAGCTCTTGTTTGGCCTATTGATTGGTGTACTCCAGCAGTTAATTGACTGTTACCATTATTGTCTGGGCGCTACTTAAAGCGGCCTTTTGTCAGCAGCTAATTGGTTTGTTCCATATAGAGAGAGAGAGCTTAGTAAGACACCCACACATCACGTCATCAACTTCTCACGCGTGCTAACAACATTGCACTGTTGTAGCAAACTGCAGTACAGGGCGAGAAGTTTTATTTCGCTTTAAAACTTTCATTCTAAAAGATTTATTACATTTGCTCTGTCAGATGCTACTAACTTCACTACCGTATCTTTCAGACATGTTTTCTGCTTTATACCTAGGGCCCTGTAATGATACCGTTGTTGGTCGGTCGTTATCAAGAAATACTGACTTCCATTATTTTGTAAATGGCACCACTCTGTCTGCATTACAAAATGGAAAACTGGGCTTGAGGAGGGGAAATGGGGATAGGCTCGAATATTACTCTAAGGTTTCTTTTATCAATCGACGGGATGGTCTGCTCCTATTTGTAATGAATTAAATGAGCATTAACTTCTAGATTATTCACGAATCATTGAACTTCGTTATACGTCACCAGACTCGCTCAAATCAACACAATACTTCATAGTTTTAACATATTTACAATTAAGCTACTTAAATACATCGTTTTTCACTATAATCTGTCAGTAGAATTTTATTATCTGTTCAACATAATACTAACAGCTGCGTGAATTTTCCCGCACTCGATATCTTTCTTCTCCCATACACTATCTGCCTCACTCCAAAGATACTCACACACTCTAGGAGACGCACTCAGCGTACCAACTTAACACTATTACAAACTCGTCAATTACGTATACTCGTACAACATTTCATTACAGACGTATGTATAATTCAACTGCTAACAGTAATATAAAAGAAAAAGTTAAAGACAATCTGAGGTGTCGACAACCGTTTCCTTACAGCCTACAGGAGGACTTTACTGCTTTCTATCTTTAGTGCACACTATAGCAAATAATTGAGTCCTTACTAAAAATGAAACTTTATATAATAAAAATATAATTTGTTGAAAAAAAATGAATGTAGTTATCAAAGACGTGCACACATATGTGCAGCCGAAGATTAGTTTGACATTTTCACCTTTAAAAGTGAGAAATAATATTTTGTGCATGCAAAATTCGACTCTTTGTAGTTCACTGATATCATTTCGATGACAATTTCGAATATGGTATCTTAATTTAATTCTAGTTTTGAAATATTTTCTGTACGCTTCTGAGAAGAACATTTGGTAACGATCATCAAAAAACACAGTATAATTTAAATTCTCCACTTTATAGGCGAAATGAAATATCCGATTCAACGCTTTCTCTTTTTATATTTGGAAGCTGTGCATTCTGGCAACAGTGCAGTGCTCAAACAGAGATTCAAGCGCACCCACTAGGGTCAACATGTCTAATGTTTACATTTTTAAGGTAAGTATACTGCACAAAAACTGTTCGACCCGAGGCTGCGTTTACTTGTCAAGTTCACCATATTCGTGCAAAAAGTAATAGATTACCTTTACACGATCCAATAATAATAATACAAACAGTTGGATAGTTTAATACTCTTACATGGCGATAGCATTAATTGTTCAAAATAAATTTTTAATTGATGAAGGTGAATAAATGCTGTTTATTCCTAGCATCAGTCTCTCCATTGATTTAGTGCAGTTCTTTCCTTCTTTTCTTGAAATAATCTTTTTAAGTCAAGATACATATTACAATTGAAGTCTTCAGTTAACCGCCTTTTTTTTAACTTTCATTAGTTTTTCGACTGGTTTGATGCAATCCTCCAGTCCTTCCTATCTTGCCCTAACCTCTTCAGCTCAACGTATCCCTTATCCCTTACATCCTACGTCCTCAATTATATACTTCATATATTCAAATCTCTGTCTTCCTCTACAGTTCTTACCTTCAACTGATCCCTGCACTTAACTGCCTTATATATTTTGATCTCTGTCTTTTCGTAGGTTCTATCCTTCCAATGTTGTCCCCATTAACTAATCAACATGTTTCAAAATATAGCTCACCATCCTATCTTTTCTTTCTGTATTTTTCTTCCACAAACTTCCTTCCTCACTCATCATTTCCTAACCACGTTCATTCTATACATTCTATTCTGTCGTCTTAATTTTCAGCATCCTTCTGCAGCATAACCTTGGAAATGCTATAGTGTGTCATTGAACGCATCAACATGTAGAAAACTTGCTTGAGGGATTTTACGCTATTTATCCTCGCCAAGGTCCCTAGATCACAACGAAATGTTCAGTCACAATACAACGATCCAATCAGGAGCCTATAGTGTGGCCTAAATGCCCTGTTATCTATAGTTGCAGGCTGTCGCTATAATCGATTGATTCCTTTCGTGCCATAAATTAAGATAACTTTCTCATTTGACTCCGTCCGAAACGTGTAGCTTATCTTGTTGGCGTAACTACTTCTAATACACGTTTATAAAATCGACATGTACATAATATTATCTCCATTGATGGTTAGAGCGCATTGTTTATGTGCTTACGACATATCTTGAAGCAATCAATTAGGCATAAGAGCCAATATAGATTGATCTCCAAAACCGTTCGTTATAAGTATAGGAGGAATAAGAAAGCTATAGCAACAAATCTTGTATGCTTTTTCATTTACACAAGTATGTTGTTTTGGTCTATTAGCATCGAAATGTTTGCCACAAGTAGAATAAAAATGAGCCTTAGTGATATTAATGAGCTCATACCGAATTATTCAATCCGTTTTCTAATTTTTTCGCTTCCAGGAAGTCGAATGGAAACGAAAGTGAGTGATTTTTGTTTTGGTTAGCAAACAAGCAGCACAGACATAAATAAGTCACGCCATTGTGCCGTAAGTACTTCAGCGGAATTTAGGTATTTCCTTTTACATTTTCTTTCCGTATAAGTTTTATACTGTATTGCCTCCACAATCAGAGGCTGTTTCGGAGTAATCGGTTCCACTACAGCTCTGTCTGATTGTCACGTGTAGCGTAGATATTATGTACTGGACGTAATTCTCAGAACGAAACTGAAATATTAGCTGTCAGCGACATACGTGCTGGTGCCGATATCGTAAGAGCTTTCGTGTGGAAAATATTCCAACTACATACGAAAAACAGTAGCCAAAAAATAAGCAAACCAAAAGCAGAAAGTGAACACCGGTCTGAGTTAACCACACAAAAGTAAAATCACGAGTAAAATGGATTTATTCCTAGAAACACCCCCACCCCCACCCCCCTCACTTTTTGCAGAAGACCAAAGTAGTCACGAAGCAGATGCAAAGAAATGAAATCAAAGAAAGAACTGCTGCGGATACGGGAATCCATGGTCGAAAGAGAAAAGTAATGGAAGGATTAGTGAATGGATTTTCTGTGGAGCCTTTTCTTTTTTGTGTGTGTGTGTTTCATATACAAACAATATTTTTTGTTCCAAGGTATAGTAATTGTTTAATCTGTTAATGGAGGGAGTAGTCGAAAGAAAAAGGAGAAGGAAAGGAATATGATGATTAAAATACATGAAGCAAATAATTTAGAACGTAGTTTGTAATGGGTATGTTAAAATGAAAAGGTTGCACTAAGGTGACAATCTTCAGTGACTTGCAGCGTTGTAGATATACTGTATTAGTAGTAGTAGTAGTAGTAGAAGAGAAAGTTTAAATTTCTCACTAACATTAGGTTGTCTGTAATATAGAAAAAATAGAGCCTGATTTTATTTATGTCCGTAAAATTAACAATCAATACACTTGCTGCGGGGTATAACATAAATGTAGAAATTTGTTATTTGCATATTTTTTTCTGTTTAGTTCCCTTTTCGTCGCTGTCGTCAGAGATAACTGTATACATAGATGTGTCCGTAAATGACCTATGTTTGCTTCTACACCAGTTGCCAACACTCTACTTTGAAGTATCACATCAATTATCTACCTACATTTTGAACGTTGTCTTTATTGAATTACATACTAATATTTATTTTTTGCATACCTCTTACCTGGACAATATATGGGTATAATCAGAATTTTTTAGTACAATTCACGGTAAATGTGCTTTTTCCGATAAATACCTCGTTGTACCCTAAGAAAAAGTTGGGGTTTCTTCAAATTTCTTGTCCGTGGTTCTTATATTCCATCGTAATATGTTCAATGCGATGACTAGACTCTCTTCTCCCAACTTTTTCTGAATACGACATTAAAATCGATATACTACTGATTTTTTTTTTCTGCACCAAGAAGATGTATTGTTCTTGTTCTGTTTGATGCAAACCTAAAGGCGAGACACTTCTGTGTACATTTCTGCAAAACAACATTGTCACAAAGCGAGTGGTTCGGCACAGAAACATTTCCGACTCTTCTGCCAAATCCGCGTAAGTTACAATGAGAGAAAGATAACTGTAAACATCCTCAAGTACGTTTCATTTTAAATTCTATAATTTAGTCTCCGCCTAAAAGATGATGAATTCGATGTTGTGTTAAAAATAAATTTGGAATATTTTCCTACTGAAAACAAAAATAATTACACACCGAAAATAAAAAACCGCACAAATTATTTGAAAACATTTCATTTCTTCAATATCTGATAACTGGTCATAATATTAGTACAAAAGTAAATGAAAAAAAATTAGTTATCCGCAGAGTCATATCTTGGTTAGGGCGGATGTTACCCTGTTTCAGCTTTATTGTTCATTAACGGAAAAAAAGAGGGAAAAGGTTTTGTTCCCAGGGCATATTGTACTGATAAAAAAAAACCATTCACCTTTCATTCAAATTCACTATTTTATTCAATAGCCATCCATAATTGCATGTTTGTCTTCATTATAATAGTTTTAGAGTATGAACAGAACCAATTCAAACCACACTCTTGATCAGCCTGACTGGAGCCCGCGACTGAAGACACGCGTTTCCACATTATACTCTTCTGCTAAAGGGACTTTTTGAAGCGTTTGCTGTTTTGTTATCGCGTTCCTGCAAATGTCATTAAGAGGTGGCACACTTTGGTTTCGACCAGTGCGGCAGTCTTCACCGAGCAGACGGCTGCTGACCCACTTCCGTACCCAGAATTCCAATTTGTGCAGATTTACTCCAGTCACGAACGTACGAGTAAACAGCACGTACTGATGCAAATTGCACCACGGAGAAGGTTAAGTACAGGATCTCCTTAACGCATTCTAAGGGGGAGTGTGGTGGGCGTTTTACGTTACCCAAACAGACAATGGCTCCTCAGACTATGATACTAAGCCTTCAACAGACGTGACACTCCACAACAAACTGAAGTCCCAGTACTTTTATTATTATTTTAGCATATGGCTTATTGCCTAACGGAAGAGTTTCTTGCATTTTTGTTTGTGTAATGTGTGTTTTATGAGACGGAGATTGTGTACCATCCCAGCTTTCGCCATGGCGATTACGGAAAACCGACCGAGCGTGGTGGGTGAGCGGTAACGCTCTGGCCTCGAATTCGTGAGAACGTCGGTTCGAATACCCGGGCATCCAGAGTTAGGTTTTCACATGGTTTCCCCAAATCACTGCAGGTAAACGCCGGGATGCTTCCTTCAAAATGCCATGATCGAATTCCTTCCCGTTCCTTGTCCCCTGTCTTTTCCCGCTTCTTATGACCTAGACGTCAACGAGGCGTAAAGCCGTAAAGGATAAAAAGAACAGGAAACAGCATACTAGAATCCATAATCAGGACGGCCATTACGTAGAACCCAGGATTTGAACCTTGGTCTGTTGTACCTTTAAAGCGCACAACTACACTGCTGGGTGCTCCAGTACCGTACGACGATTCTCTTGCTATCTCAGTCTCGGTGATATTTTGAGGTGGTGAAAGATATTATACATAAATAATAATGTCTCGACAAGTTCTTTTATTCCATATCTGTATCATGCTATACCACGGATCTCTTCAGCTACTATTCAATTATTTAGTAAACCTGTCAGGGGGGAAGCTTTCGAATTACTTGTGCTATCGAGGTTTCTAACTGTCCAGTTTCTCTTGGTTGGGCCATTTATCAGATTAATCTTCAGTACTGACAGTGTCTTGACTATTCGCGACTGCAAATGACTGTATGTGACTATTTACTGTGCCAATTTACCAATTAATCACTCCGTTCCCACAAACGGTGACTTCAAACATTGGTGACCAAACGCTATCTTGTGGCGGTAACGCTGCGACCTCGCATTCGGGAGGACGCGTGTTAGAATCCCTGTCCAGCCATCCAGATTTCAGTTTTCCACTGTTTCTCGAAATTGCTTCATGCGAATGCCGGGATGGTTCATACAAAAGCCACGGCCAAAATACTTTCCACTCCTTGCTCCCAGTTCATTCCCGCCTCTAATGCCATTGACGTCAACGAGATGAAAAAGATATCTCGGTGGAAGCTAGGCGGGAAGCGTTTGCGCTAGGTTTGCTGGAATTACACTCGCGTAGGTTTCTGATTCCATATCTTATTATTAATTTATAGTATTATCACTTCTCCTGTCTGCGAGCAGTTAAAACGTTTGATAACAGTCGGGTTCGAAACAACTAACACCTATCCTCGAAATACAACTAGAAAGGTGTCACATTAATTTAAGTAAAAAATATAATTTACTTGTCAGAAATTCTATGGAAACAGAGGAGAACCAGTGAACGGAAACGCCATTTTCAATAAAACTGCCGTAAAATTTACTTTTCAGAGTACTATTTCTTACCAGATAAATCCAGAGATAAAACCGAATACAAAATGTAAAACTGAATGCATTAAATAGCTGCTCACGGCTCAGAAGTGAGATCATGAACTATATACCTGAACGAGATTTGGATGTAAATAAAGAAAATATTTCAATGTTGACTGTTTAGAAGCCGGTTATCTACGGAAAGTATTATATGTACGGCGCGGGGTAGGGCCACTATGAATCTACGTCAGAATCAATGTTCTGCACTCCAACGATGAGTCAGTCTAACTGATGCCGATGGGGGAAAGTGGAGAAATAATATGGTTCAGTGCGAAGATTTGCCCGTTTTACACCCTACTTTTTCATCTCAGCGCTTTGTCGTATTTGCTGAGCGTCCAGGTTCCAGCCTTGGTTTGGACGTCTACGGACTCTCGAGGCGTGCCTTCTCAAGGCTACCACTGTCCAACTCCGCACCCGCGCATTGCTTAAACCCCACGTAATGCTTCTCTCCCACCGCGTTGCCAATGACGAAAACATAAATCAACTTCAGTGTGTAACTCAAATGTTTGCAGTGAGTTAAATACCGTTCTAGCTGTGTGTGGATTTTCACCAAAACTAATTACCATCTTGAAATTGTTCTACACTAATATGACGTCTGGAGTCATCAATAATTGTTCTGTTGGAGAGTAATTCCGTATTAATAGTGGTGTTGCAGGGCTGTGATTCTCCCCCGTTGTTCTCCCTTTACGTTGCTACTGTCATGCAGCTCGCTAAAGACCTTCTAGAATACAGATTAACTACAGAATGGATGGGAAACTTTTTGATCTGAGCAGATTAAATACAAGGATTCGAACATCGTCTGCAGCGGTAATTGAGTTACAGTATGCAGATAATAATAAGTTCAAACATACACTATTCAAATTCTACTACATCACCATACTGACTTACGCACTAGAAACATGTACCTTATCCAGAAGATACAATAATAGACTTCAAGCCTCTGAAATGAGGTTTGTGTGTACCATACTTCACAAGACAGGGGAGGACAAAATAAGGAATGAAATCAATCGTGCAGATGCCGATATAAGCATCAATTTAGCAAAATCCTAACAGCGGTCTCGCCTGATGTGGTAGGGATATGTTCAAAGAAAGGTCTACTTTAATATGAAAATCAAGGGGAAACGACGTGTAGGAACGCCCTAAAGAAACGGATCTGGAAGTTGTAGGGCTAGATTGAAGGACTATTCATGAACATCAACTATTGATGGGCAGGAAAAGTTGAGAGTGCTCGTGACCAGCTCCCGGGACATTGGGGAAGGAGGATGATGATGGTGATGATGAAGAGCACAAACAGAGGAAGGACTTGTGACCATTCTAAATGCTCTTCCTACTGGATACAAAAAGAAGGTCCTAGACTGAATACCAGTAAAACCAAGATTCTGCACCAACCAACTGCTGGGGAAGGGCAAAGAAAGAGCAATATCACCATCGACGGGGCAAGCCTACAAGTTGTAAACACCTTACCCGACCTTACCAGTACCCTCTCATTCACTGCAAACATTGATTCGCAAATTCAATACAGATTCAAACCTGCTGGAGCATCCTTTGCTACACTAAAATTAAGAGTTTTAAACAATCATGACGTCATCACCGCAACTAAGATCCTTGTGTACAACCGTTGTTATTCCCTCCTGATTTCTGGACATGCTACGCTAGAGAAATACCACCAAAGATTGCTAAGAAGAATCTTTCAGCTAACATAACAGGTCAGACGCACCAAACCAGTGTCCTCGAAGAAGCCCAATCCTCTGGTATGAATCGACTGTTGTGAAACGACAGCTGCGATGGGCTGGCAGTGGTCCGAATGTCCAATACTCGCATTGCTAAACAAGTGTTCTACTTAGAGCTAGCGGTGGGTAAAGGCAGTGTTGGTGGTCAGAGGAAGAGTTTTAAAGAGGTTATCAATCCCAGCATGAAGATGTGACACATTGACCATAACAACTGGGAAACCTCTGCCCTTGACCGCTCATCCTGGAGGTCACTTGTTCATCATGGAACCATGTTATCTGAAGAAAGTCGAAGATCAGTGATCCCTCTCGGGAACGCTTGTCATCGATGCGGTAAATTGAGTGACAGTCACCTCTGGACCCATAGACGAAGAGACATTCTGCGTGGAAGACCAACCTTCTCGTTTTCTAGTGTTTGCTATGAGCAATGTGGTTCCGAGGGCGGGACTGAGCACGTTGTAGTATCCATTACTTGTAGCACCGTGCTGTCAGAGAGACGGGATGAGTGGTGTGGGAGACAGCTCTATCAGTGAATAGAAGCAAGTGACTGAGAGTTGCTGACTGAGGAGCTGTTGCCCGCGGTCGCTGCTAGCTCACCGCTCCACGACTGTTGCAGCTGCCTAGGTAACCTCCAATTTTCCCGTTGCTCGGACCGACTAAATAAACTTGCCGCCCGGGGCGAGCCGCCGTTTCCTGTCCGAGATGGTGCTAACGACCCAGCTCGCTATTGTCTTTGTGCCTACGTCATTGCTCGAGGCCACACCCCACACCCCACCTGCAAAAGCAGGTTCACACGATCGCTTCCTGCGGAATTCTTGTACTTAAAAAGAGACACGTCATCTGTTGTTGGAATCTCTTCAGAGATAAATATTCAAAACTGTTAAATGCATACTATTTGAGCTTGAGAGGGTAATTAGGTGTGCCATTGCATCGTAATAAGCTGCAAGTACTGCCCACCGTCAAATCTGATGATTTTCTACCCACCGCTGACTTAGGCAGAAACCCTCTATCAATAAATTTGAAAGAAAATGTTCACTGCAGAAGGGAAACTTTTTTCACATCGGACTTGATATTGCAAAAATAAAAAAATTAAACTGACTATTTTTTTTAATTTATTCATGGGACAGCATCGCTATATAGGATGCAATAGTTGCTCATCTATGCTTCATTTACTTTTAACATTTACTCGATAAAACAGTTTCTAGTACACTTCTCCTGGAAATTATCAGTATCTTCCAGTACTTGTACTACGATAATCACACAGTACCTCTCCTACTCGCAAATTTCTTTATCTTCTTCAACACTTTTTCCAAACATTTGGGATCTGCTGCCTTTGGTGAGTTTTATTCATGACTTGCACTGTCAAATTCAGAGGGTCAGCTTTACGGCCTCTTGCTCTTCTGACGTCAAGCATTTTATAGCTAGTGCCCGATCGTACTTCTACATCTACATCTATACTCTGCAAATCACAATTACTGTGGGTGGCAGAGGGTGCTAAGCACCAATCCTAATTCTGTGCATTCCAATCTCGAACAGAACGAGGAAAGAAGGAATACATAACTGTATCAGTACGGCATCTTATTTCTGGAATCTTATCCCTCCTGTCATTGCGACCTAAATAGGTTGCCGGAAGAATTATTTTGTTGCACTCGTAAATTAAAGATTTTCGCATATTCTCCAACAAATTCAAACGAAAACGACGTCGTCTGTCCGTCAAACAATCCCAGCCTAACCCGCGTATCAGTTCTGTGACACTTATGTAAGGACTGTAACTATCAGTCACGAATCGAGCGGCTTTCTCTAAAGTGTCAATCAATCCCTTGCGATACTGATCCCAAATTGCACAACAGTATTCCAAATGCGGACGCACTAGTCTTTTTTACGCTATTTCCTTTGTACGAGCATTACAACTTCTCAAAATACGACCTATAAAACGTAGTTTAGAATTAGCTCTGCCTACGGCGGAGGTTATATGCAAGTCTCATTTCATGTTGCTTTGTACTGTTACGCCCAGATACTTCAGGGAATCAACCGAGTCAACAACTGAATTGTTAACTTTTTACTCGTGAGCAAACGAAGTCTTTTTATTACTTATTTGCATTGCCTTGCACTTATTGCAGTTAAGTGTAAGCTGCCATTTACGGCACTATTCCGAAATAACATCCAGATCACGCTGAATTTCTAAGCAATCGTCAGAACACCTCACTTCCCTATAAATAAGTGCATCATCAGCAAAAAATCGGATTGCCCTGCTAGAATTGCCAAAGTCCGTCGGAATGCACAATGTACATGAATGGATGCAGGTGATCAGACAAGATGCGTACGTACGTGTAATCTGTCAAACAGTCGTATCTAGACGTATGAGGGGTCCCATGTCACTCCAACTGCACACGCCACACACCATTACAGAGCCTCCACCAGCTCGAACAGTGCCCAGCTGACATCCAGGGTCCATGAATTCATTGGGGGCATCGATAAATTACGTGAGGTCAAATGGGGGAGGGGGGGTCCGGCAAAATCTCACCAAATCTCACCCGGGGGGGGGGGTTACATAAATCTCACGTAAGATTTTGAAAAAGTTTCGGATAGTAGAGCTAAAAAAAAAGTCTACAAATTGTGCGAAAAGCGATTTTACGGAGAAATTTCGTTGAACAAAACGAATTTTGAAGGGTGAGACTTACAAAAAAAAGTCTCATAAGTTTCAAGGGCTATATCTAGGGGGGGAGGGGTTCTCACGGACCAGATCTCACCAGAGGGGGGGGGGGGGGGTCTGGCGAAATCTCACGAAATCTCACCAGAGGGGAGGAGGGGGTCTGGATATCTGGAAAAACACCTCACGTAATTTATGGATGCCCCCTTAGGTTGTCTCCATACCCGCACACATCCATCCGCTCGATACAAATGGAAACGAGACTCGTCAGACCAGGAAACATGTTTCGCTGTTGACGGTCCCAGGCGAGCCGTAAAGCTTTGTGTCGTGCACTCAGGAAGGGTACACGAGTGGGTCTTCGACTCCGAAAGCCCATATCGATGATGCTTCGTTGAATGTTTCGTTGATGGCCCAGCACTGAAATCCGCAGCAATTTGCGGAAGGGTTGCACTTTGTCACGTTGAACGATTCTCTTCAATCGTTGTTGGTCCCGTTCTTGCAGGATCTTTTTCCGGCCGCTGCGATGTCAGAGATTTGATGTTTTACCGGATTCCCGATATTTCCGATATTCACGAAATGGTCGTATGGGAAAGTCCCCACCTCATCACTACCTCGGAGATGCTGTGTCCCATCTCTCGTGCGGCGACTATAACACCACGTTCAAACTCACTTAAATCGTGATAATCTGCCATTGTAGCAGCAGTAAACGATGAAACGTCTGCGGCAGATACCTGTTGTCTTACATAGACGTTGCCGACCGCAGCGCCGTACTCTGAGTGTTTACATATCTCTGTGTTTGCATACCCATGCCTATACCAGTTTCTTTGGCTCTTCAGTGCAAATGCTAAGAATCTTATTTCTACATATTCTTGTGCAGTTGTTTTTAGTTCATTTGTATCAGTCTTTAACGCGTATTTAGCATCTTTATTAGTATTTTGATGTATTGTCGCAGAATCCTTTGTAATACGCGAGAAGCGACTTTGGAACCTAGTATACTAACGTTAATTATCCAATTGGCTAAACTATTTCTTGTTTTTTTTTCCTTATTGCCTTACGCCTCGTCGACGTCGAGGTCATTAGAGGCGGGATGGAATTGGGCACAAGGAACGGGAAGTAATTAGCCATGGCCTTTTGAAGGAAGCTTCCTTGCATTCTCCTGGAGTGATTTGGAGAAACCATGGAAACCCCAAATCTGGATGTCCGAAAGGGGATTCGAACCAACGACCTACAGAATGCGAGAACAGAGCGTTACCGCTCAACCAACACGCTCGGTCCTTGGAGTAACAAGTACTTTATAATCAGTATCTGCGAGTGTGGCTGGAGAGTTATTACATGTCCATTTTTAGTGCAGCACATGTAAATATAAGTAGATTCAGCTTGTTTCTTACTAAAGAAACTGCTATGTCCGAATTAACTGTGTAGACTAGGTCATTTATTTCGTTTGGTGGCCAGTCATACAATTTGTAAGGGAACAAATCTATCCAGTGGTTTGCTACTTTAAACGTCCTGAGTACGTCGAGTGTATTATTTTGTGGGTCACCCTTTGACTTCATCTCGCTTTTCTGATCCCAACCAGGCAACCGTAAACAATAAACTGTGTTAGTCTGTTTTTCTTTAATCAAGTTTTCGTCGAAGGCCGATCAGCTAAAACGAACAGTTAAAAGTGAATTAAAGGTAAAAAATAACCTGGTATGTGTCAATTCGAAGCTTTGCAGTTTGCACATACTGAAACATGATTTTGTGCTTAGTAAAAATTGAATATATTTTGATACATTTTTATTTCTCACTTTCACAAATTCTCAATATTATCAACTGCAAAAAATATTGTTACGATAGCATTATCATTTAGATGAGATTCATATTGAAAATAAGTTCCGATTCCGTCCTGTTGACCCCAAAAGCTTTCACGTTTCCCGTGTATCTCACCCACACTAAAACATTTTATTTTCTCTCTTACATTGTATTTTTTAGTGCTGAGAATAGAATTTTACTTCATCCTTACAATTACTTTTTCACTAGTTTGGTAAGGTAAGGTATATCCCATAGGCTTTTCTCTTTTTTGGGGAGGGGGGAGGGGATATGCTTATGAAAGGCTTCCAACCCTGTCATTATATAAGCACCAATACGGAAAGACTCGCCAAAAATTTTCCACTAAATATAAATAATATCCTGAGAAAGATGGCAAACAGCCAATTGGGTTTCAAAACGACAGTTCTGAAAACCACCACTCAGACGCTATACTTCTGTACTGCTGAATATACTTCCCAGTGTGGTTTAGATCAGCCCACGCTCGGAATGTGGTATATGCCTCAATGAGAAATGCAGGCTAATTACAGGGAGTATGAAATGTACTCCGTTGGATAACATCTATTGAGCAGCTGATTTCGCAGGCGCATAAAAATACAATCGAATATACGGAGAGCTTCAAAAACACCTTTGGCGAACTTATTCCTCTTCATGGAGTGGAAAATGCTGGCGGGAGGCTCAGATTACGATGACAATTTGTGAACGCTCCACTGAGTGAACTACGACCCGATTACCCAGCTGCAGCAGAAATGTCCAGTGGCTCATCACTAAACTGGAAGGTATGGGGAACATTGAACCGCATGAGGGAACTAAAAATCAACCTATCAAGGTGAGATCTCACACATGAAGATGATATGGACTGTGACTGTGAAACAGCACACACTATGGAACACCTGCTTGTCTGCCCAAATTGTCCTGTCAATTGTGCCCCTAAAACCTATGGTCTCTCAAGAAAGAAGCATTTGACACAGCTCAATAGTGGGCTGAGAAACTAGTTCCGGACATGAAAAAGTAAAGTAAGTGTCATTATGTTTCTTAGGCTCCATAACTCCTTTCAAGATTTGCTAAGTAGGTATGACTCCCTAGAAACATCTTCCTCTCATAGTAAAATACTACAGCATTAGGAAGTCCATACATCACATTCCACTCAATAACTCAAGTGTTGAACACTGAAACACGAACGTCCAGCTGAACCTGCGGTTATGGGTCGCTCAAATGATTCACTCATACAGCTTCTATAAAAAAAGGTATTTGGTGTCATATTTTTTAGCTTATTACTACGTTATACAGCTAATATTCTGAAGTAAAGAGACAAGCCTTCAGAAATCTTGTAAATAAAGGCAAAATTTACCATATCACAGTACATGTAACATACTGATTGCCGCGTGTGTTAAAAGTTGCGGTTCTTGTTCGCAATGTCTCAAAATGTGGGTTTCGTCGTGCAAGAATTCCTTTCCTGTCGACGAAAGCAGAAACTGCTGCTAAAATTCATTGACAGTTGTTTCCTGACTATAATGTAAATTGACACCAAAAGCGTAAATAACTGTGTCATTAATTTGGAGCCGATGGATGGATCGTTCTTGATAAATCAACTAATGAAACTATTGAAAGACTGAGGGTAAGAGTTACACTGACAGGCTTTTAACAAATTTGAACTTAATGATCAATTTCCAGGAGTAACGATATAATAGCAAAGCCGCAACAGGAGTTGCAGCAGTCATGTTGGGACTTTTGGCTCATCCATCATGCAGTTCTCACTTTTCTCCAGGTTTCTGAGTTAAAGAAACACCTTGTTGGCAAGACTCTGCTGATAACCAAGTGATTCGAGACATGGTGACGGTGTCGAAGTGAGGGGAAGCAGAAGAATGATGGAATTTTTTTTTTTTTTAAGAGGACAGAAATTAATTATATTTGGCAATTAATGACAAATGAATGGGTCACTGCTAAAAGGTATAGAATTTTTTTTATTGTTATAATTTCTCTGCGTCTGGATTTTTTTTTTTTTTTTTGGTGACTGCTTTACATAGATCTTTCACACTTCTAACGAAATTTTATCGGCTTTTCGTGTACTATTTTGTAGATTCTTGTTTGGTGATGTAATTCTAACCAAATTGCGTGAAAAAAGCAAACTTAACAGCAAAAACCTTCCACTTGTCTTTACGACTGGAGTATTTCAATTTCTGGCCTCGCATTCGGGATGACGGCAGTTCGAATCCCCGTCCGGGCATCCAGATTTGGGTTTTCCATGGTTTCCTAAATCACTCCAGGCAAATGCCGGGATGCTTCCTTAAAAATGCCATGGCCGAATTCCTGCCCATTCCTTGCCCCCATCCTTTCCCGTCTCTAAAGACGTCGCTGTTGAGAGACGTAAAGCAATTTTTTTAAAAAAAAAAGTATTTCAAGTAGACAAAACTGCTTGTATCATAAACGTGTAGTAGTACGTAACGATTTATGAGACTCCTTTCAAAGTTCCTGGAGTATGAGTTTTTTATTACTGCTCTGTGTAATATTTTTTTTGCGAGTACTTATTCGTTTTTAATGCAGCAAAACGCAAAAATTCAAGTGACTACTGCATTATTGACAATTTTTTTGGTTTGTTTCAGGTGAGATATTGCTGATAAGCTTCTGGCGTAATTCTGGGGACAAACGTTTGAAGTTTTCACCTGCAAGGTACCTGATAAGTTTAGTTACCAGTAACAAATCAGTTTATGGTTTAATATTCTCCTCGGCTAAAGACACACAGTCTACCACACAACGTTACAACATGAATAGTCAGAAGTATTGCATATGGAAATGAAATAGTTGTAATGGAATACCTAAGCCAACGCAATAAAAAATTATTGTTGATATTTTCCCTCTTATCCCACTTGGGTAAACATTTACTTTATCTATCTTTTTGGATAGAAAATAGTTAATCGATTACATCGGTACCCTCATTTCTAACCACAAGTCATTAATTTGAAAAATCTTTTGATACTTAACTGTTTTTCTGCTGTATGATATTTTGCTTCATTATTGTAAAAAAAGCTAGTGAAACCCTGAGTTGTTGACGTCGGAGAAAACATTTTCCGTATATGTCGTTTCCAAGAGCACTAACCGATTCCCTCCTATATTTTAACTGCTGTGGATATTTTTTCCACTGGTAATGACTAACCTAACTGCATGTATTATTCCCTCCATAATTACGGTCTCAGTTACAAACTGAAGAGCACTGACTGGTCATCTAGGATTTCTGTTCAAGATTTTATCATTATAAGTGCTGCATCGCAGAGGTTTATGGCTATAAGAATGGGTGAGGGACCGTAAGTAAAATGATGATGACATTTTACTTTTTGTAAAGTTTACTAGAGTCGTGTACGCGATAGATCATACTGTATACTTGTACTGCATCATCATTCTGATTCATATCTCGTATCAAATTTTGAGGGGGGAGGTAATGGAACGTATTTACGTCCTGTTCGGAAAATTTGTTCTGTATGACTTTATTTCTGTAACCACTTATGTTTTACGCAGAAATTGATGAAGATTCACCATTCTCCGACAATAGCAAGGATAAACATATAAAGACAGTGATCAGCATGCCATTTAGTCCGGAAGTGAAATATTAAGGCGAGGATATTTTAACTCCCTATTAATACTCGAACGAACTAATAGTTCATAAAGTCTTGTTGTAGATCTATCGATCTTCTACCTGTTATGAGATAATTTATGACTTCAAAATAATATTAGTTGCTATCCTATGTAACGTTTCTGTCTCGCATCTAGTGGTAAACATGTAAACATTCACTTAAGAGTGCAATGAAATATTTCATCCACAAAAATATTGAGTTATTAATAAAAAGAGAGATGATAATATTTTTGTTTTTAAATGGCTTTTGTTCCTTTCAGTCACACAGCCAGCTGCCAGTGTGTTTTTGTTTCTTCAAGTGCATAGGTACTACATCATCTTCATTATCACTTATTCTCTACTGTGGACAACACAAGACAGACGCAACACTTTATTAAAACCACCCATGCCCTCGGCTGGACTCGAACCGGTGATCCTTGCAGCTTGAGGCCAGCTCTCTAGCCGCTACACTGGCAGGGCTGGCGAAGAGAGATGGTATAAAAGAAATTTGTAGTGACCCTGTCAGCTGAGTGTCAAGAGCGGAAAGTATAAGCTACTACTGAGGCCGTGGATAAGGGCCAAACATAGAAGTCGACCATGGTTCTGACGTGAATATGCATCATAACTTATCTGGCAGTACATTCAGATATTTATAGTAGAATGTCTAAGAAGGCTAGAATAAATTACAGTAAGCTCAAATTACATATTTAAACATTTATTTACATGAGAAATGGCTGATGGCATTTGATAATATGTACAATGTTTCATTGACTTTATAACAAAATGGTCATGCATTTAACTGGCACGTTGGATATAGAGCCAACGTCAAGGGCGAGCATGTAACTTATAGCAGCCCAAATTAACTGGAATTTTAATAAGACTAAGCCCACATGGTTGACCATCTGACTGTCCACATCCCCCTATCACAGTAGAACCCATAGAGCCCACCTTTGTGTCAGACATCTGACGCTCGGTGTCTGCGTCAAAGTGTTACGTTGAAAAACTTTCGGAGAGAGACAGACAGACAGCCTCACTGTTACTGCCAAAGTGTTCAAACAGAATCTTCCACTGTGTAGAGAGGGCAATACTCCTCGCTAACCTGCTGTGTTAAGTCATTTTACGAGCTTGCAGTAATTACTGGCGCTTGGCAACTGACGACTTGCTGCTTCTCCATGTCGTAGCACTCTACCATTGCTTAACTGTTTCATGCTCGCCCTCCCTGGATACTACCTTGAAAAGTACGAGGTTTTTAGGCAGGTGATCGACCTCGATCACTAGGTACCGTACTGATGCTCACATTGAATTTTTCTTCCCACTTGCTATTCAAGACTCGAATGGTGTTTAATTTAATTTTTTTCCAATGGAGCTCACGCTCCAGTAGCAATTTCCCTACACACCCATTTTCCCCCTTTTCCTGTACCCACCTACATTTGCCCTCTACAAATTTCAGCTTTAAAAGCTTCAACGTTTTTGGTAAATTATTCATCATTTCTTTTGGTAAATTATTCCAAACCCTGACCCCTTACCTTAAAAATTGAATCTTACTTACACCCTTATGCCTGAAATCGAGTGCCAGCTTGTGGTCATGGTCATCTTTTCCCCTCCGTGAATTACTTTTAATTCTTACATCATTATCTTTCCATACTTCATCACTAATATAAGCCTTGTTCACTCCCATGGCCCTCTTCACCCTACTCCTGTCTTGCAATGAATCACATTCCAGCTCCTTTGTCATATCTGTTACTGATTGCATTCTGCGATAATTTCCAGAAACAAATCTAGCAGACCTTTTTTGTACCCACTCCAACTCCTGTATTTGATACTCAAACGTGGGTCCCATACTACACCACCATATTCAAGCAATGTTCTGACCACAGTTTTGTAACCTGTTTCATTTACTTCTCTCGTACATCCCCTCTTCACTATCTCCAACCAGTGCAGAATTTTGAAAACTTTTCCTACTACCTGTCCAATGTGTCCTGCCCAGTTAAGCTTTTACTTTTCAAGTCTTCAACAAGCAATTCTTTCCACACCTTATAATTATAATCAGCCTTTAGTTTATTCATGCACAAATTAGATACTAGTTTCGGTGCATAAGCACCCTCTGCCATCAACAACTTTGTGAATTGCAGAGTACAGATGTAGATTTGTTTAGCTCGACGTATCTACAGAAGTTCTGAGATTGCTGAGTGGATGTAGCACTCTGTTTCAACTGTTCGACTGAAGAAGGATGTCGTCTTCTTCCATACTGGCTACTAACGTAATCTTACGATTTACGGCAGTTTGTCTGAGGGTATTAATGGTTTTTATTTTCAGATCTATTGATGTTGATGTGATTCAAATTCTACAACCGAAATGAAATGTAGTTGAATGCTACTTTCGTCTGCTACTTTAGGTGTTCTCGCTTTGCTATTAATCAATGTGTTTCGTTGGAGTAGTTGTGGCTTCGGGTTTAATTTTTCCAATCAGCGAGGTTTTGCTGTGTTGGAAGTAGTTAGGAAGCAATAAACACATTTCTGGGCCTGTAATCTTCGAGTCCTGAGGTTTGGCGTCGCTTTCGATAATCTTGATTGATATTAGAGACTTTCCTAATCGAGGCAATCAGCACTCGGGTAATCTCCTGTCCAATTAGGAACCCCGGTCCGTGAGGTGCCCGCAGGAGACAACTCGTGATTTAGGACTCCTAATTCGGGATTCGGTAATCGGTCTCGCTGGCTGTGCGTGGTCGCCATGCCGAGGCAAGGCCGTTCAAGGCTGACAGGTCCGACACTTCACTCACGTCCGTCAGGAATCCCACCATCCCACTCACTTCATCCACGCACCGTGAGGACAGTTTGAGCAGATATCAACCCGACACAATTCCCAAGAATCATCCTGTAGAGAGCGTAACGTGAAATTTCAGAAAGCATCTTGCTGAGTTCTCGCAAAGAATAAGTTTTGTCCTTATACAACATACAGACGGTATCAAATATCTGTTAGCTTCCATGCCGTTGTATATAGGACTGGGAACACGTAATGGGAAGGAATTCGGAAACACTTTAGCTTATTAGATTTACCGCCAGATAACTTGATTGAATTTTGTAAGACTCCTCATTTTTGTAAAAGTATCTGAGTGACCGATCTTCCCTCAGAATCCTTCGATTTCTGTTCGATATGCATGACTTTGGGCGAAGTTTAATTAAAGTTAACTTTTTCTTGAAAGCTTCCTAGGCATTTTGAAGTGCACAGTTCGTTGCTCTAACCAAAGAGAAGCTTAACTAAAAAGAGTAGACTTACTAGTACCTGAAACTTCTACGAAATGAGGTTAGAGCCGTTTTCGAGATAGCAAAAACAAAAATTGTTCGTTTTTTTTTTCTAAAATCGCGTTTTTGCAGGGAAGACGCCTTTTTAGATAAACTTGAAAAGCAAAACGATATACAAATAAAACTTCATCCAAATCGTTTGAGCCGTTTCCAAGATAACACACACACACACACATACACACACACACACACACATATATATATATATATATATAAGAATTGCTCGTTTAAAGATATGTACCATCATCGGTAAAGATGATAACTGACTGGTTCTTAAGGTACTTCGGGTCTGGAGCTCTCAGACTTAATACAGCAAGAAAAATATTGATTGAGATTATTATGCAACATTTCTGGATTTGAAGAATTCTATGAAGTCCAGTACCTCACGATTGACAAATAAAAACGTATTTATCCATCAGGATAATGCAATCACCCACGCTTTTTAACTACAGCGGTGAATCTTCCTGAATTTCCCTTCAAATTATTTTCACATGTAACTGCATGGACGTGCCCGAAGTACTGAAGCCAAGTTAGAGAAATGGTATTAGCAGAAGACATGAGTAAAAAAACATCAGAATATTATTGCTCTAAGTGTTGTCAATTATGTTTAAAGGTTTAAAAAAATGGTCGAAAATCTTCTTTTCCTTCTCAGGGCAAGGACTTATGGAAATACTTTCGTGTAGGGTACACGAATCAAACTGGGTTTTTTATGGCATTTGGCTTCATTTGGCCATACAGCCAGTTCAAGTATGAGTTTAGTTTATCCAATGCTTTCAGTTTCTCCTTGTGTATATTATCTTTTAAGTAATTCTAGACACTCCACAGGACGGACATGACAAGCGCACTCACATACAACACTTGAACACCCATGCCCTCGGCCGGACTCGAACCGGCGACCTTCGGCACGTGAGGCCTGTACTCTAGCCCCTACGCTACCGAAGCCGGCAATAATACCGGGTTGTTGAAGCAACAATTGAAATATTCCACATAGTCAGAAGTTTTATGAGTGCATCAAGATATTTTCAATATTTCTGTCTGCTAAAAACTCAGAAATATATGAGATCCAGTCCTTCCGCTATTATACAGTCATGTAAGTGCGGTGATGATGTAATGCACTGTTACTACAAGTAAATAGTTAAGTAGAAGTGAAATGCAGGATTGATTTGTCCAGTTGTGTCATCTAGTATTCACATAATTAATCAGAGTGCTGCTGGTCAGAAGAGAGGAAGACAAATCTCTACACAACTACTTTCATATCTCACAAAACTTTCATATAATTCAATTGCGATACGTGCCATTTTCATAACTTACTTTTATAAAATCTGAAATGCAGAAGTGGATTTGTTTGGAAGTCATTTTATGTGAATAGTACGGAAATAGTAGCAGCACAATCTTTTTTTTGAACTTTATTCCGACTTATGTGACAACGATCTTTGCAAAACATGTCATAAACAGGTGTAATGTGTATATAATTGCTCAGCTTTGTCTTAAAAACAGTTGTGTAAAGAAAAATAACATTCAGTCAAATTTGTTTAAGGATATACATACAGTTCGACTGATATGGTCATGAATACTTTACATATTTAAATAATGAACACTTAAATGTAGTTTGTGGCTGACTGAAGGAACACAGAAACAGAAGTATAACTAGCACAAACAGCTAAAATAGATGTTCATTGATATCACACCGGAGGACACGTAAATTTGATGTGACTTTTCGCAGTCACTGACTTCATCTTGCGGTGAAGTGTTGACCTCCTGGAGTGACCTTCCTTATGTTGTCCGCGCCAATCATAGGTGTCTGTGAGGTAGACAGGAGGGTTGCGTGCCATATCTGGATATTTTTGTCATTAGGAATTCATATCGCACAGTAGGACACGAAGTGTATCGGAAATCTAACTACACCTACCTATATCTTAACGGACACAGCAATCATCATCCTGCTCAGCGCAGTTCAGTACTATCAAATCTAGTGCGCCAAGCCATCTCTGACGCTGAAAGTCTTCCGGCGGAACTAAACCATTTGCGGAGTACAACCACATGCATGGATACGGTGAAGCATAGATCAAACAGGACCTTTCGTAAGAAAGACGAATGGAATTCATGGAAGTAAGATGGGGAACTACATGCCTTTTTACGATACGTTGGAGCGACAAAGCCGGCGTAAAGACATTCTTCCGCCCACCAACTGTGCGTAAAAAATGGTTTGAGTCTCGGACAGCCTGGTAGTTATTCCATCCCTTGTAAATACGGGCAACAGCACACTGGGCAAACCATCCGCACCTTGTTTCAGCTCCCGTACGGAACAAGCGAGACGTGTACGCCTGGAACAAGTGACGATATCGGCAGTAGCTAGCTCAGCATAGAGGAAAGATATCGGACTGAATCGAGGAGACATAAATACTAGCCGACTCGAAAGGATACTGGGACAGCGCGATTAAAGAAGCAGTCGAAATTTGTCTCGCGGAAGATGTTGCACACAGAGACACGGAAAATCAACTCAACGTGGAACCCAGTTATTAGGCCGGGCGCACATTGGCGCACAGTTGACGCAGGCGGCGCAGCACAGTTTCTGTGTCTCTATGTTTTGGGGCGGAACAGCGCGTATTGGGACGCAGGGCAGGGCAGCGCAGTACTGCGCCGCACGTGGCCTGCACCACATTGTATTCACGACACAAAAACTGTGCCACGCAGCTCACTCGTGCCGGTTTTTGCCGTAACACTTCTTGTGCTATTTGTAATCTTGCTTTACTTTAAAATCATTTTCAACCATGGAACAAGAAAAATTGATTAATCTGGTGCGTAACCACCCTGCGATTCATTATACTAGTCATAATAAATACACAAAAATTAAATTAAAACAAGAAATATTGTCAAAAATGAGCCCAACAAGTGGCGAGTAAATTCAGCATATATTTATCATACAATTGTCCACTTAAAATTTTCATTTTTATTTTCTCTTCTTGAATTCATTTTTAATAAACTTGTTTTAATAAAAAATTAAACAAAGAATGATATACATAGGCTATTATTACATTATTTGTTTTCTTATTATTTATAGGCCTACTACATCATTGTATAGTGTCCCCAAGAAACACTTTTTTTCCTACCGTGGCACACGTCGGACTGAATTGAGCTCTTCTGCTTCTTCTCACTCTTCAAGGCAACCTCCGTCCTACTCCTAACGAGAGGGGGAGGTTTCTTGTGAAGAAAATTTCCCGAATAATTTGTTGAACACTGCTTTTTTGGTTCCAAGTGTTTCTTAAGTTCTATTATTTAGTTTTCTTAAAAATATAATATGAAATAAAAGAAAATTACATTTTTATAAATATCATGTAACATCAAACGCTAAATAATTAAATAAATAACCTCGAAAATACTGCCATATTTTTTTCAGTCCCAATAGGTATTTGAGAGTTGTCCAGAAAATAACAGGTTGGTTTCCACTCGAGTCATCCGCAAATAATGCATAAATCTTTTGAGAATTCTCTTGTCACTGCAAAAGCCAGATGAGAGTTTCTTCTTTTCATATACTCACTTTTCCATAGTTTTATTTAACTCAGCTTCTGATAAAATAATAATAATTTTCCAAGCTTGGCATCCCAGTCTCATTCAGAAATCAAAAATCAAGGTTTTGCATCGACATTTTTTTGGTTAAGCTTTTTTGTCGTGTTTTTCGCACAACACAACAATGCTTTATAAACCGCCGCAGTAAACTGCGGTCTATATACGCGGGCAACTGCCCCACACAGTCACTGCCCTTCCCTACTCTTCGCTGGCCCTAATGCACCACGCAGCTCAATGTGCGCCCGGCCTTAGTTAATAGGGCAGAGACAGAGGCATGAAGATCATTCGAGAATACACTCCGACCTCCAGCCTCGCACGTTTCTCCATTAGGGGACATCCATAAATTACGTGAGGTGAAATAGGGGGGGGGAGGGGTCCGGCGAAATCTCACCAGATCTCACCAAGGGGGAGGGGGGGGGGTCTACGGAAATCTCACGTGAGATTTTGCGAAAAATTTTTGGACAGTAGAGCTAAAAAAAAGGTCTACAATTTGTGCCTAAGTCGATTTTAAGCGTCAAAAAGTGAGGCTGTGACCTAAAAAAAAAAAAAAAAAGCTCCATAAAAGTTTCCAGGGCGATTTCTAGGGGGGGGGTTCACACGGACCAGATCTCACCATAGGGGGGGGGTCAGGCCAGATCTCACGAAATCTCACCAGGGGGGAGGGGGGGGTCCAGAAATCCTGAAAAACACCTCACGTAATTTGTGGATGCCCCCTTACGACTCCCGCCTGACTGCCCAACTCGCCCCATCGCCTGAGCACGGAGAGGCGCCCGTCTCACGTAACAGTGACGTCACTGGCACTTGTAGCCCGGTGCGGGCTATATAAGGGTAGTCACTGCGTGAGATCGAGACATCGCCGGAACATGAAGTCGGAAAGCGACTTCGAAACGTAGCATAAAATTAATGCACCCTCTTTCTCCCAGTGGAAGGCTCGAGAAAATTTAATAGAGTTAATACGCCGGAAAAGCCTCAATTTATTCATTTGTTTGAACAGAGAGAGAAATATGTATAGAAAATATTTTAACAGTCTTCATACTATACGCAAGTATCTATTTGTAGCAGATATCCTACGAAGATTTTCACGTTACGGCTGCCCAATGATTTGTTTATCATTCGAGGACAACGCACGCAATTCGTATGCAGTTATTTTTAAATTTGTAGGCAAACTAATTTTGTATAATTTGGGTTAAATGTAAAAATAGAGATTTATCAGTATCGCATATATTTTTCAGTTTAATTCAGTTTCAGTTATGATGAAGCACAAAGACCACCTATCTACGTCTGCCCTTTGTGATTTGCAACCTTGAACTCCTTCAGTTTTTTCGATAATCTGTCCATTATTTCCAACGGTAATTTATTCCAGTTCCTGACTCCTTTACCTACAAAATAAAATTTTCCAATTCCTTTTCGCCATAATTCAAGTGCAATCTCCTAATTCTTCTACTAATGATCATCCATTAGTTATTGCGATTATAATCCTTTAACAAACCAAACACTCTTTTCGCCCGTCTTCTGTCTTAAAATGATTCCCAACCCAGCTCCCTCAGTATCTCAGTTACTGATTGCATTGCGTAGTAATGTTCACAAACAAATTATGAAAGTATTTGAAGTAAGGGTTGAGACATTCTTCGAATAGACAGTCTAAAAGATATATGTACCTAATTTAGCCGTTCACGACAGTTCTTTATGGCTACCACTGTGTGTGTGTCGCACAGATCGCGTCGCAAAGAACTTACCCAATCTATTCGTTGAAGTCTTCTATAGTCAGATATACGGCTCGTTACCAAAGGGTGGAAATCGTGTGTTTCCTCAGAGACTTATACATTAATTGAGGCCAGAAAAACCAAACTATTTTTTAAGGTATGAAACAATCTAAGCTTTGCAATATAACGCCTAAACATTATTCTCGTTATTAATGGGTAGTAATTTCGACACTGACTTTCTTCTTTAGTCATCGATGTGGTGAAATCTTAATAAAGGGAATAATAATCTACGAAAGGAACTGTAACAATGTTTTGCCCCATAACTAAACGTCACTTGCAACAAATGGTAAGGAAAAAAAGAAAGATTTGATACCTAAATCATATAATACTTAAATGAAGTAAAGCAATTAACTCATTCACATGTAAAAGTCTGTAGGATGAAAGATGGTTATGATGAAACTACAACTTGAACGTATTTTACATATCAATCAGTTTCCCCTTGATGCAAGTGCGCATCAGTAGATTCCGTTGACTGACAGATCCTGAAGGCACTGCTGAGCATCATAGATACATTTATCTTCAGTGACCTCACTTGTTGGGAGGACAGTATCCCACTGTTGTAAAGAACAATGCCGCATCCATCTTTCGCGTTGACTTTTTTTTACGAGCGCTCAAAGCCTTGTAGAAGGTCATTACCAACAACGCATGCTACAACAGGGACACGAGTATTCCTGTGTGTTGCCTTGATAATATTCTTATTAATGGTGTAGTAAAGTGTTTACAAGCTAGCTGATACAGAGATCATCCTGGAAATCGAGAGTAGGACGAACTCACAGTTATGTTGTAATCAGCTTTACTGATCGAGTGAAACAAGAGAACATACACGTTCGGCAGGATGTGAGTTCGATCTACGATACAGTCATCCAGATTTTGGCTTCCTATGGGTCCCCGAAATTACTCCAGCGAATGACTCCAATGCGATAGCAGAATTCCTTCCCGTTCCTGGTCCCCCAGTTTCCCTTTTCTGATAATCTCAACTTCGACGAGGTAAAGCTCTAAGGAATAAATATAACTGCGTAAGTAATTGGAACCTTGCGGGAGATGCCTGGTGATAGTAAATATTTAAAGGAGTCATTGTCAACAAGAAAGGACAATCTCGTTTTTGAAGCGAAGCATGTGGGAAGCTTAGTTTCTAACTGACTTTGCTGTAAAACTTGTGGTGATTTTAATAAACGCAGGATCCTGCATTTCGGTCATACGAGGTCCCTATTCAACTTTCACGGTCATATTGTAAGATGAGGTGGTTTCTTGTGAAAAATCAGTAAACTTAAAAGATTTATTATTTCAAAACAGTTTCAATCTACCGTTTAATAAAACCTAAACGTTTTCAGAATTATTGTCCAGCTTAAAATTGGGTGGCAACCAAGTCAGAACTTCGCAATCTTTAACAGTGTTGTGTAATCGTAAGTTTTCCCGGCGAATCTGTTGCTTGAAGATTTCTCGGACGTGCAGCAGGGTCAATTGATCGCAGATGTACTAATTTTCGATGGCGTAACATGCCATCATCTTCAGGTAGCGTTCACTGGTCGGCGTGAGGAGCGAAATATCGATGCCCGCGAAGCAGTCCACCAGTTGCGTCCTGGACTGCGCTCCTCACGCCGACCAGTGGACGCTACCTGAAGATGATGGCATGTTACGCCATCGAAAATTAGTACATTTGCGATCAACTGACCCGACTGCACGCCCGAGAAATCTTTTAACAGTGTTTTTTCTGGTGACTATTATATTTCAGCGGTAAGTTTTTACCTCAGTTACTTCAACCACGAAATTAATGATAGCTAGAAGCCTGAAATTATTAGTCTTACAAGCTGATGTGCAGAGGCAGATAACGCCCTGGACTCCAACTGCACGTTCCTTCGGTGTTTATCTCGATACCAAGTTAACCTGGCGAGCGCAGACCGAGGGTACCACGCAACGAATCAGCGTACGTCTACACGCACTTTCGCGGTGCTCAAGTAGGAGCTACCATCTGGTGCACTCTAATAAGGTAGATAGCAGAGCACGCTTGCCACCTAAAAAGACAGCAGACGCCATAGAACAGGGACTGAAGCGGTCACAACATCTGCCCACCTCTTTTCCCACTGACGCACATCGCTCCGCTAACCCACTGGTCGTACGAACACACAAGGACCAATAGTGATGATGGAGCTCTTGGAGATGACAAACTGAACGTTAAGCTATACTGATGACTTAGGGGGCCTCTATTAATTACGTGAGGTGTTTTTACGGAATGCGGATCCCCCTTCCTCCCCTTCTACCTCCCCCTCTGGTGAGATTTGGTGAGACTTTGACGGAAACACCCCCCACTCCCCCTGCTAATCAACCTCGTAGTTTTTTTTAGACCTTTTTTTTTTTTAGCTCTTATGCATCCAAGGGCGGTTATACCCCCCCCCCCCCCCTAAGGTCGATTTCCGCGTCGTTTCTATACCATATACCCCCTTAAAGTCGACATTCGCGTCATTTGTAGACCTTTTTTCCCCTTCAGGTAAGATTTCAGTTGACCCCCCTCCCCCTTGGTGAGGTTCCGTGAGATTTCACCGGATCCCCTTTCCCCCTATTTCACCTCACGTAATTAATGGGCTCCCCCTTATGATAATAATCTTCGCCGTATATGCTTTATAACAGTGCCAGCGTAACGGATGAGCATTCTTTATGCCACGCATGATACTTACTTCACACTTTGCAATACATCTTATTCATCGAATTTTGTTCAGTCCTAGTCTGGACGTTATTTCGACATGGTATGATTAATGAAAAATTGTACTAAATTGCAAAACGTGCAAAGAAGTGTGAAGTAAAAACAAAAAAGAATCCGTTAATCCGTTTGTTCAAGAGTACAAAGAAAACAGTTCAGTTATTGACAGGGTTGATTTCCTGAAGTATTTAGTCGTAACAGTACAAAGTAACCTGCAGGTATCTTCCGTCGTAGACAGGGTTCATTATAGGCTGCGATACGTAGGTCGAATTTTGGAGAATTGTAACGCTTATACAAAGCTTACAATACCCTTGTGCGTCAACATTTGGAATATTGCTGTGCCGTTTGTGATCCGTACCGCAAAGGATTGATTGATGATGTAGAGAAGAGCTGCTTGATTTGTGACTGCTTACGATACCGTCACAGAATTCATACATAGATTGACTGTAATTGTCTGCCAGACAGACGACATAGATTTCGATTGAATTTATTGGGAAACATGCGAACATCTTTCATTTATGAGTGTTTGGGTTGTACTGACCGGGCAAATAAGAGAAATTAGATGTCATACGGATGTTTATATGAACCCTTTCTTTCCTTATGCTATCTTTGATTGGAATTGACAGACCATTAGGGGTTGATATCTACCACTTTGGGGATATTTGTTCTAAAGTCTAAACTGACATGCTGTCAATGATGCATTTAATGAAGTCACTTCCTTTGTCACTCACAGTTTTGTGAATTGTAGTGTATAATTGTAGATGTAGAAACGTCAGAATCTTGGACCTTCGAAGGTCCAATTCTCTGCCGTAGTTCTCAACAAATATACGTAAATAAACACTATTCTGACACCATTACCGTTTTGCGCTGATTAGTCCATTCTTCAATTTGGCCTATGACGTCATCCGCTTTCTTGCTCTTACCGCCACGCTGTTTTCAACATTTTACCTGCTGGCTTCCACGCCATACTGATCTTCTAGCCTGTATTTCCGTTCACCCGATGATTTTCTATTCTAGACTCGATGGCTTCCGATACAACGCTTTCCCATAAATCCAAGACCAAAGATGAGATCTCAGTGTCGGCTTGGTTTTTAATTTAATTGGTTGAGAATAAGGGCTGAGTATGAGACTGTAAACGAGCCCAGAATTTATCACGTTTTGACGAAGTTCGAAGTCAAAAAACCTTTATTAATATACAACTTCCTGAAAACCTTTGACCTCATATATGAATATGACAGACTGCATTTCTTACAATAAGAGAAACAGTAGTGTAATATTTGGTCAGGTATTGTGAATAGGCCTACAGTATGAACACAATGAAGCCTGTGCAATTTACTCTGTTCGCTATGGACAGTGCGGTATAAATCATTCCCGAAGAATGCGTCCCTTCAAAAATAAAGCAAGGCGGGAGCAGAGCGGAGCGACGCCTGTACTGTGTACACAACACGGGCTTGATTTGAATATAACAAAACCACCACGTCACGTCCTGGGGCCGGCAGAGCGTCGGGTAATTGATTTCCAAATGGAGCTCCCCTGTCAGTCAGCACTCTGCTCAGATACGCATCTCAGCCGCACGGCAACTTACTTCCAACTCCACTCGCGATTCTTGGGTGACCTACACTATTCCAGGGAGTGCGTGTGTTAGGAGGCCTCCAGTAATTACGTGAGGTGTTTTTTCCGGAATAACGGACCCCCTCTCCTCTGGTCGAAACCCGCCTACCCCCACCAAGATGACGAGAAATTTTGACTAGAACCCTTCCCCCATGCTGACCTCGTAGTTTTTAGTTTTAAAGTGAAACTTTTATTCTATCGCCTCAAATTTTTCTGTTCATTTATCGCATGTCGCATTACAGCCGGCCAGGCGCATGCGCGCAAGTATGACGTGACCTAATGCGGAGGCCTCAAGTCCGTTAACACTCACAAGGGGAGGTTTTCAGTGTGGAAATCGCAATCGTAGAACGAACAAGTCCTTGAAATAGTACGTCACCTCTGGTTTCTAGCCCTAAAGCAGTTCTGCCTGGTGGGCCTCCGTTTAAGAGAAATCGGAGATTAAAAAAAGTGCTTAAATTGTATGTAAATGAACTATACTTTTACGGAAGACCGTTAGTTTATAATGTCTTTTTAGCCGTGATCGTTAAGGTGGAGTGATCAGGTGCGATGGGTTCGAAGTTCGATGCCACCAACCTCGATTTTTTTTTTCTATTTATTTATTTCCATTCCATGTTGTATCATTAAAAATTTGTTATGAAACAAAATCTACAAAATTTTTATTTTCCTTTGACAAATACGCAAATATTAGGCTGGAATAAATCATAAAAACATTTGAAACAAAAATTACGTGCATACTAGGAACATTTTGTAAAGGATATGTTTCGACAGTCACATCCAGTATTTATTATTGATTTAGGAAAGCAGGTTTCGTTAACATTTTTAAATTTCGGCCTTTTATTCTTTAATTTTGAACCATACCAGGAATATTTTATCATGTCATAAAATAAAGGTGCTCACAAAATGTGATGAATAAGGGAATATATCTCAACAGCATCTTCACGAGAAGATATTGCACGGTTATCTTGAAACTGTTCCGGCGCATTTTGAAGCTTTTTTATTAGTATTTTTACCTGATGATAGAAATACACATCACCTGGCTGACATAAATGCGTACATTTCGGTGGTACCATCCTAATATTTGCGTATTTGTGAAAGGAAAATAAAAAAATGTGTAGAATTTGTTTCAAAACAATTTTTAATGCTACAACTTAGAATAACAATAAAAAAATACAAATAAAAAAAATTGTTTTCGCTGGTGGGGAAATCAAACCTCGGACACATCGCATCTGATCCCACCGCCTCAACGAGCGCGGCTAAATAGACATTATAAACTAATGGTCTTCCGTACAAGTATACAATTTAAGCACTTTTTAATCTCCGATTTCTCTTAAACGGAGGCCTACCAGGCAGAAATGCTTTAGGGCGAGAAACCAGAGGTGACGTGCTATTTACCAGACTTGTTCGTTCTACGATTGCGATTTCCGCACTGAAAACCTCTCCTAGTCAGTTGAGATCTGTCTGGCGTCGACCACAGTTAAACTGAAGCAAGGCAATCGGCAACTGAAGGGTGCTTTCTAATCTTCTCTTCCGAAAACAGGAAGTGTTATTTCTTCGTCCATCTATCGCATGTCGCATTACTGCCGGCCGCGGAGAGGGGATAAAGTGAAAGGCGCAAGGCCAATATGGCGGCGCCCATAGCTCGCATCAGTTGACCGTTTAGCATTTACATTCTCACTTATTCGTGCGATTGTATTTATTATGTATTGCGTACTTTAATACATAGATTGAAATTAAAATTTATAGTTGGATATCTTGTTTACTATTGATTTCCCATTATCATTCCCATTTACCAATTATTAAGTTAAGATTTTTTTTCCGAGGGTGGTTATACCCTTCACAAAGGCGACATCCGCGTCGATTCTAGATCTTATACCTCCATAAAGTCGACATCCGCGTTTTGTGAACTTTTTTTTTAGTTCAAATGTCCTTCAAGACTTTCAAAAGCTCACTTGAGATTTCGCCGGATCCTACACCCCCCCCCTTCCCCTATTTCACCTCACGTAATTAATGGACGCCCGCTTAGGAGCTGAAACAGTAACACTACACCAACTGCACCGAGTTAGATTCGTGGTTACACAGTACGCCTTCCAGGAAACTGGAAGCTGTAATTGTGATTTAATAATGATGGAAAGCATCGTTAAATCGGTTAGATATGCAAGCACAAAATATCCCCGTACAGTGACATCACAGCTAAAGGGATTTGAAGAGGGGACCTTCCGATGTCCAGTCAGAGGCCTTAACCACTGTTCCATCAGACGGCTCAGTATGTTATTGCTATAAAATAAAGAGGTAAAACATGTGTTGATGTGTCTGGAATTCGCTGCACTGAAATAAAGGGTATTTAGATCTTCCATCGTTTATTAGTCCACAATGGCGTGTTAACCAACGTATGCAAATGATCCGGAACGTAAAAAGTATCTAAATAGATGTTCAGAGAAGATGTGAACAGTTATGTTATCTGCCTTCTGTTTAATGTGTACAGACACAAGAAACTCGGCTTTCAAAATACCAATATGTAGTTCTGACGTAAATGTTCGCAAATTACAAAAAAGTAGAATCACAGTTGACAAAAAAAAAGGTAATGTCGTTGGGCAGACAAATTAAAAAAAAATAAGTTACTAACATTAAACGATTAGTTCAAATATCACTGAACACTGCTTCAGTTATAAATTTAAAACGGTACTGACGAGTACAAAACCAACGGTATGACTGTGTCCGAACTAGCAATTAAGTCTGGTGGTTCTATATTGTATTGTCTGTTCTCAAATTCTGTAACCATGAATGTGTGAGGAATGTAGATAGTAAAACATTTTCATATCAGGGCCCTGACGACTATGATAATGCAAGAACTGTCGTCACCTTTCTTGGGGAAAATACATGCAGGACGGGAAAGAGGGAGGTAAATTCAGCATTCTGTATCTATATATATCTGTCGCGCAGACACAAACATTGTTACACGTTACCTTCAGTCAAGATAGTAAAAAGGGATTATTAGTATTGATTACAGTTTATTTGTTCATCGAACTTCTTTCTTAGCGCTAAATAGAATAGGTCCAACAAGTCCAAAACGGCCAAGTCAGATTTTTCGCTTTACTTTCTTACTTGTTTTTCAAAGTTATATTCAGGAATGTTGTCTTCCCTCCATGATTAATTTCTTGGATATATCAATAATCAACCATAACATCCTGTCGGCGGAGAAGTTTTTTGTAATGTTAAAACAAGTTGAACGTAATAATGAGGTTAATCTCGAAGTAGCACAGGCATATGTGTTGTGGGGAACGCATATGACAGCTGCACCTTGTCACGCTGGCAGTCTACCCTCCAGGAGCTAACACATACTACATGTCTTACATTGAGCTCATCAAGGATTCGTGTGGGCTCTGTCATGGCTTCAGATCAGGAAAAAGGGATAGATCTTGAAGTATTCCCGGAATAATAAGAGTTAAATCAATGCTAAGCGGTTCAGCAGTACCGAGATGCGATCGCAATGGATAACTTTTCATTGATGCAGCAGGACTCTCAAATCATGAGGTACAATAGCTTATATGCATTTATATAAACAGACCGAGCAGTTCTCCCGAGTGAGTTAAGTTTCCGCTATTATTATCGTCATCACGTTTAGAACATTTCCACATTCGCGGATCATTCAACTCGTTCTCTTATTTTCATAGCACTCTGCTTGTCATAGTTTTGATGAGTCGGGGAGGAGGATGTATTGTCTTCTTACTGTGAGACAAGTGGCTTCACTTCCGTGTGGTAAAAGTATTTTTGTTTGTGAAATGAGTACTCTATGAAGCTTAGATTTGGGGCCATCCCAGCATTCGCTTAGGTCAGTGTGTGGTTCACGAAAACGGGAAAGATGGTCTGCAGGCAGAATATCATAACAAAAATAAAGTAATAACAATTAATCACGTAAAACGGATCAGTACTCGTGCTGTATAAGGGAGTAAAAGCCATGAATATTTCAACGACCAGACAAAAATCTACTGTTTCCGTGATATGAAGACTGTATTGTATAACAAAATACTTTTCCAGTTTTCATCAAAAAGAGCGGCATTCTTTAATTGATTAAATTAATAATCATTTTTGATAACCTTATCATAGCTGCAGGCCATAAGGGACCACTGTGCCGATAACAGTTGATAGGGATGACTAATAATATACACATAGGTAAAAAAATTAGGCCCGTATAAGTTAATGGTGCGAATAATTATTTTGACATTTTACTGAACCTTAGGTTGAAAAAGGCTGAGAAACTTCGACCTAGATGATTGCGAAAAATCGCCTAAAAACCGCAATCATGGCGTCCTGTATGCGAGAACCAGGATTTGAACCTGGGCGCGTTTTACCTCCCCAGTCCAGTGTGACGGTGTTTTAACGCACCCAACGATAATGGTGGCCCAAGATGTCGCTATACTGAAATCAATTCCTCCCTGAAAAAAGGTCCGGTTTTGCAGGTTGAGATATTTAGGAGGTTATCAATAATGTCCCAAGGTTCTAGGTAATGCTGCGATATTTCCGAACACGCATTAAAAGTACTCCAGCTCGTAACAGAATAAAATAATACACACGTGTGGGGGCATTACATGGTTATGAGATAGGTGATCAGGATGATCCCTACTAACCGTCAAGGGAATCAGGGAATTTTAATAAATTACCAAGGAAAATGGTTAACAATTTACTTAAAACACTGAAAGAATTTAAAATATAAAAAAATTTAAATAACGAAAGAAGGTGGGTGGCAGTTACCCTCAAATAATTTAAGAATAAATCGTAAAATCGTGAAACAGGAATGTAGGTGTGTACAGACATTTCTATCAGGTCATATGCACCATCGAAATAAAATTTAAAATTGTCTATAGCGGAAAATCATCAAAATATTTTTTCGTAAAACAAAGTAATTTCGAAACATGAATTTTCCATCAAATGCTCTACGTCTAGTACAGTAGTTATATTTTACTGGCACGAAAACTCCATTAAAAACATCTGTAATTTATGTATGTGGAAGACGATATGGAGAAGTAAATACAATCTCTTGGAGAACAACAACTCTGAATGACTGTGACTCCATAGAGGAATTATTTCTCCTCTGATGAATCACTTGCCGTTGCACAGGCAGTCTCTGCGACATCATTGTGCTGTCCGGCACTTATAATGGGTTGTGGTGGTTGGAGACTTGGTCATCTAAAAATTTTCGTGGTTTGGGACTTGTGAGCGGTGTGAGAGTATTGTTGGCATACGACACATAATCATTTTCAATAAAAAAAAAATTCGAGGTTGTCCATTATACGAGCTGATGGAAATAATACCTCTAAATTTAGTTACCAGTGACTGAACGTGAAAAAACCTTTCTTGATAAGATCACATGCTACCGTAAGTAAATTTACAGATTTATGTTGAACATTATGATCGTCTTCTCTTCTTCTTCGCCAACTTTCCTAAACATTTAGGGGTCGGTTGACTTCCATGAGTTTAACTCATCTTTCGTATGATCAAATTAGGAGTTATACACTTGCTTAAGACACTGTCAGGTCGTATTAATTAAGGAAGTGAATTGTTGCCATCTGTCTGCGAAACTTGTAACTGTGTTCTGTGTGAATTTCAAGTGAAAACTTCTATAGGCGCGTTGGGCTATTTTTGGATGTGGGTATATCTTTGAGTTCGGTTCATCGACATGCTTTGACGTGTTGCGCATATGATATGCGCGTTAAACACTTTTTGGATGGGTAAAATCTTATGCTGTAATACCAGTATATCTGTAACTAAAAAGTATGGCGAGTTGCACTGGGACAGCAGTGAAAGTACAGATTTTACTTGAATATGATCTATATATATCTACTGGCGCACTCACAGCGACCTGTGTAGACATATAACACAAAATACACTGTATATACCTGACTGTAAGATATATACACCTCATTACCATGCGTCCTCAGTCATCGTGGAACGTGGAAGGTTATACATTGTACCTATAACATTCTCCCTGATAGCTGCGGAAAAACAGTCAGGACGGTCGGTACGCGAGGACGAGGGCTCGTGCCCGGCCCGTTGTACCTCCCTGATCCATTGTGCAGCGCCACAGCGCGTTGAGCTACACTGGCGGTTTATGTTGAACATTGCGATAAATGTTATCAATCTACAATAGTAAATTTCGTCACACATATGTTTACATTTTTTATATTAACGGTATATACAGGGTGATTCAAAATAACGTGGACAAAATGACATGGTAGATCAGTCACACAATAAGAATAAAATATCGTATAGGAACAGAGGGTCGCAACTGCGATACGGAGCCGCTACTGGGCGTCTAAAATAATACCGACACAAAGAGAAGAAACAAAACCATTACAGATCGTTTTATCGATAATTACTCACGTACTCACGACTAATGCAAGACAAATGTTGAGCCTACAGCAGATGCTCAAAGTTTTTGCCAGATGCTTCGAGACAAGCCCGGCATCTCCGTTGCATGGAACAGCGCACCTTCTCGAAGATACCAGGTGTATCTCGAACACATCCGGCTGCTGCAACGATTTTTCCTACCAAGTCTTCCGGTGTTTCAACAGGTGTTTCATACACAAGTCCTTTTAAAAATCCCCACACGTAAAAATCCAAGGGACCGTGTTTGTATCGCAACGCCCTCTCGTGGCTCTAGCGCCCTCTACAGGCGTTTGCGACCCTCTGTTCCTATGCGATTTTTGATCCTTATTGTATGACAGATCTACCATGTCGTTTTCTCCACGTTGTTTTGAATCACCCTGTATAATATTGTATATATTTATTCAACTACGATATTTTTCATTCTGTTATTAAGAGAGAGATAACAATGCAGCTAATAATTATTAATGTGAGGTAAATGAATACTGCCAATGAAATTGATTTTTTCGTTCGTTTATATGTTTTCTAGCCAACGCAATTCATTTCTTTCACAGAAGCATATTCAACGATTTTTCCTGTCAAATGTGTATATATTATGCCATTATGCGGTTATATCCATTTAAAGTCATGTAGGATTTTAACCTGGTAACAAGAGGCCGGTGGGCTAGCCCCTATTCTGCAGACCTTATTACTGTCATGTATTGTTCGAGGCAGACAGTATTTCTTGTGGAGGTAAATATTTATCGCACGGTCTGTTGCAGTCCTCTCCTCGCATTTGGTTTGTATCCTTAACAGGATGCGCCGTTAACTGGCTCCCTCGAGATACGGCACCTGTCGATTTAATACTGGTAGCGCCCAGCACAATGGCGTCTTAATAAGATTCACAGCTCTTACAGCAAATTCCACTTCTCCAAACAGGGCCATAATAATTTCTCTTTCTAAACTGCCTTCGGCTCACTCGTCCAGTTCTCCTGAATCATTTCCACCACAAATGAGCCTAAAGGAATTCTTTCGAGTAAATATGTTGTATCTTTCTCACCGGCTGGTCACTATAACTGACTCTACATACTTGTGTCTTTCGACATCCACTATTCTGTATTCTACCAAGCAACGCAGCGGAGCTATCTCCCTGTTCCGGAATTTCGTCACAGTTCTTCAAGATATGTTTTAAAACGCATTCCAGTATTCGTTTTTTCAGACACTGAGATTATAAAATTGTTGCAGTTCATATTTTTTTTCATTTCTGTTGACGAACATCAATTATCCCGTATCTCCGACCCAATCGTTGGTTCGGCTGCAATGTGCTTTATTTTGTGTTTATGTTCTCAAATCAAACTTTCGACTAATTACAAAAGATATTATTTTTTTCTGTGTTTTTAGTGATGTTAACCAATTTCAGATTCACCACTTCATCAACCAGTAACACTATAGTGGCACAATTTTTGGTTATTTAAATTGCCCAGAACTCTTAACCAAATAGGAATACGGGTTTTTTTTGCGTGTACTGTCGTATTCTGGAGTAGCATACAATTTTAATGACATTTGTGTTCGTCTCCAACGTCGCCTCTAAATTAGTTCTCTAAGAACTGGAATAGTACTTTTCTTCAAATCTGGTAATTCCTGAAGTGCCCAAATACGCTCGATTGCAGCCAGAAACAAATGAAAAAGAAAATATTTTAGGTCGGTGAAAGATAGGTGCGAGTTAAAGGGAAGATTGTAGGCTATTTATCTCGAACCTAATACGTATGCTGAGCCGAGCGGTTGGAGGAGGATAGTGAAGCCTACTGCAATCTGAACAGCACATATTAGTTGCGTGACTAAGTAACTAATTGTTCCTAGCAGAGAGCACTGCTGAGAGCTATTAGCTACACCTCAGTTACGAAGAGTGGGCGGGGGTGGTATCCTATCACATTTCTGCTACGGGCCTTAGGGTCATCGACGTCGAGGTCATTGCCGCCGGGAGGGTACTGGGAGGGAGGCCATTGCCTGTTGAGGGAACCGTCCCGGCGATCGCCTTGAGTGATTTCGAGGAACTATGGAAAATCGAAATCTGGATTGCAGGACGGTGATTTCACCAGTGTCCTCCCGAACGCCAGGTCCAAACACTACCGCTCACCCTACATACCCGGAGATAGTAGGCGAATTTGTTCCAATCTGCATGTCTTTGGGTCGGAGGCTATGCACTTAAACTGCCGCAGTAACTGAGTGCCGAAACCGAGTATTCAGTCATGGAGACCTTATACTCACAGGTTTCATAAATCCCGAGTGCTTTTACATCTACAGCTATACTCTGTAATTTACAAAATAGAGGGTGGATAAGGGTGCTATGCACCAAAACTAACTCTGTACATTCCAATCGCCAATAACACGAGGGAAGAAAGAATTTATATGAAGAATCCGCACAACATTTAATTTATCTAATCTTCATCATCATTATCGTTGGGGACCATCTCCATTTTCCCGGGTGTGGTTTATGAGCCTTGGTTGTTGTATATGATCGTTTTCCACTGTCTCCTATCAAGAAATGTTTCTTGGTCCGTGATATATTCCCAGTTCCAGCCTCTTCTCTCTATGTCCTCCTTCAGTTGGTTTGTCCATCTTCTTCTTGGTCTTCCCACTGGTCTTTTTCCCACTATCCTTTTTTCCAAATAAGTTTTTGGTAGTCTTGTACTAGTCATTCTGTTGACATGCCCAAACCACTTAATTCTTAGTGACCTAAGTCTCTCTTTCATGGATTCCCTAAACTCTAGGTTTGATCTAATCTCTTTATTCTTTATATGGCCAAGTCTAGTTTTCTGGAGGACCGTTCTAAGAAACTTTATTTCACATGCTTGGATCTTGCTAAGGTCCCTTGATGTTTGTGTGCATGTCTCCAACAGAAATGAGATACGATTTGTACAAGACAATTTTTGCTCTTCTGGGAACCTTCATGTCCGATAGTAAGCCTCACACAGTACTGTAGAAGTTTGCTCCTTTGGTTACTCTACTCACTATTTCTAACTCACTTCTACCGTTACTAGCAATTATGCTCACCAGGTAGCTGAATTGGTCTTATAATTTTATATGATAGTCTGTATTCTTTCGGCTTATTTTTAGTACTACGGTTTTTTTATGATTATTATTCAATTTCATTCTATATTCTTCAAACTTATTACTCCACATTTTCAGTTTGTTTTGTATGCCTTCTTCGGTTTCATCCCATACTACCACATCCTCCGCAAACACCAATGCCTGTAGATCTCTATTGATCTAATCTTATCTCTCTTTATTTAACCAGCAGATACTTCTCTCCATTATGAACATCAGATTGAATGATTATGTATCCAAAGTCACAGTTTAAGAAAGGGCATAATGGTACAGCATTGAAGCCCTCATCCTTAGTCATCAACTTAAATGGATTGTGGATTGGACCCGTTCAAAGTATGAGTAACAACAGACTTCCTTGACAATGGCAGCACTGGCAAAAGACCTTGTGGTGCTCCCCTGAAGCACTACAAAGACCAACTCAAAAACCTCATGAAGAGCACAAACTCCGTGGACAACCTTATAGATCACTCAAAGAAAGAAGCAACAAAGAAGGGCTGAGAAAACTCGTAATAGACAAAAGAAAAAACTCGACAAGTCTAACCCCATTCACCACATACGATCGTACAATTAAGTGCAGTGTTCCCACACAATTATTTGACACCAGATGTGGTCTGATCAGCCATTAACGACGCTTACACAAATAGGTTGGTGAAATTGTTGCAATTCTTCGAAATTCAACCTATAAATCACAGCCTACGGCCAAAATTGTGTGCAGGCCTCATTTCATGTTGCTTTGTACTGTTCCGACCAAATATTTCAGAAAATCAACCCCGTCAACAACTGAACTAATTACTTCGTATTCCTGAGCAAACGGATTCTTTTTGTTAGTTATGCACAGTGCTTGATGAAAAGGCGACGCAAAACGGCTAGACAAATAAAATTTGTAGTCAAACCTTCGATCCGCAAAGACCTGAGATTATAAATCTGTTTTAAAAGACCTTAGCGTGGGATGTTTAACTCTGGAAATTCGTGAAACAGTATCAATTTGTAATATTTCGTCACATGCTGTGAAAACAGCCTAAGGATACAAATCAGTACCATAACGGATTATATGCAGTGCATGATGAGAAAGATTAAGTGATTTTATTAATTGAAATAATAGTACGCGAACAAATGATTAAATCGACCACTTTCCTGAGAACAAAGGCTTACTATGAATGTCTTTTTTTTTTTTTTTTTTTTGTAAGATTTTGGGCAACACAACCAGCGATTGTGAAGAGAACGATATCCATGCCTGCCATAGAAAAAGAATCATAGACCTGTTGTAAAGATTGTTTTAGGTATAAACGTCGTAGAAGGAAAATTATCTCCTGAAATACTATATATATATTAATGGGATTGTAAGGTTCACGTACGGTGGTACTCCAGACATGAGTACATTTACAAACATTAATGAGTTGAAGAAATGACTTAAGTATTGTGGTGATCCTGCAATCCGCAGCCACTAATCCAGCAGGTAGCCTCTTAAAAGTGCCGTAGGTACGGGAGTTAACTCAGGCAACATCAAAGGTGAGGCAAAGAGGACTGGTGGTATTGTTTCGAGAGCGCTTCCTCGCGGCTTAAAAGGGGAAATTAAACGTCTCCGGAGCTGTTTAATAATTACTGGCAGCTCCGTAAGTGCACCTTGCCTCTCTCGCCTGCAGTATTTATAAAGCCTACACCGAGACACTTCTCTTTTTACCTTTCCTGCTACGGTGCAGTACTCCGCGGATGAGTCTACGTGGCTGCTTTTGAAACTTCCTTTTAGATCAGCACGGCTGCGTCCCATTACCTGTACTGGATACAAGAGATGGTAAAAATGTACTCCTACAGATAGTCCGTCTACCCTCGGCTAATCTCAAATACATACTTTAAGAAGTCACTTGTCTAAGACAAAGATATACACATTCTTCAGTTAGTCATATTCGGTTGAACAGCAAAAGAATTTACGGAATGTGGATTGATGTCGGAGTAGAATTTTACTATAGGGTTCCTATGAGATTCGTTCTAATGATTGTTCGCATTAAATATTGAAGTTGGCACACGGAATCATTACATTACAAATCCAAAGTTAAAAAATAAAAAATACATATTAGCTTTCGGCCCGATAGCCATTTAGCCACCTATAGCCTTTTCATGCATCGTTATGTATATGAACGTATTTCTAAGTGCTTAACCGTTTATAGAAGAGAAAGACCAGGCAATACACACCGAGTTTCTACATTAAAACAGATATACCTACTCTTGGCTCTACTCGACCCGGCGATTTCAACATACGTAGCTAACCCCTGCGTAAACATACTGCTCCATATTCGTATTACTGTTCAAATTGTTTTCCTTTTTGTGCTGAATGAAAGATACACTAAAGTCCATTATAATAGCTACCTATTTTCCTGCGTATTTCATATTATACAGAAATAGTGAGTGAGGTATTTCAATTTCCGCAACCAGACAAGTCTTAGCATTGTGTGGCTCCAGACATTGTCTCATCTAGACATTATATGTATCTGTATTGGAGCTTCGTGTGTGCGGTATCTAAAGTGTTAATTAAGAGGTAAAGTTACACAAAAGCAAAGTATTACTTACCTGTCAGCCACAATGCCTAAATCCAATTAAAGAATTTTTTATCTTCGAAATCCTTTGTTTAGGCGATTATTCATTAAATCTTCTACTAGAGAGTCACAAACAATTCTTTAGTCAGACCGTCGAAAGTGTGAAGTCTCGTAAAAATGGACAGATAATTAGAAATAAAACGTCAGGAATTTTATAAAACATTTTTTCTAACTGTCATAGGTAGAATCACTCCAGGTTCGCGACCAATTTTCATAATGGCGTTAAACTTCTATTCGATAGCAAATTGCTTGGAGAGGTTTTACTGATTTTATCTAATATCCGATCTTCTAACGGAAAAAAGAGATTGCACTTAATGTTATTGTTTTTGACATCTGGGGATATTCGTAAATCTGAAATGGGTCGCTGAAATAAGTACAGTGACTTGATTCTCATCTCGATGCTTAAACTTACATATGTAAAACTTTCTGACTTCAAACGTGAAATGAACCGAGAGTCCGTAGTTTTCATCCAATACAGCGCGTCTACTTTCCACTGACTTGATAAGTTCATTTTCAACATTAATTTCACTGACTTCAATTTTATTGATTCTTATAGGACCGAGCGTGGTGGATGAGCGGTAAGGATCTGGCCTCACATTCGGGAGAACACCGGTTCGAATACCCGTTCGTGCATCCAGATTTGGGTTTTCCGTGGTTTCCCCAAATGCGAATGCCGGTATGTTTCCTTCATGGGCCATAGCCGAATTCCTTCCAGTTCCTTTTCCCAGTCCTTTCCCGCCTCTAATCTCGACATCGACAAGGCGTAAAGCCATAAGCAAAAAAAAAAAAAAAAAAAAAATCTAATGGTAAATTCATGATAAGCTTGGCTAAGATAATTATTATCACATTACCTTGTGCTCTTATCCGTGTTTTTATATATTATGGCTACATTTATTTTGGATCAGCGTCAGCTCACATTGTGAGAAACTGGGCAGGTGGTTTGGAGAGATGGACTGAAGTCATCTCTATTTCAACAACCAATGCCTGGTAGAGACATTACCTGTCCTGTAAAGTCATGTTAAAGCAGCTCCGATTCATAAACCTGTTATCACGAACAAGAAGTTACTGTCAGCAGATTACGAAACGCTTAGATGTAGGACAAGGAGAAAAATACTTGCCTTGGTAGTAGCGTACCAGAGTTTAAGTGAGCAAATTCGAAAATATCATCCACAAGTCAGAAAAATTACTAGGTTTCTCTTTTCCAAAGATTACACAAAATGGCCTGTGTCACTGTTGTATATAACATCGAAGGAATAGTAAAACATTAAATAGAGCGTTGACAAAACGAGAATAATTTATAACGATGACTGAGAATTAATGGGATAGCAGACAGTGATTTCTTTGAGTCATGAAGAAAAACGTTTCGTCTGCTCATGTTACCAAATACAGCCAATGCGTACACAGTGGAAATGGCAATACATAAAGCTCTGTGATATGTCAACCATCTGCGGTCTGATTCCAAATGTGCTCTTCAAAAATAGCTTTGCTAGGAAAGTACCATCAGAACTACCCATTTATCAACATCTCTACACACTCAAAAAGTGGATTATTATCTTTAACAAAATGAGGATCCAATATTAGCGATGACAGATGGAAAAGAATTTCATTTTGTCTTAGCGTCAGTATTTGTAACATTCTATTTAATTTCTCGTGCAAAAATTAAACCACCGCTCACAAATATTTATAGGCAATCGTTTTAACAGAACATCCTAACCGGATAAGTATATGAACGGCAAATAATGAAACATATAAACAAGAGAGAGCAATTAAGAGAGCTTCACTTTCATATTATGTATCTATCCTATGGATTTTAACTTTTTTTGTTGTTTGAAGTTTTAATTTTCTCCCCATCGGTTCTCGGCTTATTCCTGTCTTTGAGAATTCACTCACGAGTGGTAACTATGTAAAACGTGATGTGTAGTGTAAGTTCCATCACTGGAGGTACAGCGGGTGAGCCGTGAGAAACAGGGCCAGAAGAACAAGGCCGGCCGCTTAAAGCGCGGTCTCCCCTTATCAGCCTCTGCAAACACCCCAATATTTACGACTCCCAGCTCGCCAGGTACACGGTTCCCGTGAGGTGCGGTAAGCGCCAGAATTCCAGACTCAACACCGCCGTGTTTAATACTGCTATATCTCAGATTAGATCTCTGCTTCGTTTCATTTTATCTTCTCTTTCTCATATTATTCATCCTTATCTACATATACTCTGCAATTCACAAAATTGTGGGTAGCAGAAAGAAAGAACTAATTCTTATAAGCTTCAATATGGCATCTTGTTTCTTTTATCTTATCACTTCTGCCATTGTGTCTCAAATGGGTTGGTGGACGAAGTATTTTCATCGCACTCTAAAATGAAAGTGGGTTTACGGATGTTTACCAATAAGTTCAAGCGAAACCTACGTCGTCTGTCAGCCCAATCTAACTATCAATTCTGTGACGCTCTCATAAGGGGGCATCCACAAATTACGTGAGGTGTTTTTCCGGATTTCTGGACCCCCCGCCCCCCTGGTGAGATTTTGTGAGATCTGGCCGCACCCCCCCCCCCCCCTCTGGTGAGATCTGATCCGTGAGAACCCCCCCCCCCTACAAATCGCCCTCGAAACTTTTGTAGACTTTTTTTTTTAGGTCACACCCTAACTTTTTTGTCGAAATACCCTCCTAAAATCGACTTTGGCGCAAATTGTAGATTTTTTTTCACAAAATCTCACGTGAGATTTCCGTAGACCCCCCCTCCCCCCCTGGTGAGATCTGGTGAGATTTCGCCAGACCCCCCCCCCCCTATTTCACCTCACGTAATTAATGGATGTCCCCTAAGGACTAAGACAAGCAGTCACGCATCAAGCGGCTCTTCTCTTTATTTTCTCTATTCTTTCAATCAACCCCCTACAAAACGGATCCCAAACGGCGCTACAGAAGTCCAAATGTGGACGCACGGGAGTTTTGAAAGCTATGTCCTTTCTCTGTGTATTACAATTCATCAATATTCAGCCTATGAATCTCCGACTAGAAGTAGCAAGTCCCATTTCGTGTTGCACTGTTACCTCCAAGTACTTCACGGAATCGGCCATATCAATAACTGAACGGTTTACTTTGTATTTCCGAACAAACGGATTCTTTTTGCTAGTTTTGCACTTTGCCTTGCACTTTTTACAATTTATTGTAAGTTGCCATTCGTCGCACCATGCCGAAATAATATCAAGATCGCGCTGAATTTTTAAGCAATCGAAGGAATTCCTTACTTCCCTATAGATGACGCATCATCTGTGAACAATCTCAAACTGGGATTCACGTTGTTTCCGAGATCGTTTATAAAAATTATAGCTCTGCAGTTGAATAATCTGTACATATAACAGATATTATGCCAATACCATTTAAATTTTTCTTGTTTATCTCCAGACATAATTGAACTTCTTTTCTTGGAACATCTTAAGCGATTCATAACTTAATATTGTTATAGTTTTTTTTCGTTTAGTCTGTTACGAATTTCAATTGGAAATACGGTAGAAAATTATTTTTTTGCTAATATATTTGTATTTCTTTACATGTGATTTTTTTTCCAACATAACTGCTCTCAGCGCTTTGTTCTTTTAGAGTTGATGACATTGGACTTATATTTTATTCTTGAAAATTAATATAATCAGTAGACAGGACTGTACTAAGTTTTTTTTATTTTTTTTGCTTATGGCTTTACGCCTCGTCGACGTCGAGGTCATTAGAGGTGGGATGGGACTGGGGGACAAGTAACGGGAAGGAATTCGGCCATGGTTTTTTGAAGGAAGCATCCCGACATTCGCCTGGAGTGATTTGGGGAAACAATGGAAAACCCAAATCTGGATGCCCGAACCGGGATTCGAAGCGGCGTCCTCCAAAGTGTGAGACCAAAACGTTAACCGTTCACCCACCTCGCTCGGTCTGTACTAAGTAATCCCTTTCTAAGTATAAAATGAACTCAGTGAAATGGTCTGATGTAGCTTCAGAAACAGTACACTTCTTACATTTCTTAGTACAGCAAACAAATCACGTTTCTACGTCCCCCCCGTGATGCATTCTCAAGTTTTTTTCAGCACTCTATTGCCCTCTCTGTCTTCAAACTTGAACATCAATGGTTATATTTGAATTAATTTTGTGAATATTCCTTCTCATGTAGAGCCGCTGATGGATCAATGGTTAAGACGCATGCTTTCAAAAATCAAGTTTACGGTTCGCGATTCAAACACCGGTGGGCCCAGGAATTTTTAAGAGTTGTGTTTAATCTAATCATAAGAGCCAGGCCAGGACGTTCACTTTAAACTGTAAGACCAGCCACGACAGAGGTGGAATGTGCGGCAAATTGAAACTTTGTCACGTAGGCGGCAGAAAAATCCTTCGGTATATCCCGGCCAAAACTCCATACGCGTTTACTTTATTCTTATATTAAGTCTGACTGCGAAACTTCGTATTGTTTGGAGTTTATCATTTTTACGCCTTTTAATCTTTGATAATACTTTTAACTGCAATATAAAATTTTTAATAGAAGCTAAAGCTTATGATGTACAGGTAATTTATTATGAATATTGTGGTTGATACTAAGCACTGACTAGGAACAAGTGGATAAAAAGGTCAAGACGATTCTTCAAAAAAAAAAAAAAAAAAAAGATGCCATTTTTTTTATTAAAACTTTACTTACGGTTTAGCGGTCTGGTGGCTCAGTGGTTAAGGCGTCTGACTGGAGATCGAAAGGTCCCCGGTTCGAATCTCTGTCTCAGCAGGGAGTTTGGTTGGCACTTAAACCGATATTCACCTTTGGCACAGCCTGCTGTATAATGTGAAGTACACCAGAACGCTTCCGTGGTTCATATTCCACGTTAAACTGTAGGTCCCCTGTACCTGGCAGGATTGCCGGGTTAGGTTAAGGTGGCTAAGACAGGGGCGGAATAGGCATCCAGTAGAAACCCTGTCACCAGGTCATTCCGACCATACAGAATTATTATTATTACTTACGGTTTGATATTGTCATCGGTTAAGACTAGATTATTTGGTACTGCATGTCAAATTAACATACGTTAAAAAGGTTCCAGGCCAAAACCTCAAAGTTTACTTTTTTTGTTTTTCTCGCAGGCAGTTTGTTTATAATCTTTTATAAATCATACCTTTGAAATTGCTTTATGCGATTGCATTATTTATTGCGATTAATTTTACTTCAGGACCCCACTTTTATTTATGACATTATATTTTTACATATTATGCTATCTTCAGACAACAACTAGGAGCGTTATTATGAAATCAATGTGAAATAAGAACATTGATTTTCACTACATGTCATAATACAGCCCATACGATAAATCAATAAGCGAAGCCAACTCTAGCTTATGACATAAACACACTATTAATCATAGCTTACATCCTCAATTAGCTTCGTTTCCTGTATTGACATGAGACGACCAAATAAATGCCCCATTCCTTCTTTCATTTCCGGCAACAATCGATTACGTAATTTCAAATGTTTTCATTGCTGTGCGTAAAGATTTTCTCACATTCGTTGTAAATGCCCAATTATAATAATTACTGTATTATTTTTCTGTAAACTCGTAGAATATTTATATGCTGCACTTATCATTTCAACAAGCTGGACTTAAATAGCCTTGAATATCATAGTATCAGGATATCATATAATAGATTCTTTATGGCTATTTTATCTTTTATTTCTAGCCTAATTGATTTCCTTGAGAGAAACTCATTTTATTTTAAGAGAAACGAGTTTGCACTTTGATTCAGACACCATGTTCCCGTCCGTATATAGTACTTGCTGTATTATATAGTAATAATGACAGAAAACTTAAGCGTTTTGTACTTTGATACCTTGTTCTCAACTCAAACGGATGGCCGGCCTCGGTAGCGTAGGGGCTAGAGCACTAGCTCCACGTGCCGAAGGCCGCCGGTTCGAATCCGGCCGCGGGCATGGATGTTTAAGTGTTGTGTGTCTGTGTGAATGTCCTGTCCGTCCTGTGGTGTCTATACTTAGGAATCATTAACGTACTGGACAAAACTGATTCACTCGAAGAGATATCATAAACACATTGAGCTGCCTAAATGGCTTAGTTGCCGAAAGCCAATTAAAACTCAAACGGATGTTCCTTCTACGAGGTCACCTCTATCGTACGCGTCCAATAACGAGGAATTCCCGTCAACAAAGAAAAAAAACGTACTGCGTCCATAGAATGCTTGTAAGCAGATTTATGAAACGATCCTCGTTTCTGTCATCCTAGAGGACGACATGTTATGGTTTAGTACTGTGGCGGTGGCTCCAGCAATGTCCTTGTTCTCCGTCTTTTATTCTTCCTGGCAGACCAGAGAACACCTGTACACACTCATAAACACACGCCAGTATCGCTGTGTTCGTTGGTGAAACCGGGGCACCAACTGCACAAACAGGTTCGCTAAATGCAGACTTCCTGGACCTGGCGGGCGCTGTGTCTTAGAGCCAGTCTTCCCTGGCAATGGGAATGGTTTCAGACCTTACAGACGGAAAGGCAATAAAGTGTATCATCGCCTGTTTTGCTTAACGTGGTTTAGACGAAGTGACTGCAGAAGTTGAGGGAATACAGAAACCTGGCAGAGTTAAATTTTAAAAAAAATAAATCTGCTCTACGTCTCTCTAACAGTGAGGTCTTTAGAGACGGGAAAGGATGGTGGGCAAGGAATGGGAATGAATTCGGCCATGGCCTTTGGAAGGAAGCATCCCGGCATTTGCCTGGAGTGATTTGGGAAACCATGGAAAACCCAAATCTGGATGCCCGGACGGGGATTCGAACCGCCGTCCTCCCGAATGCGAGGCCAGAACGCTAGCCGTTACACCACCACGCTGGTGGCAGAGTTAAAGGTAACATGCAGAGGATACTTTCATAGACGGATTTTAATCCTAGGGATTTATTGTATAATAATTACCGATTTTAGTAAATGCAATATTCTATCGAGTTGGAGGCAGGTTTATAAGGGCTACCTCAATGCAGAATTGTCACGAAACCTGGTGAGGCGCTTAGTCAACCAACAGTAACGACTCGAACTGCTTAGTGAAGTCAATGGAGATTACCACCGAAGTAAAAACACTCTTCTTGCTGATTCCTCTAGCAGCTTCCATCGAATAATTATGGGTAACTAAGAGCTAGGCCAACTTCTTAGGCTTCAACCTGTACACCACTTAGGTCTTCCTAAGATCGTGGGGCCAGGCATTTCATCTAGCCATTCAGCAGTGTACATTCAAACAACCATTAATTCTTCAATCATTCAGTCTATCTTCAATTCAATGTAGAAGCATCGTTCATAGGCGCAGCCAGAAAGATCCTTGCAGGTCATGTTATCAACTGTATTGTCTAAAGCCTTCAATGATCATTAAATGTGATCTGTAAACTGTTAGCCACCTATTATCATTTATCAGGTTAGCTTCTCTACTAGCCACTCAACACGAGCTAGTCTTCCTTATCTTGGGTTGCCGAAATCTATTAATCGGCTGGAGTCAAACTGCTGACTTAGCATCTTCTTTAGTCAGAGCCGGCGTTAGGGGAGCAGGGGATAAGCGGGTCAAATGTACCCGGATCCTCCCGGCTGATGGGGGGCCCGATCACCGGCTGTAGGGGTCCCCCACTCGACAAGTTTTAGAGCTTGGTCGGAGGAAGGGCTAACTGATGAATTCGGCAAGGGTCCCCAACTGATTTCCCCGGGCCCCAAAATTAGTCCACTACACAGTAATTAATAACGTTGAGTCTGGAGCTGTTCACAATTCTCTATCGCTATAATCGTATAACACAACATCATGTCACTCAACAAAACTATCATCATTAGAATGAAGAACAGCAGTGGTCCAAATTCATTCGCCTGTGGCACTGCTGTTCTTACTTGAACCTCCATTGATATGCTATTTTCTACACTAACTCTTTGCTTTGCACCTGTCACTAATTCGTCCAATCAGCAAGTCACATCTTGAGTCACACCCTACACTATTAACTTTAATCGTTTCCTTTCTATGGTTTCATTTTGTAATTTCGTGACCTCACTTTGGAAGTGCTGTTTTAACCAAGTTCTACATTTAAAATTGAAAACTGGGTCAAATAATATTAGTGTGACGTAGTTTATGGATGGCGCCTTGTAGAAATGTGTCAGGAATAACGGTCATGATAAGAAGACATATCGATAAAGTGAACGTTGTAGTTTACTCAGTTAAAGAAATATGAATGTTACAAACTTTTACAAAAGTTTTTAACAGCCCTACTTTCATATCCAGAAGTGTAGTAACCCCAGATAGGTCGAGGCGGGTAGGAATTTTAACCATGGAATGCATCACGAGAAGACAGATGGTCAATAAAATTTGATTTTGCACGAATCAAACGGCGCCAACGACTTGCGTGCCGGTGGTTTTTGACGAAAGTCACCGCCACCTGCTCGTCTATTCTTTGCAAAGTCTTTGTATCTGCAGACATTACTTCGTAAATCATCCCTCATACACGCGCTTCGCTTTGCCGTTTTCTCCGCCTTAATTCAATGCATTAGACGCCTGCACGACCACAGCGCTTTATAAAAAAAACGCCTTGGGCTGACTGTGGTCAGCTACGTTCAATAGCATATAACAGTACTCTTTGCTACCTTTGTAGCACAATAATTCAATTACGATTGCTGCAGCATAGCCTTTGATGATAAATAGAATATTAAAGTCGTATTACATAAACCTTGATGATATAAGAAAAATAAAGTATTAGTAAGCTCTAGTCACGACTGAAGAGAATCGAGGGCACAGATCAGAACATACGTTGAAGTATCATAAAAAACTAGTATATAAGACTTCAAATTAAACTATCTATAAACTCGGTTGAGAACTAAAACATAATAGACACATATTTTCCATAAATTTATACTCTATTATTATCATTTGACTATGGATAAATATAAAAACCTAATATTCGTGGAATTATTGTCCGGTTACTACATATTTATGGCTTCACGTTACTAAACCTTAATGGTCTGATTAGAAGTTTTGATACTAGGAAGAGGCTCACGGCAGAGTTGAAAGTTTCAAATGGTTAACTCACAAAGTATATGACACTGAGGCTTTTTGGATCAAGAAACTCTGGATTATTTTTCCTGCAGAAATTAGCAATAGCGTCTCTTTATCATTCAGTGTCATTCTGACTACGGTAATTCTGAGGTGTACTCATTTTTTAGCTTAACAAATCCAAATAATATTCAGTAATTCATAGTAAGCTATCGATTCAGTCGAGCCATGATGATGTTAATCGTATAAAGAATTTTCGATAAACCTAAAAAAAAGTAACTGCAAATAAAATTAAGTTTGTTGTTTCAAACGTGAAGGAAATCCCGAGTAATAGCAGCTGACACAACCGATTAGCTAGGCATACACACACACATTTGTGCGCCAGCAATTCCGTGGCGATCCATATAGACGATAAAATGTGTGTGTTAATTGTCTAACGACGAGCCGCATCACAAGCCAAAGAACAATCGTTACGTATTTGAACGTGGCGAGCATGCGCGACGGTAACCATACACACAGATATCTCACTTAACAATTTACTCGCGGCACATAAGTCTTGGTTAGTGTCTAACAAGTTAAGTAAGATGAGCAGAGAATTTGTAGCTCATTTAATTGTGACGTATCAGTAACATACTCCATTGTGAAAGGTGAAACCAAAACAGTATGCGAACAGAAGTTTAAAAACATTAGGATATAGTGCATTGATAGAGGTTTGTGAGAAATATAATATACAAGTTGACAGTGCATTAATAAGAAAAGAAAATCCACTCTTTGCGGAATACTATATAAAATATATAAGAAATATATAAAAAAATGAAAATTCGTCAAGAAGTGGAATAGGCGAAGACAAAATCTACAAAACTAATTTACGATATTACTACGACTTACTACTGTTTATGAGAAATCAATACGAACCATTGGACAGTATCAGTAATATAGGAAGCCCAAATTATGAAGGGGAAGATGTATCTGTGCATTTATGGAATACTGAAGAAATCGAAGAAAATGCTTTTCAAATAGTACAAGTAGCAGCATATGATCGTGTTTGTAATCTTTCTGCAACCACTTTTTTTGTCATACTGTCCGTTTCTTTTTCTTTTTACAGCTCTAATATAAGCTGCTGCACGAATAAATACATTTTTTTTTTTTTTTTGTGTAGAACTTAAAAACATGATTCATTTCAATATTGTCACGTCGCTTGTAACATAACCTCACTACACTTGGCTTGCGATGTTTTGGAACTCCCAGTGAGCCGTGAGCCAGGAAATCATGACGGATAAATCCGTAGACCACTACCATAAACACAACAATTTGAGCGCGGCGAGCCAGCTGAACGACAAATGTGTGGAACTGATGTTCCTGTGTATGGGCTCTAACAAGTACAGGCTCGTCTCGAGAATATCCGCGCGTAAATGTTTGGCGAGCTTACTCGCGCGCAAATGTGTGTGTGTATGGGCAGCTATTAGATATTTTGTTTGGACCAGCAGTGTAATTGAGCAACCGTTGACGTTCGGGGGAATCAGTTTCGATTCCGGATCCAGGAATTTAAATTTAAGTTTCTCATGATTATCAGAAATTACACGAAATGAACTATGGAACGGATATTTTATAAATGCCATGACCGATTCTCTTTCCATTCCTCTACCGGTTAAAATATCGTCTTAACGAGGTATTGGACACAAGTCTACTTGATCTGGTGCGAATATCTATTGCAAAGCTTTTACCCTTCATTTTTAATGTAACATCCTCTTCTGACAAGGCATTACTAAATAGGAGCACCTCGTTTCTTGTGTGTTTGTGGTGACTCTGGCGAATGGAATTAGCAGTGCGATCATAGATCGAAACAGTAATAGTGGAGTCACGGGCAGCGTACGAGGCTACTGACTAACTTTTTAAGTGCACACCGATAACCATCTCATAAGTTGAGATAAAAAATATCTTTGTATATAGCAAAACCCCGCCCTGTCCTTCATTCCTTCGCTACTTCTTCCATCACACGCAATGATTAAAGCAGACTCCCAGTTAAAAAACGAAAACGTTATCTCTACATGGCATTATACTCCTTTTTTTATCTCTGCCATCCGTTTTTGCACTCATTGCTATTGCTTCCACAAAGCCCATAAAAATAACGGAAATTTTTGTAGTTATGAAAAAGTTTCTAAGGAAGCATAATTTTAAAAAAAATATTATTTGAAGTATTTCATAATTTCTTACGTTTTGTGCAAATTTTCTCTGAAATTTTAATACACTTTATCGTTTATCTTCTGTCAACGAATTGTTATGTTATGTTGTAACCTGGTTCTAGTACTGGTACAGAGACATGTGTTGTAAACATCAGATTCTCTTCTTTTTACATGAATTTATGCGTTTAGTCGTCGTAAATATACAAACAGCAATATTTAAATTTAAACTAACGTCGCGTATATCTTTGCCACGCATTATAATTTTTTTTATCTCTGAATTAAGAATTTGTGTGCTGTTACTTCCTCGACAGACAATCGCCTTTTAGCTGGCATCACAGTAACGTTTCCTTTTAAGTGAGAATAAAATCGAATTCAGTTATTTACTTGAAATCTCCTGGTTAGGCAAGCAGTGCTGTCGTGGCAGCCAGTGTAACCAACACTTCGGGCGTCATCGCTCCCCGGAAGTTACCGAGCTACCGAGTTCACGTCCTTTCTCCAGGCAGAACGCATTTTATTAAAGTGGATAATCAGGATTAGACCCAAAGTTAAAACATTTCTTCCGTCACCGTCAAACTGAAATCAACATCCGATAAGCGCAAAAATTCGCGGAAGCGGTTTGCGACCAGAGGTTCCAGATGAATCACTCCGCAGCCATCCTAACACCCAGCCCAGTCGCGTTGATGTACTGCAAAAACATCGCTCATCTGGCGAAAAGATCCTTTCAGCGCGTAAACAGCTCTCCTGCTGCTAATTCCGGCCTCACGTTCCCAAGTATTCTCCGCGTAATCTGTTTCTCTCTAGCCGGAAATGAGTGTTGTTCCCCGGAGGCCATTCACCACACAGCGTGCCAGTTATGTCTCAATCCATTACGCGGAGTGCTGTTTCTGTCTTCGGAATGCTACATTCCAAACTAGGCTTTTGATTTACGTTACTGCACAAACAACTAGAATTAGCACTCCACAGTCAGTTCAGCCATAAAGACGTTCCTGTTATTTTATATCTCACACATTCCAAAATTGAACCCAACCCATTTACATATCAGTAAATATATAGACGGAGTTTTGTAGCTTTCACATACGATAAATATGATAATTTTTCCCATATCGTATTACATGTCATGCGAAATTACTCTGAAAATAAGGAACAAATTAACGCTAAAAAACAAAAAAAATAGTTAAAAATATAAGTAAGTTTGGAAGAAAAAATATTCAATATTCTATTATAAGGTGGTGTACGGTTCCTATATATTCACCTTTTGCGTTTCATAATTAAGTTGGACGTTATCTTAAACTTTCATTTCAAATAAAAATTGGAATGATTTATTAAAAGCTGAAAGAAACCATTCGTATAGCAACCTCACAAACTTATATATCTGACGTTAAAATAGCTAACTACATCGCTTAGTGGAAACGGATACGAGATTTACTTGATAGAAAATAAAATCTAAATTTTTTCGGTGAATCAATTGAAGCACAAGATGTGTGCTGACTGCTGGGGAGGGAAGATGTATCAGAAGAATGCGTCGGTTGTTTGAAGTCAATGTATAGATAAGCGACTGTAGTGAGAGTAGGCAGGTGTACAGTTTTTTTTTATGGCTTTACACCTCTTCGACATCGAGGTCATTATAGGCTGGAAAGGATTGGGAGCAAGGAGTGGAAAGGGACTCGACCACGGCAGAAAGTTGGCCATGGATTTTCGAAGAAACCATCCTGCTAATCTCCTGGAGTAATTTGGGGGAGCCATGGAAAACCCAAATCTGGCTGGCCGGGCAAAAGTTCGAACCCGCTTCCTCCAGAATACGAGGACAGAGCGTTACCGGTCATGCACGACGATTGGTGGGAGGGGTTCGGTTCATTGCGCTAATTTTCTATCCTCCATATTTAATACACTTTCTTGTTGAAACGCATGATTTCTCATATACGTTCTCTAACTTCCGACAACGATTTCTTGTTTTTAGTTCCCCAACGTAAAAATTCCACTGCGCGGTAACATTCTGGTCTCGCATTCGAGAGGACGCAGGTTCGAATCACGTTCCCACCATCCACATTTCGCTTTTCCATGATCGAATGCCGGGATGGTTCCTTCGAAAATCCATGGCCAAGTTCTTTCCCGTTCTTTGACCCCAGTCCTTTCTCACTTTTAATAACCTTGACGTCGACGAGGCGTAAGGCAATAAAAGATCACTGAAAGGAGCCCTACGTAAGAAAAAGCAACAATACGCTCAGTTTCAGAAATGATCGTCCTAACATGGTTCCAACAATGATGTGATCACTGGGACATGTATATCAGTCTCTAATCTTCTAGTCAGTTAGTTATGCGAAATCTTCCATACTTTTGAGATGGCAACCTAACTGAACTGATAAATTCTGGTTGCGTTGAAAACAACCAGATCAATCCTCTAGAAACCCTTTCTCTTCCGAGTATTACAAACAGTTTAATCCACCACCAAGTCTATGAACAGCGCCAAAATTCACTTAATATGTACAGAAAGATAGATTTTGTGAACCAGGAAGATGTCACTGAAATTATTGACACAAATTATAAAGATTTTTTTTTTATTTGTCAATAATCGGTAGGAAACGGTGGAAATATACAACCTGATTTCCATGTGGTAAAATTATGATTTATATCATCCTGCATTCGCAAATGATCCGAATAATATTTGTCAGTGTTGAGAAGTATGCGTTATACAGAATTAGGACTTCTGACAAAACAGATTCCAGCGAACTTCCCTGTCGTTGGTATCCCAAACACGGATGCGCGAAGATATGACGGGGGGGGAGCGAGATATCTTAACCACCCCTGTGGAAGTTACCCTAACTCTACACCGTCGGACAAATTGTACCTCCTTCACTCCCTCATGGAACTGAAAACCTTTATTCTAATATCATATGCTTAAAGAGATTGTACTGACATAATTTTTAGTACTGAGAAGTTGCAACTATGAAATTGTAAAATTCGGCAGAACCCTGTAATCACTCAATGTATTACTTCGAGAAGAAGTTTTGAAAATATTTTTTTTTAATAAAATGGATAAATCAACGATTTAGGTCAAGTATTATAAAATGTATCCTAGCATATGACAGTAAACACGAGTTTATGTTCACCTGTTTCAAGTACTTATTTCTGAGAAAGGGAGTTTTCAATAAAAAAAAAAAAAAACTATCGAAGCAAATTCGATATTGTCAATAGTTTACGCTGTGCAATTTTTGATATCCATCCAAGATTAGAGAATCTTTTAAAAATAAATTCGAGCTCATCCTTCCCACTCATTTACTTTTTCTTTGGTAGGTACTACTAAATTTAAAGCAGGTAATTTTTTACTTTTTTCAGAATTTTTAAAATTTGTAACTTTGTAAGAAATAAAACACAAATATATTCGATTTCATACTAACTCTTTCCTTTTTAATATTAAAATTGTGGCGGGAGAGGGGGCTTTTCTATGAAAAGCAGTTCATGGAAGGAAAAAGATGACCATGACCACAAGCTGGCACTCGATTTCAGGCACAAGGGTGTGGGAAGATTTTCTTTTTTAGGTGAGGGTGTCAGGGATTGGAATGAGTTACCAAGGGGAATGATGAATAACTTACCGAAAACGTTAAAAGAATTTAAAGTTAAAATTTGTAGAGGGCATATGTTGGTGGGTGCAGGATAGGGGGAAGTTGGGTGTGTAGGGAAATTGCCACCGGAGCGTGTGCTCCAATGCAGTTAAATTAAATTAAATAAATTTTCTTTTCACGGAAGAGGGGCGTGGCAACCCGTATTGTAGAGTGACGCATCAGTCTACAAAACTATACAGGGTGTCTCAAAAAGGACTTTACAACTTTGAAAATCAGATAAATATTATGAAACAAGGTACAGAGCTGGTTTTGGTGTTGTTTTAAAGGAAAACACTTCAAGTTTTGACTCGCTTAGTCCGCTAGTGCCTAATCGCGCCGCACAAGCGCTAGCGGCAGTTACGTTAAAGATGGCTGCCTTCACTGGACCCGAGCGTGCTAGCTGTGTGTTTTGGTTTGAAGAATCGAAGTCTGCGACAACTGTTCAGCGTAATTTTCGTACCAAGTACGCTAAAGATTCTCCTAGTAGGCCTACAATATATGAGTGGCATAGATGTTTTGTAGAAACAGGGTGCTCAGTAAAACATAAAAAATCCTCAGGTCATCCAAGCACATCTGACGAGGTCGTTGAGCAAGTGAGAAAAAGTTTTGTCAACAGCCCTACGAAATCGACCCGGCGTGCATCTCGTGAGCTGCAAGTCCGACATACGACGGTTTGGCGTGTGTTGAGAAAACGTTTGCATTTGAAACCATACCGATATTCGCTTTTACAAGCATTTAAAGACACTGATAAGCTTGCAGGTAGGAACTTCTGTGTGGATATGTTAAATCGAGTGGATGATGATGATCATTTCTTGAACAACATAATCTTTTCTGGCGAGTCAACTTTTCACTTAAGTGGCAAGGTTAACACACATAACTGTAGGATTTGGGGCAGTGAAAATCCACATGAAACATTGCAACATGTTCGTGATAGCCCTAAAGTGAACGTTTTTTGTGCGTTGAGCAAGAGGAAAATGTACGGCTCCTTTTTTTTCCAAGAGAGAACCATCAACGGGATAGTGTACCTTGATATGTTGCAACAATTTTTGATACAACAGATCGATGAGGTTGACCGAGAACGAAATGTTTTCTTTATGCAAGATGGCGCACCACCACACTATCTGACTGACGTCCGGGATTTTCTCAATGACCGCTTTCCAGGTCAATGGATTGGCCGTGATGCGCCAATTGCATTCCCCCCCCCCCTCCCTACCGTTCCCAAGACTTGACACCGCTAGATTTTTTCTTCTGGGGTTTCATAAAATATATGGTGTAGGTACCTCCTTTGCCGGCCATTCTACCTGAACTTAGAGCAAGAATTTACGCTGCTGCTGAGCAAGTTACACCTGAAATGCTAGTGCGAGTGTGGAAGAAATCGACTACCGATGGGATGTCTGTAGAGTAACCAACGGAAGCCACATAGAACATGTTTAGTAAGGTAAAAAAAACTTGAAGTGTTTTCCTTTAAAACAACACCAAAACCAGCTCTGTACCTTGTTTCATAAAATTTATATGAATTTTCAAAGTTGTAAAGTCCTTTTTGAAACACCCTGTATAATTCTCAACGGTTGCCTGCGATCGATAAGCGGTCTTCAGTGTAAGGAGCAAGTGTCTGGGTTAATGCTTGGTCTCCCGGGCCAGATATATCGGCCCGCCACGTCACCGACGTGTCACACGCGTACCATCCGGCCTGCGCAGCTGCTTTCCTCTGCCCGCGACAGCTGGAGGACTGCAAACACGACAGGTCTACAAACTACGGATGAAATACTACAGAAAGTGCGCCGTTTATTCGCGAGCTAGACATTACGTTTAGCATATCACTGGTCATTTTTTAGGTTCTATGCCCCTCAGTCTGTTCATGTTCACTGCCCTCTAGTTCGTAAACGGGAAAAATTGTAGATTACAAATTCACATCTTCTTCCTGCAAGGACACAGGGCTACGCAATAATCTCTGGTTTGTTTGAAAATATTGTATTCCATTTATCTTGGTGCATATTGGATGTGATCTCTCTCTTCACACAGAAGCTACCATCAATCAATTTATCACACCAGCTCAATTAGAAATACGGTATTCTAGTAACCAGCAATTGTAAACACATACAAATTTATCCTTTATTTACTTAGATGAAATTCAAAGTAAAATTAATTGCTCTACATTACAACTCTTGTTAAACATAATACGCTAACGTTTTACCGTTTGTTCTTTGCATATTTCACTGTTAACTTTTATGAACCCCAGAGAATGTATTTACTATAATTGTTCATGGTCCATTTTTTATTTTTTTATTTTTAGTCTTATGCATTCCTGTCATTTTTTTGGTTTTTGTAAATATATTTTTTTTCCACCTGTAATTACTGTGTCGAGCTTTCCTTTTTAAATACTGTTATGTACCGATTATCGGATTGTCACACAATCCTCACCTTGGAGGGCCAATTTTTTCTGAGAGTGTTCTCCACGTTCACCGTTGGAGGTTATACACCACCCAAAGAGTTTTGTTGCGCTTTGCCTCAAGAATTCATCATGCCTCAGTATATCCATTCCACTTTTCTTTTCACTTATTCTACCCTCTGGCCTTATTTCACACCAGATGTTACTCTAAGAGCTGAGGATTGTAAGGTAACAACATATGTGGACTATGACCAAATGTTTAATGTGTGACCCTAAATAATAACTGTGTTTGCCCCATGTTTAGGTCATCTAATATTATTTATCCTATAGATATCGTTATTAAAAATGTTACGTGAAACGTATTACACATATTTAACTCTCGTAAGTTTGATGGTTAAACGTCATTGTTAAATTTTAGTTCTCTTTAAAACGTTGGATAAAATACATTCAGTAGAAACTTCTCGTATTTCCAGAGTTTCGCGTAGAAGTAAAACGATGTACTGGGGTTCGCAGTTATATTTTAAACAATATCTTCTATTGAACCCTATTTTTGTTTGGTTTTAAATACTTTTCGAACCTGTCAAGAGGGAAGTAGACGAGGAACTAGATAATTCCCTTTCCCTTGGTAAAAATATTCTAAAGCGTAACTACAAATAACGCGCCGAGGATGGGTCTTAAACTTGAAATAAATTGAGTTAAGGTCACTCAAAAAAGAGAAACGTTTCTCCTTTTTTTCCTTTGCTTATGGCTTTACGTCTTGCTGACGTCAAGGTCATTAAAGGCGGGAAAGGACTGTGGCAAACATCGGGAAGTAATTCGGCCATTGTCTTTCGAATAAACCATCTTGGCATTCGCTTAGTGTTAGGGGAAATCAGGAAAACCCAAACCGAGAGTGGTGGGTGAGTGGTTAACGCTCTGGCCTCACATTTGGGAGGACACCGGTTCGAATCCCCGTCCGGGCATCCAGTTTTGGGCTTTCCATGCTTTCCCCAAATCACTGCAGGCGAATGTCAGGACGCTTCCTTCAAAAGGCCATGGCCGAATTACTTCCCATTCCTTTTCCCCAATCCCATCCCGCCTCTAATGACCTCCACGTAGACGAGGCGTAAACCCCAAATCTGCCTGACTGGACGGGGAATGGAAGTCGTGGCCTCCTGAATGCGAGACCAGAGCGTTACCGCTCACCCACCACGCTCGCTAAGAGAAATCTTAAGACATGGTGTGCCGGCGCAATGTGGGCGTGTTCTCCTGGTGGGTGGCATCGCGGAAGTGAGGCATTCCTGCACTGGAGGGCGCGGTGCAGCGTATGGACGGACCATTACCTTATCGGCAGCCACCATCGCCGCAATCTGCCATAATGGGAACACCACTCTGGCTCCTAGCTCTCAGCCTCACTCCCACACGCAAACAAAACACTTCTTTATCATTGCTATCTTCAGCTACACAAGTCATCCACTTGCTGTAGCGCGCTAATATCTGCATTTCTCTAAAAGTAACTGTAAAACAAACTTATCAGGAACGGAAGGTCTGCCTCCAAGGAGGAGATGCAAGGACGAGGTGCAACTTCGGATGATGAAATTTTGCTGTTCTCACCATCTGGTCTCGGGGAAACCATGGATAACTAAAATCTGGCTGCCCGGACGGGGTTCCGAACCGGCATCCTCCCGAATACGAGTCCAGAGCATTACCCCTCATTCACCACACTCGGTGGATCTGACAGTGGGTGATATTCGCACTTCCATGAAAACGGCAACATTTTCCAATCAGAGGCAAGTTTTATTCTTCTTCTATCCATTCCCAAGTCCTGTACACCAGTCTCAAGTTGTTGGCGCATCCTTTTACGTTTAAAAGTGACTACCTACATCATTTCTTGAAAGGAATCAAAATCAGAAAGTAATCAGTTATGAGAGGAGCATCCAGAAAATAGCATTGCTGCCCCAATGATATGGGCGTCAACATAAGAGACTGACTGGCTGTGACCAGTAATGATTTATTGCCTACGGTGTGGTGATATGTCCGGCGGTGCAACGATACCAATGCTAAAGACTGTCCACAGGCGAAAAATGCAGTTGTCCTATCCGAACTCGTTCTTTAATAGTCAGCGTTTCTTCAAATAAGACACTCAAAATACACCTCAAATCTCTGACAGTAATGTTCTCCTCGTACACTCACCTATAGGTGATATTTATAAATTTATTGAAATAAGATTAATAATGATCTAAGGTTTTAGTTTAAAACTATAATTATTCTCACGTCAAGAAACCACCGTCAATTACTGTGTCTGTAGAATAGTAGTGTCGGACGAAATGTGGACCACTGCAAGGGACAGGTTTCCTATGGCTTCACGCGTCGTTGATGACGAGGTCACTACAGTAGGGAAAGGACTGGGGAAAAGGAACGGGAAGGAATTCAGCCATGACTTTTTTTTGATGGAAGCATCCCGGCATTCGCCTGGAGTGATTTAGGGAAACCAAGGAAAACACAAATCTGGATGCCCGCGCGGGGATTCGTATCGGCGTCCCTCCGAATGCGATCTGCATTCACCACGTCTTGATGACGAAGCCTTCCGTTGCAACATACACATCGATGAGACCAGATGCGTTTTCGCAAAGGAAATTTTTAACATATCGAAATATTATTCTTTGCCTATTACGTTGTTCGTTTATGGAACATATTTAACCGTAATTCCGCTGCTTGCTCCGATTAGGTAAACATAAAATTATCTTCATTGTTGTAATGTTCCGAATGGAAAACATATGTGCGTGATTCTTTTCTCGTCGTGTGTGAGTCGGTCCCAGGGGAGATTCTGCTAGTGTTTGGGGAACGCAAGGCCCTGAGTGTTGCCATTAGATGTGACGGTTGGCAGAAAATAGTCCCGTGACAGGACCACAGCTCAAGAGCAGCCTGGACTGTTTCGGTAAACAAATAAAATAAAAAGTAAATCTGTATCCAAGAACGTATGGTGAGGGGAAGCCAGGGAGAACAGCCAATAGGAAAAACTTGTATTTTTATTATGAAAAAAGGGCGGTTCTGTTGCATGTCTCGAGCCAACCAGTAAGAAGAGCTTCCCTCCAAATACAGACATTGGCAGACGTCATGAAGAGGGGGCAGAAAACGACGCTCCTTCGAGGCAGCGCGAGAAGACAAGGGAAATTGGTTGATCGCCGGCCGAGAGAGGTAGATCGGCAGACCAGCTGACCACAAGAGAGACAGCAGGGAGGCAGCCGGCCGTGATGGAGAACTGGTCAACCCACCGACTGCACAACTTACATTCGCCTGAACGGTAATCACCATTCAGAGAAAAGAACTTTTTCATCAACGTCGTTTTACCCTAGATATCGCCCCGAGACAGACTCTCTTGCTTCACAAAAAAAGTTATGTTCCCTTGTGTTTTAAAAAGAAAATTAATCTTTGTAAAATATTGTCGAGTAAACAATTAAAATACATAAGTAAATTGTAAAGTCAGAATGTGAACCTTGTTTTCAATAGATCCCATCCAGTCATGTAATGTGTCATTTGACTTTATTAATAATTCTAATTGTTCAATAATTCATGTTTAAGTAACAATACTTTGAGATCTGGATGTCGCTTCCCTCAGAATAGGGTACACTCCAATCTCTGGCGCCCAACTGATTTGTTTTTATACTTAATATTATATGGAAATTAATAGCTGGTAGTGAACGGCCACAGTAAGGTCGAGAAGTCGCTTTCCTAACATAGGAAACACTTCAATATATAGTATCGGCATTAACGGGTTAACTACGCCGTGATGATAAAGACGCTATTTGTCAGATATATTATGACCTTACTAACATAATTTAGGCTGCTTCAAACTTTTATAGATTAAATAATAAATTCATACAAAATAGTAAAATTTACGAGCTTTCTGACATATTTATTCGATACAAACCTTAACCTATGGTTGTGAAAGGTGAACTACAAAGAAGAAATCTTTGAGCACATTTCAGACTGCTGAATGTGTTTTATCAGAAGCACAACGAGACTGGTAAATCAAATGTCGAAAGATGTAGAGGACACCATTATGACGGAACAAAACAGTAGCAGAAGAAGAAAGTCAGGCTTTGGTGGAGAGAGTTTTGCTGACCAGTCTATTGTTTTTAATGGCTTAGGATACCGATCTACTACTCAGATTTTCGCTAAGGCGCTAAAGAATGGCAGCATCGTCTTTAAAAATTATTAGTATGTGGTGATTCCGTAATGGTAGAGAAAAGAGGCGTTACCTGGATTTTGATTATATTCCTTCCTAATCCAACCACATGGTTCTAATGTTTTCCGTTTTTTCAGTATTCGTCATCATCATGATGAATTTTCTGCTATTCAGCAGGCCCATTCACAGCGAAGTCTTTCCGCCAGTCTCTTTGCCTCTATATATTTTCCATTTATCATAATGTCGTCAAGCATTTTCTTTTTCGACGACCTTTTCTTTTCCCTCCATTTAAGATGCCTTCCAGTGCAGTTTTAAGCAGACATGAATTCCTTAACACATGACCAATCCAGTTCCTTTTCCTGTTTCTTATAGTTTTTATAAGGGACCTTTTCTCTCCTACTCATTCTAGCACCTCACCATTTCTTACTTTATCTCTCCAACTTATTCTCCCCATCCTCCTCCATATACACATTTCAAAAGCTTCCAACCTCTTTACATCTTTTTAGCGTAGCGTCCATGTTTCCGCCCCATATAATCTTACATTATATACAAAACATTTAGCTAGTTTTTTCCTCAGCTATTTATCCAGTCTTGCGCATAATAAGTTTTTCTTTTTATTGAAAGCTTCCTTTGCCATTGCGATTCTAGCCTTCACCTCCTTGCAACTTATATCACCACACGCAATACTACCGAGATATTTGAAAGACTCGTTCAATTATTTTTCCTTGTAGCTTTATCATAATTTCTTTCTTATTCCTTCCCACCATCATACATTTAGTTTTCTTCCTATCGATTCTCATTCCTAATTCCTTACACCCTTCTGCATTTCTTGACACTGTAACGATTCGCTAAGCTCCCTGTTACATATCACTTTTATTGTATATAAAGTAAAGGATTAGAATATTTTTCCATTTCTTGGGATGTCCACTGTATGTTCGAAAGATGAGCATGAAAGCGTGAAAGGCACGGATTTTACGCTTCAGTGAAGGGCAGTCTGGCTGGCGCCTTTTTGACAGAGTGGTAAGAGGATTAGGGGTTTCTGTCGGGCAGGCCGTAAACAGAATTCCTTCCTCCCGAAGGAGGCATCGGCTCTCGAAGATTGCCGAAACTTAACGTGGCGAAGAGAAGCTACAGATTCACATGACGTCAGATGGTCAGCCAATCACAGGGAACATAGTACTAAGATTCGGGGAATTTTATGTTCTATGTCGTCTTCGAGCCACAAGAGGCGGAGTCAGAGTTTACCTCCGTGGCGGCAGAAAAAGACGAGAGGCACTTCCTTCCAGTCGGAAGGCCAGGCAAGATCACGTCCATTCCGGAGCCCAGACGAGTCACTGGCGACTTGGGGTCCATGTGTGCTGGGCTGACTTGTGTTCTGGAGTCCATCTGAGGCGCACTTCTAACTTGCGACTTGCCGCGTACTGCTGGCGTGGCCAGTTACGACAATCGACCAGGTGGTCATCTCCGCTCAGCGCTACCTGCCGTGGAACGGTAGTGTGTTTCTACGAAGCCATTCAGCCTGCAACTCCCTTTTGAAACTGTACCCTTAAGCGCATCTGAGATAAAGATCCTTGCTCTGATCTGACAAAACCACTGAGCTAGACTGTGTAACTGTCGAATGACAGGTTAATCTTCGTGGCGTCCCAACCCATTAAAATTCATTACTGTTTGCTATCATAATAACTGGTAACATACTTTGTATTAGAATAATTGTGAGATTTTTAAAGTACAACTATACTTGTTTGCTTGCATTTGAAGGGCTCATTGTACGTATGAGCGTTGCTTAGAAAATTGCACAACCTCTTGTTTATTAACGTAATGGTAAATACGCTCAGATTTGTAGATGCCATTGTAAAAATCTTTATTAAAATGTCTTTTTGTGACAGTTTTCAAATCCACTTCTCATTTGAATAATTTCCATTTTGATATTCAATTATAATACCCTGTATAGCGTAAAATATTAAGAATTAATTAATAATTCTCTCCCCCCCCCCCCTGGTGATACGCTACAACACTTTCCGCCAGCAAAACCATTTCATGAGCAAACCTAATGCAATAAATCTTATATCCACCCATGCATACGCCTCCTTTAACTCTTAAACTCCTTGGTATAAATTCCTCCAAATATATGTTAAATAATATGGGTGACAGCCAACATCCCCGTCTTACATCTCTTCCAATCATTCCCTCTCTGAAAGATCATTCCCCACTCTCACTCCTTGTTCCATGTATAATCCAGTATTAATCAGTTTATTTGAGAGAGAGAGCTTCCAGTGCGTGCACTCCCACGCACTTTGTGACCCTCTACTTGCTATCAGGGTTACCAATCGCGATCCGCGGTAGATAAACGGACTGGCCCAGCTGGGCCTGCAATCACAGCCTCACGACCCATGCCGGACAGACGGCTGGCACAGAGACATTTCTGGAATGGTCACAGTGAACAGTCACATCACGGAATATGTTGCATGTAACTACGTATTACAGAATCAGGAAATTTAGTAAACCGCCTAAGTAAGTAATTGAAAATATCGTTCTGTTAAACATCCTCCCAAGTGCCATTTGAGCTTCGGGAAATTTGGTTTACTTACTTTAATTGTCTTAAAACGTGCCGATAAGTTATAAGACAGGCAGAACTGCACGAGCGACATGTTTGCGGACTATGCGCTTCGTCGCTCCAAAGCCATGTCGTTGTTATGGGTGGTTTTGAAAGGTATAATTTAATAGTAAAATATTAGTACTTTTAGGTAGAAGTAACGTCGAAAACGCAAGTGAGGAGTCCACGTGAGTGAGTCACGATTTGCAGACTCTAGCGTCAGCAGATGCCAAGGTGGAAGGCGATGACTGGGTGACGACCGATCGAACATCTAGAACGTTCGACGGTCGCGATAAATTATGAGCGACCGTTCGGATTCGCTCTGAGATCTTCTGGAAGCTTAGGTTCTGTAGAGTAGTCACTATGTCCAGTTAACAGTTAGGACACATCTCTCCGCAACCAGATCTTGCATCACGGCCGATTTGACGGTAACACCATCATTGAGTCTAGCTGTTAGCCATCCTTTACTGTAAGTGAGAGATCCACCATCGAATTGATTGGTAACTGCAAGTAACTATTGCTCCCGTGGTTGGCACTATCGGAATTAGCCTAGCAGAGGGCATGTAATCGGATGTATGGCTACAGACGAGCAATAAGCCGTATTGTACAGCTAGGCCAAGTTCTTATGGGAAGAATAAATAGAATCTGCTGTTACCATAAGAAGCCTAACCCGGTAGAGCCATACTAACAACAACACAAATCTGTGGCCTTAATCCACAGTGGTGTCTAATATCCTGACTATTATTAGACTTGTTAGCCGCAGCAGATGCAAGGTATGAGCAGAATATCGCCGTAGGCCAGCTGTGGGCGTAAATCGCCCAGGTCAGTACTAGCGTCCTGATCCAAGTTCTCCAACACCTAAACATGCTCAGAAGTATTAGACCTTTCGCCCAAAGCTCGCCGTTAAATCGTGTTGTCGCTTCCGTTGCTATCTGAATCATCTGTTTTTAGTCAAAACTTATGATTTCATTACCTTGCAGGTAGCACCTCTCCGATCCTCTGGAACACAATGCATTTTGAATTAATAACGCTCTCATTACTTGCAAATTAACCACAGAATAGAAGCTCATTATCTTTCAACTTACAAACTATAATACATGTAAGTATTTTTTGAAATATGCAGTATCTGATCTATGTTTGAGGCAAAATTTCAAGTTCCCAGCTAACAAAAATGGAATGAAACTGAAATCCTAATAGGCGCTTACGACTTCATTTTGCAGTTAAAAAGAAGAAAATGAAAATCTATCCTAGTCCCGTATATAACGAAATGCGAACAACCTGAGACAGAAAATATGTATATTTTTTATCCCCTTTACTTATATAGGACACTCCTACTCTTCCCTACCCCCTCACAGAACATAATTTTATAAAATATTTAAATGCGATATTCTGTTTTAGGTGAACACGACACTAAAAACGTACAAATACATCTTCAGTTAAATTCTTTTACGAGCTAGATGCCTGTGATAGACAGTGTAACGACAGTAATATGGCTCGGTTACTCTACAGTTTCAGAATTCTAAAAAGTACAATATCTTTTGTTCAAAATCCTTCGGTACAACAGAGTAATAGGCAAAAATAATGTATCTCTCTTTGGTTTGAACGTGTTACGTTATTCCAGAGGATGTCTTGATTATATCTGGATTCAGTGCTATTGGATATTTGCTATTAATCGCAGGCACCAAACATCGGCTTCAACTGACAGTTGGAATGCCTTGAATGAGGTCTTCCTCCTTGATAAAGTGTGGCTCCTAACCGTTCCTCACTTCTCATTCAAAACTGGCAGGCGGGCGGTGTTTATTTTGAGTGCAGCGTAAGCGCTGCAAAATGGAAAGCGCGTGCGGCGGGAATGTAGCTTCCTGTGGACCCTGCCTGCCGAACGAAAACAAGCAGCGGCCAGGCGGCGACGACATACAGGCGGCACCAGGCGGGGTCGGCGCACGCAGATCGCGGATTTCCGTATAGCCTGGCGTGAGGTACTCTAAAGCAAACGGCAAACACCCTGCCTACAAACACGTGGAGATAATCCCTCAGCGGAATCGCCTTCAATCAACACACTGTTGGAAAGGAGTATTGGCACAAAGGCGAAATGATTTGAAAGAGAAATATTAGACAGATAAGAAATAGCCAGATTCCTAGCGCTTCTCTATATTGTAATGTACGAAGCTGAAGGCATTGAAATTGTATTGTCGCATTGCTGGGTTCTTTATGTGTGGAGTTATTTCAGCTCCACGGGTAAACAGGCATCCTGTCTTCCTCAATAATAACGGCTTTTTCTGTATCATTCAGTATTACTTGTTTAAGGATTTCGAAGGGACTTCATACTTTTTGGAAACGAAACTCCTTTGGGCGTCTTAGGGAGAAAATTTTTAGTGTTAAGGTGCCATGTTCGAACGCACCAAAACGGTTATTTGCCGCGTGAGCCATTTCTGATGACGAGTATGGCTGCCGCGCGCTGTAACGCAACCCAGCCAAGGTTGCACGGCAATCTATCAATACAGGTTTTTTTTTTTTTTTTGCTTATAATTTACGCCTTGTTGATGTCGAGGTTATTATAGGCGGGGATAGGACTGGGAGCAAGGAACGGGAAGGAATTCGTCCATGGGTTTTTGAAGGAAGCATCCCAGCATTCGCCTTGAGTGATTGGGGGAAAGCATGGAAAATCGTAATCTGGATGCCAGGGCGGGGATTCGAACCCGCGTCCTCCCGAATGCGATACAGCTTACCCACCACGCTCTGTGACACGGTCTTTTCGTCAAGTCACCGTAGACATTTCATGTGCACGAGTATCTACCACATTCACCGTGATCCATCACATTGTATACTAGAAACCTAAACGCAAAGTGGGTTGGTGGATAAGGAAATTGTATTTTAATAGAATGCTGTATGGTGTGTAATTTATGGAAGAAATGAGACATGAAGCCATCGAGGATACAATAAACAAATTTTACTATAGTGACAACGGTAGAATTAGAGTTCTTAAAATCACTAATTGAGCCAAGTGTGAATAAAGTGAACACTCAAATTTGGGAGGCGATTTCAGTTACTGAAAGACGCTGTAACTTCAATATTTCTAGCAATTGGAGACTCGTGTACTAGCGTGCAATACCTTTTTCGAGTGTCAAAACAGTCATTTTCGAGAATAGATACAGATGCTTCTGACGCACTAGGCAAAGCTCTGAAAGAATGGGTAAAGATAACGAAACAATACCCATTTTATATTAAAGTTTTTATTGCTATTCAATTTTCTATTGGCATTCTTAACGAGAAATACTTCTTACTTAGAAAAATGTACTGAATTAATCTTGTCATTTGCCTATTCTATAGATTTGTTGATTGGAGTTTCAAGTGGTGGTTGTGATGGTAATGGAGGTGATACCATCGGAGTCTAATTAGGTTTTACATTTGCTATTCCACAAAAAATCTTTGGCACCTTACAATTATATTAGAAGGCGACACTTTTCGTTATCCAGGGTAGCAAACTGTCGCTGTCCCGCGTGAGCCAACTCGAACAAGGACACCGTCTCAATTGCGCGCGAGCCAAGTTGTGGGGCGCCTTTGTCGCGTGGCTAAATACCTACAGATAATGGCTCGTAGCGCGGAATGTTCGACCGCGCCAATGTTTAAGTTGGCCCGCGCTGTAATAGCATCCATTATTAACGATACTTTGATGTAAGTAGCTACGACATTAGATAATAATTATGTGCGCTTTCGCTGTAACACAGTTACGATATTGTCCGCTGTCATTTGAGCTCATGTTAAACATAGAGTATTCGCTACAATGTTTTGAGTTGGTTCGGGTTACGTTTGCTATGCGTGAATGTATATGTCTAAATATTTTGTTTGTTAGTTGTTTTTTTTGTTTTTGTTTATTAATATCGTTCGATGTAGATGGCCTCAATATATTCTCTTCTTGCTGTTATAGTAAAAAAACAAATATGGAATCACGTTTTTCGATACAGTGTATTAGATGTCTCGTGGTTTTAATTACATATAATAAATAACTAGCCCACGATCTAGTTTCAAATTTTAACTTGTTTTATTGCTAGTTAGCCATCGAACTTCAAAATACAGTTCACATATAAACACAACACTCCAACGATTACAGTCGACACTTCTTCCAAAGACAATACTACCAAAACTGTCGTTGGCCGACACAAACTAATGCCAAGATTCTGTTAAAAAGAGCTCTGTCTCTTAGTCTCTGCTGATCGCATTGTATAAGTACTATCGAAAGTTCTAGAACACTACAAAGGCTCCCGACAGATATTTCTCGTACATAACAATACTTAAACAATTGAAAACATATTAAAAACAATCAGAATTAATACATAATTATTTGCAATCATTACAAAATGTTTAGAAATGAAAATTAAATATACTTAAACACAAAATTATCCACATAAATCATTTTTAACTGTTGTAAATCGTCCTTTAATCATCGTAGCTTGCGTTAATACTTGGAATTACAAACAATTAAGCAATTCTCTAGCATAGTTCTGTTCTTAAACATATTAAAATGGTATTTATATAATTTCTTTTCACAAAGCAAAATCCATTTACACTGATTTACAATAAAATACAAGATAAATATACAAAACCATTTTCAATCACACTCTAGCTTGCTACAAATACTTCATAAAATACAATTCCAGTTAAAATTTAGGTTTGAGGGCTTTTACAAGTGGATGTATTAATGCATTCGCCGCAAAAGCTTTATTTGTGTGCACAAATATCATTAGTCTTTACAGCAGAAGGAATCTGTTTAGGTTTGAGGGCTTTTACAAGTGGATGTATTAATGCATTCGCCGCAAAAGCTTTATTTGTGTGCACAAATATCATTAGTCTTTACAGCAGAAGGAATCTGTTTAGGTTTGAGGGCTTTTACAAGTGGATGTATTAATGCATTCGCCGCAAAATCTTTCATTTGTGTGCACAAATATCATTAGTCTTTACAGCAGAAAGAATCTGTTATTTCAGCTTATACAAAAAAAAAAAAATTTTAGTTATGACGCAGAAATTGCGTTCAACCTGTCATTTTTGACTGGCTCGGATGCTAGTTATTAACGAAAGATTAAGACTATTTTTTATATTATGACTTTACACCGCGGCATCTTCGAGGTCATCAGAGGCGTGAAAGGACTGGAATTAATGAACGGGAAGGAATTCGGCCATGGCCTTTTGAAGGATCCATCCAAGCATTCGTCTCAAATGACTTCGGGTAATCATGGTAAACTGAAATCTGGTTGGCGGGACGGGGATTCGAACCTGTGTTCTTCCTAATGAGAGGCCAAAGAGTTACCGCTCACCCACCACGTTCGTAGCTAAAAGCGCTACGCTATGCCATTAAAACTGTGGATAAAAGCGGCGTTAACAGCATTGCCAAGCTCCCTGCTTCCATCCCAATAAGAAAATCCTCGATGACAAGAGGAAGCAGGAAACTTGTGTATTGTGCTTGATAGTGGGGCTGCGAGGGTCGTTAGTGCTGATTGCAGGCGCGCGATACAGATCTACTGACAGCGCTCTTTGTGCAGTACCTGCGGCCGGCATCTCTAACAGGCGGAAAGAGGGCGCTTTGTTCTCAGCCGCCTTTGTTTACCCTACAGCTTGCATTTCACACCAGCTTACAGCTACAACACCGTGTCATGAAATGTACAACCATTGTGATGCGGACCATTAACATACACCAAAGCAACCCGTGTCGCAAAAGAGGTTGCGTAGTGTGTCTGGTATATTCGTACGGGAGGAAAAAAAACTGCCAGGAACTTGCCATAGTGGGAAACACGATTTGTCTAGCAGTTAGCGGCAACTCTATTATAACCGTGGCGCCGCAATTTGATAATTGATTCTTAATGTAACTCGACGAGACAAACCGAAAGTGAATTTTTTTTTTTGATTTCTCGATTAGGTCTTAAGATACCAACTGTAAAAAATTAGTTATAGGTATAGTTCCTCGTGCCTTTGGCGACGTCCAGAATGCATTTCAACTTAACCATGTGCAGCGTGTAGTTTCTTGTGGCTTTGGCGATTTTTTTTTCTTGTACAGGCCGCATTTCAACTTAACGACCTCAAATTTTGAGATAGTATGTATCGAGAACTTCGCTTTCGATTTGACTCGTCGAGTTATGTGAGAACCTCAGCACTAAAATCAGAAACATGGTGATTCTTAGACATACACCTAAAGCCTCGTTCCCACGACGTCTTGTAACGAAGGTGAGACGGGACGGGACCTCATTAGCCGAAGTGTAGGGACGAGCGCGCGCCACAGGTTAGCCCTCGCTTACCTCGCCGCCACCTCCCCACCACGTTGCCTAGTGTCGTTTGACACAGAGCACTTTACAGCAACAGAAGGGGTGCGCACCGCTGCTGCAAACCGATGGGAACAGCGCACCGCTACACGCGCCTGTGATGTTTACCGACACAGAGTGGGTAGCTGCGTCTCGTCTCCGCTAGCAGAGGTCGCCTTGTTCCCATGGCGTGCTGTTGAGTATTCGTCCCGTCCCGTCCCACCTTCGTTACAAGACGTCGTGGGAACGCGGCTTTAGAGAGAGAAAATATAAACTGCTTCGACTGATAATAAAAGGCAAAATCGAAGAAAGGAGAGGTAAAAAAAAAGAAGAACTTTCTTGTCTAATTGCAATATTAAGGTATTTTTTCTTTTTTCCTTAGGGCTTTAGGCCTAATTGACGTTTAGATGATTACAGCGGCGAATTGACTGGAGGCAAGAAACGGGAAGGAATTCGGCTTTGGACATTTGAAGGAACCATCCACCCTTTACCTGGAATGATTTAGAGGAATCATGTAAAACTGAAGTCAGGAAGACCGAAAGGGGATTCGAACTGGACAGGTCTTAATTTACAACAGCTCATTAGAGCAGCTCGAGAAAGAAACGCATAGTGATCAGCAATCTGCAGTAAGGAGAAGGCACAAGACGAAGTTTAATTTCCGCAGTTAATTGTTGGTGATGTCTCAAGTTTACTGGGCGCACAGCGTATAGCGTGTGACTTGGGTTCGTTCTTCCAGATCGATTTCGCCGGTCTACTCAGCCTGCTGTCCAACGAGAACCAAGGGGGAAACTCCTCTGTGAAGGTGAAAACGGCCGAGTCTCGGCATTGATCACATTACCTCCTTCCTCTTGCCGCACGTCAGCAAATGGAATATGGAGCTCTACCTCGGTGAAACCGCCACAGACTCCAACCTACTGTTTGACGGCAGCGTTGGATCGTTCTGCGTATCGAGTTTGTTGCAATGTCTGCTGCCACGAGTCGTTGATTCACTGCCCTTTCTTCGCTGCTAATTTATGTCACACTCCGGCTCCCAAGTGCCTCGCATTTCATGTTTGATGCCTGCTGAACGAGGGACAGGGTTACGGTGTCTATACCTTTACGATGCCGGCCGCAAACTGGTGTCTTGTGCTGCTGTGTCCTTCCTTTTACTTTGTCGGTAATATTAATCTTTTATTAACAACCGCGTCCCACAGATCAGATAGAGTAGTAGATTTGTGCTGTATCTTTTATCCTGATGCTTGCTTCCATGAAACTTCTTTGTTTTCCGTGAAACAACTGGCTTTGGGATGACAGAAATTATAACCTGAAGTCACTTCCCTTTCTTGTAACAAACCTGGTTCAACGAATGTTTAATTAATTATAAGAAACTGCCTATTCTGCTTCTATTATGACTTTACGATGAGTTGACGTTGAAGTCATTAGGACCTAGAGACGACTTGGTACCAAAAAGGGAAGGAATTCAGCCATGACTTTTCGAAGGATTTGTTTTCAGGCTTTACGGCTCGTTGTCATCGGGATCATTAGAGTCAGGAGGGAAAGTGGCGAGAAACATGTAGGAAATCGGCTTGGCTTTTGGAGAAACCATCTCGGCATTCCGCTGAAAACCGAAATCTGATTGGCTGGAAGGGAATTTGAAACGGCGTCTAGGACATCAAATACCACAACAGTTGTGGACCTGCCTACCTCAGGAGAGGACATAGCGGCTTTATGACGCCCTTCTCAACAGATTCAGTGTATGAAACCAGCCCAGAGGAAGTGCAACGTCATACTGTTAAGTGAGGCTATCCTGCAATGTTCTTTGTAAATTTGATTCGATTTTGTAATTACTGAAATAATATCGCAAATCCTTTCAACCCGTGAAATTTCATTTTGTTTTCTCATCCCCTAGTGTAGCTATGCGAGTCTGGATTCCTTTTGATGGTGATTTGCTCTTACCCACTCTTTCAAATTGTCACTCCTAACACCATTTACAGAAGCTACGTTGCATTTATTCTACTTCTGAACTACGGGGATAAAGAAGGTACGCTGTGCAACGCATTGCGTTCTCAGCAATGCATCGTGCTGGCAGTGAGTTGCCAGTGTAACGGGCCAAATTTTGGGGCAAAAGATTTAGTTGTGTGATTTAGAATTAAACGAGTGTTAGGTGAGTCGTGACAGTACGCCAGAGTCGCGTGCCGTCCGCACGCGAGTAGTGAGTCACGTTTTGCTGACGAAAACGATCAGCGCATACCACAGCCAGGGACACTGGCCGGTCAATTGCCGAAAGAGGTCTAGAATGTTCGATACAGGCAATATAAGGAACGCAGGACATGTGTTCGGTCTTCTCAGTGACAGATTGACAGTAGGCACGTCACTATGCCAGCTGGATAGTCAATAGCCTCTCTCTCTCTCTCCTATAGCCTGGTCTCGCGTTAGGGTCGACGATGCTGCAACACTTGGTGGAATCCTCCGATAGCCATTCTCAATGTATGTAAGTAATTGTTCCATCATCTACTAGTACTTCAGAAGATGTAAATCCAATAGAAGCCTACGGGGATAGCCTCGCAGACGGCGTCAAAACGGATAATATGTATTTAGTCAAGGACGAGCAATAAACAGTATCGTACATCAGTTAGGCCGTGTTCTCACTGGTAGAATATAAGAGAACCTGCTGGTTGCCATAATAAGCATAAGTTGGTGAAGCCATACTAACAACCACACAGGTCTGTGGCCTTAATCCACAGTGGTGTCAGAACCTGATATTAGTAAATAGCCTTACAGCTGAGCTGGAGAGTGGAGCCGAAGTCACCGGAGGTCGGCAGCAGCAACTGCATGAAGGTTAGTACCTGAGTTTCCAGACACTCTCTGCCGAAACCAAATTACGCCCACAGAAAAGGAGCTAGACCACTCGACTAGTCCCTTACACCAGAACACCAAAGACCACATCCCTAGCAACCCAGACCTTCGGTTCGTCACGGTCTCTTATTCATTAGCTACGAAGTGTCAACGTCTCCAAAAAGCGCTGGTTCATCTGTAAGCTGTCACTTACCTCAGCAGCTTACTGAATGGAAAAGTTAGAGCAACTTGTGATTTCACTATTTAGAAAGATCCCAAATCACCTGTGAACGAAGACGAGACAGGAAAAATTTTATATCCATTGTTGTTTTAATTTGTGTGTAGCCACGCGATACAATACATTATGATATCCTAATTCTCATAGAAATAAATATATTCTGTTCATAGAATAAATGCCTCAAGTCTACTAGCTAGCTTCCCTTCAAACCAACCATCTTCCAGATGGACTCGCTATCATCTCCCATGCACAACAGGCCTTCAGCGTCATATTGGCAAGCTCTTTGATTTTCTTACTGGTTAACACTATCCCACCGTAATTGAGCCTGTTATAATTTCCCCGCGCAGACTTAAATGTCAGCCTCCACTTCATAAACGCATCATCAGAGAGCACCACTAAGCCCAGCAAGTCTCGTCATTGCTTCCTCTTCACGACCTATCAGCAATGGTCAGTGCCCAAAAAGATTGCGATCTGACTCAGGGGGACAAGTTCCGAGATGGTTGTGCTGCCAACCTGACAAATTGTTGCAAAAAAAAAGGTTATTAATCTGGGAACCTCCGAAAAGTAAATCGCTGTGATTATACACTCAATATCAGATTGGTTTAATTTCTTTGGTGTTTATTCGTCGTGTGAAGGCATATTCAACTACAAAGGAAGGTGACGTGAGAAAGTCGCGGCCTCTGTCTTGTATTATTCCATGCATTAGTGTGTGTGGTCACTGTGAGAAAAATCTATAGAACGTTGCAAGATATTTGTATGTTTTGCGCCAAATGTTCATACAATTTCATGCTAGGTGTTTTGATATCATCACGATCTGAAGTTGAAAACATGTGAGTGTGCCCTAAAGCAGGAAGTTACTGCCTGATAATGATTGTTGTTAGCGCAGATCATTTTTACTGGAAGCTGGACAGTTTCCTCCTCGTTGCGCCTTGTTATTAATGTTTTGTGGTGCTGTTTGTGTTTCAGAGGGGCGCCGCGGCTGCCCGCGATGGCGCTGGCAGCGACCCTGGTCGTGATGGCGCTGACTGCTGCCCCCACTGTAGCACGTAAGTCCTAAAGCAACTCGTTAGCACTCCCCATCCCACCTCCTGTATTACTTCCTTCACGCATGACGGAAACGAATTGCAGTGGAATCGGTTGCACAGGACATCCAGCTGGAGTTCCAGTAATCCCTTCCCAACTTCATTACCGCTGGTTGGCAGAAGGTGGATTTCACGGTTAAAAAACGTGTTACATCCGATTGTTGGTTGATGTTATATTACTGAATAATCCTTCCTAATGTTACCAAAAGAAAATATTCGTGAGAGAAATAATAAATCTACTAAAGCTCCGATGAGTCTGTTTATTGTAACATCTGCAATTCACCCGAAATAATTTTGTTTATAGTTTCGTGAAAAAGATTCTCTTAGCAAAATTGTTTCTTGCTGTTATCCTCCCCCTCACTCTCAGCCGTACCCAACAGACCTGGTGGTTTACAACAGACCTTACATTCAAAGAGTCAGAATCGTATGTTGGTGGTACAAGTCATATTTAGAGTTTTACTAGTTTATAAAATCCATTGCGTATGAAGAAGATATACCATTTCCATATCTTCCGGTGGTAGTTACAATCTCGTTGCCTACAAATAATAAAGCGATGTTCTTCAATCCTCATGACTAAGAAATATCGACCAAAGTCTCTAGTATTGCAGTAATCAGTTCTCTTCAACTTTTTTTTTTTTTCATTAACGATGTGTGTGTCTCTTGTTTGAACTTTTGCCAATGCTTCGACATAGTATTAGCTATAAGGATCACAAACAACAATAGGGAGCTAATGATCCCACCGTCGTCGCGCCCTAAAGCCCTAATAACAACGACAACAAACAACAAACAACAAACCAATACCCCAAATATGGGCGCGAATTTTCTAAACTGTTGATTTGAATACTTGTAGCCATAAGATCAAAGTGTACAGTGCTCTTAAAAAACATATTATTTCGTGATCTACACTCAAACGTTCAATATCAAGTCCAGAGTCAAAGTATTTAAATCTTCTTTAAACTGCCAATATGTCTGCTTGGCTACAGTTGGCATCTATGATACGAATAGAGCGAGCAACTTAACCATGCTCTTCTCTTTCGCGTTCCTCCTTCTTCTACACCTTAAATGTGGCATATAGACACGTATTGACTCGTCGAAATACTCTTTCTACAGTTCCACAACCCGGCATCGATAATGTTCTTCTGGCTACATAATGGAGTCATCTTACCTCACGGGGCTCAGTTCATTGCGCACCAACACATTGTGCTACTGAGCCATAATTCTAAAACCTTCTCTCATTGGCTGAACTGTCCATGCAGTAATGTTTCCGCCAGGCAAACTACTCTTTACTAAATACACACCAAAACACATGGTTCTTCAAATACTTTATAAATTTTAATCAATACAACACTTGAACCATGATACCACGGCTGAAATAGAGCCCTTTAAAATTAACAGGAAAATATATACATATTTATATTTTAATGTCTTGTTAGCGTACTTAAAATCGGCTGTGTTGTTACATAATTCCAAATACACTTGGTACATCAGGAAGACGCAGTGATGTGTTTTTTTTTTTTTTTTTTTTTTAACTGCTTTACGTCTTTCTAACAGCGTGGTCTTTAGAGACGGGAAAGGATGGGGGCAAGGAATGGGAAGGAATTCGGCCATGGCCTTTTTAAGGAAGCATCCCGGCATTTGCCTGGAGTGATTTTGGAAACCATGTAAATCCCAAATCTGGATGCCCGGACGGGGATTCGAACCGGCGTCCTCCCGAATGCGAGGCCAGAACGGTGATGTGGGACTGAAGAGAATGTGGTCTGTCTGTTTGTGGAGATCGCGTCTGGCTGGTGATGCGGGTAATGAGAAGATCAGGCGTAACTGTACCCGCACTGTCAGGTTTGCATATCTTATGCAAATAGTCAGTCTTGGAGAGTAATTAGCGCTGTACCACGTCAAGTTTGATCTTGGCAGAAGTGGCAAAAATCCTGCGGAGCAGCAGAGAGACAGAAAATCCTGAAGAAACTTTTGTATACTATCTGTTTCAGCTGAATTTGTTGGCAAACGTGTTCGCAGAAGAAAATTCACAAGTTCTAAATATTACTTTTTTACTTTTTTCTGTACGCCTTGTTGACGTTAGAGTCGGAAGGGGATTGGGGAAAAGGAACAGGAATGGATTCGGCCACGGCCTTTTGAAGGAATCGTCGCGTTATTCGCCTGGAAAACCGAAATCTGAATGGCTGGACGGGGATTTGAACACGCGTCCTCACCACACAGGTTTGGTTAGATAAATTTGTAATATATTCACATTGTTGGGTTTTATTCTCCGTCTAGTGCAGCTAACAAATGAAAAAACTTTGTTATGGCATATGCGTTTCGGTTTATTAGACCATCATCAGTGCCCTAGAACAAGTTATGTATAATTTTTGATGTGCAGCATAATGTTTATCTAAATGAAGGTATAAATTTTGTTATTAAATATTATTATAGCTTATTTTACTTACAGTTTTTCTATATTACATTAGTGTATGGAATTGTTCCATATCAGTTTCTCCCCTTGAGGTTTCTCACTCACTCAACAATTTTCAATAAGAAACATAATTTGCACACGTCTGATTTTTGAAAATAACTTCTGGAACAAGCTTAGTTGTTGTTATTCTTCTTGAGGTTATTCACCAACTGAGCTTGTTCCAGAAGTTATTTTCAAAAATCAGACGTGTGCAAATTATGTTTCTTCCCCTCCCCCTCTCATGATTCACATCGGACATCTGCGATGGTCAGTCAGACGGGGTCCCTGATGTCCAAAGCAGAAAAAAAAATCTAAAAAAATTTCAAATGGGAAATTCATTACGTGTACCCACACTCAATAACACTGCCAAAGCCAAAGTTTTTGAACGTACATTATAAGGTTTTATGGGCTGCTTTTCTGAGTATTATTTCTATTTTTCTCCTTGCTCTCTGACGTAATTAGTATTTTTTCCATAAAATGGCATTTGGGCGTGTTAGCCATACAGCCAGATAAGACCATTTCAAATCAGCATTGTTGTATCTCTCCCTCTTGTAAGGATGACACGAGGCAAACACGACAGTTAATTAAAGCCACAAACCGAGCGTGGTGGGTGAACGGTTAACGTTCTGGCCTCGCATTCGGGAGGACGCGGGTTCAAATCCCCGTCCTGGCACCCAGGCGAATGCCGGGATGCTCCTTTCAGAAAGGCCATGGCCGAATTCTTTCCCGTTCGGGGGCGCCCATAAATTACGTGAGGTGAAATATGGGGTGGTCCGGCTAAATCTCACCAAAGGGGGGGGGGGGGGGGGGGGGCGTTAACGGAAATCTCGCGTGAGGTTTTGAAAATTTTTGTTAGACTGTAGAACTAAAAAAAAGTCTACAACTGTCGTGAAAGTCGACTATAGGGGGGTATTTCGTCGAAATGTGGGGGTGTGACCGGCTATGGAAGGGTGTGACCCAAAAAAGAAAAGGTCTCAAAAAGTCGCGAGTGCGATTTCTAGGGGAGGGGGTCTCTCGGACCAGATTTCACCTGAGGGGAGGGGGGGATCCGGAAATCCGGAAAAACACCTCACGTAATTTATGGATGCTCCCTATTTTGTCCCCAGTTTCATCCCGCCTCTAATGACCTTAGCTGTCGACGAGGCCGCGAGTAAAAAAAAAATAAAGCCACAAAATACCACAGGCCTGACTCGAACCGATGACCTCTCCTTAACTCTAGTTCTGGGATATTCGATATGCTCGCCTGACAACCTTGGCTGTTGTCTGGTTATGAAGTGGCAACACCCAACTCGTGAATCTCGCACATGGCTGCCGCTAATCCGCAAACACCTTCTTTTCAGTGCGGAGGAAGTCGAGCAAGAGATTCTATCTGGCTGCTGCTTATGCAAATACGCTCAGCCACTGTGCAAGACGCGAGGTGTCGGATCACCCGCTCCTCGGGTGGGCCCCACTTCGTGTTTCTGAACAATATTTCTTTGGGCAAGACGTGAACGCATCTGAGAGCCTACGAATTATTGCTTTCATATCCTTCTCGAGGCCAAAACACGTGGCATTCTCCCTATGGAAATTAACGATATCCTCTTCGACGTGCATGTTTTATGGAGCTAGCCACAGTCACAAGCATCCGATCATAGCGCTATCTACCTCTTAGATCACGTAGACAGTCAGCTCGACCATACTGAAGGAAACTCTGAAAAGCCGTACTTTCAGCTTTCCTGAAGTTTTAGACGCTATTCACAAATCAGTATGTTATGTTAATTTGATTAAAAAATAGTATAAATCATAATTCTTACTATGTTAGGTGTTCAAGACTATCAGCAGCTGTTGATTTGGCACCTACCAAATTTCTGAACGCTGTCAGGGCGCCGTAAATTTCCTATTTACGGTTAATAAGTATGGTTTATTTCGTCAGGGGTATTTTCAGATCCAATTCAATTATTGTTTGATTTTTACTTGTTAGTATCTGCTCTCGTTCAGTGAGCTATTTTCCGCATTGGTCGACCTAAATTCTGCTAGGCGCAGATTCGATCCCCTGTCTGATCATCCAGATTTAGATTTTGTATGGTTTCCCGAATTTTTTTTAGGCGATTCCTGGGATGATTTATTCACAAAGCCATAGCTGAATTTCTTTTCATTCCTTGCCTAAAATTCCGCCATCCTCGCTCAGTTGTAATATTCTTGACGTCGAGGACCCATGAAATCCTTTTTTCAACAAAAAAAAAGAAAGGTATAGAGTGTGAATTTCTCACAGTAATTTGAAAAGAGTGGATGCCTCCGATTGACCACGGAGGCAACTATTGTTCAGATGTGATTGCAACTCTTTATAGTCGCTGTTCAGATAGACGACGTCAAAATTTAACCGGCGTTTCGTTTCCATTACTTCATGCTAAAATCATCGCTGCCAACTGTGAATAAAATATTAACTTTTAGGTCCATGAATGTGGCAAACTTTCAACTGGAACTGATTGATATCGCTCAAACTGAAGGTGATGGATGATTGATAACATTCTGACTCGGCATTTGGGAGAATGCGGGTTCGAATCCTCGTCCGACCATCTTGATTTCGATTTTCAATGGTTTCCCAGAATCACTCGGCGCGAAAGCCGGGTTGGTTCTTTCAAAAGGCCATAGCCGAAGTTCTTCACGATCGTTGTCCCCAGTCCTATTTCGCCTTTAATTACCTCGGTGACGACGTTGACGAGGCATAAAACCTTAAGTAATAAAAAAAAAAGTTCAGGTTAAGTGTGAGTTAGAGCTTATCCTGTATTGTTTCCATATATATTTATTAGGGAAATATCGCCATCCTGATCTGGGTTTTCCATGGTTTCCTCAGATCGCCCCAGGCGAATGCTGGAATGGTTACTCACAATAGCCCATGGGCGCCTCCTGCCATATCCCGTATATCCCTTCCAAACCATTACCTTTCCTGATAGGTGCAATGCACCCTCCGCCACACACTTTAAATGAATCGCGGAATAACAGTAATAGTAGTAATAGTAATTATCCCAAAATCATCTGGTGAGCGGTGGTTACCGGTAACAGATCTCTTTAATATTGATTATACATGGCCCGTACATTCCCTAACGACTTTCTTCATTTACAGACAGCTTGTTGGGTGTCAGCGGGATGAACGATATGCCGTTCAAACAATATGGCTAGCCACACAACAACATTACCCAGAGGTGATTTATTGCAAGACGAAAGACTGACAGTCCCTCTGAAATGAATACTACAATACTGGATACATCAAAACGGGCCTCGTCTTTGACAGATACGGAAATCATTGTGACATGCATTGAGTGAGTACTACTGAACGATATGCATTGCATAACATTCGGCGTGGAAAAATCCACTTCAATCCATAGTTTACCTTATTCGTATGATGTATTCCATTCTAACCTCCGATTATTGACCTAGACTGCCATATTTCACTTGAATTCCCGAGTCCTATGCCGACGTGACTTGAGGTGGCGGCCGCTGGTACAGTTTGTGCCAAATTGAGCGCACGTGAGGTGGTGGGCGTGCTGAACCTCCCACGTGTGGCAACACTGTAGCCCTGAGGTAGCAGCACAAAGGAGTTCGCAGTCCGTAGGAAGCTCATTGAGGTGCACACTCAGTCACCCACAACCCGCAAGAACGAAACGACCAAATTCGAGGAGACGTGTTCTGCGAGCCTACCAAATTCTGTTAAGTTACAATGAAATGCACTTGCGTTAAAATATGAGATAGAGCAGTAAATTTTGAGCCAACGATGCAAACTCATTGCAAATCTGGTTGTAGGCCATCTTACGCAGTTGTTGGTTAATAGATTATAAATCAAAATTCCGTCTGAAAACAAACGTTGATTTTAATGTTACTTTATTCCGATACGCGTTTCGCCCTTATGGTGTGGGGCATCTTCAGTGGAGGTAGGGAGATGATATTTACATGGTGGTCTGGAACAGAACTTTATGCATTTTACAAACTCATATTTAAAGGAATTGGCAAAAAAGAAAGTTTTAGTTGCTCTTAAACATACCCATTACTATCGTTTCATCTTCAGTGATTCAGTTCGATCAATATCGAATTTCTTCCACTGTTACTATTAAGATACAAGAAAAAGAACTGACAGGAGTGGAGGAATGTGTGGTAAAGAGTGGAGAGGACGGGACCAAAGTGATAACGCAGAATTAGTAGAAAGCTGAGGATGGTGATGGTAATGATCGCGATGAATACTATTAGGATGGTATCTTCATGCTCCCTATTTGCCTCGTTTTGTCGATTTCAAGATATTAGACGAAATAGCGTGGACGTACAGATTGAAAATACGGAGATACATTCGTATGTGCAATCATTGCCTGTATGTCGCAATGGCTGAATTCCATATTTAACTTTTTAAAATTAATAACCTAAATATTTTCTCTAAATTATTTTATAAAGCTTATTTTAAAGGGATGCAGTTTATACACGAAATGATACTTATCTATTTTGTTCTTCAAAAATTATGCATATGTCTGTATATTCCCACGAACAGTAGTTTCGTTCCTGTATTTGACACTTATGATAAATGATTTGCTCACATGACACTTGTTTCCCATTACAGCAAGATTTCTAACTTTATCTTTCACGGCATCGCCGCGAAAAGTAGTTTCTAATAAATAACTGATTCTCCTTCACAACGAAAACGGAGCTGCTATTTCGGAAGCGAATAGACGTGCATACTTCAACACTGTGTCAACTAGCAGTGTGAATCGGGCTTCGGGCATAATGCATTTCGTGTTATACGACCGAGGGGCCGACCTTCTGGTCATCTTGATTACTTTCCCGAGTTTCCATTATTACCAAAGCCAGCGCTGGGATGCCACTGACAAGAGAGAATAACATGACGCTTGTTAGTGTAGTTTATACGTTTTGTTAGACAGATGGTCACAAACACAACCTACCGATAGCATAGATCACCTCCAGTGACCTCGGCTATCGACATGATGCTAAGATAGATAGGGGTGAGGGGGGGGGGGGTTGAAAGGGGGAATAATGAAAGCGCAGAAGGCACTGTATTTCTGTCTGTAAAGTACTGCGCTTCCTTGTATGGTTTTTGGTACAGACTGTTGACAGTAACTCTGAATCAGATATAGGTTGCCAGCAGGACTTTAGAGCCGAGCAAAGAAAAAAAAAATTACCTGTTGAAAAGCAATTCTCAGCGTGTTTAGGGTTCAAGAAAATCATTGTCGTCATAATCATTTGACATTTCCGCCTCTGCCGTTTGAATGAAAAAAATATTCTTCTATCACAATTATCTTATTTCCTCTCTTGGTTTCTGTTTTCTTCCGGTCCTCTCTGCCTTCTCATAAGCCATCTCTGCTTACTGGCTATAGCTTTATTCGTATTTCTGGCCTCCTTCATTGTAGTCACGTGCTCCAGCCATTTAAAATTTGTATTTCAAAGCAAATATCACAACAACCTTAATTTCACCATACCGTAAGCGTTACTTCCGTGTAGAACTGGCTGTCTATATAGTAGGCTCCTAATACACTACCAAATTCTCCTCGATGTGAAATGACATACACTTCTCTGTTGCTTGCTTAGTTCTCTGTCTTTTATATGCATAAATTTTAAACATGTTTCATTCCTATATAATTAAACTCTTTTCTTACACTGAATCTAACATATTAAACAGCGAGTGTGCCTTAGAATTCTAACAGTAGCTTATAAAGTAGAAGAGCAGTGTTCGGAATCAATTTAACCACCGGAGGCAGGCGAAGAAGGTGCTGTATGGGAGTAAGGATAAATTGCTGATGATTCCTGTATGGGTATTTAAGAATAATTAGGAGTAGAATGTGAGAGGAAAGAGACTACCATGGCCAAAAGAGCACTTGTTTTCAGGCTTGAAACAACCGCAAATTTCCTTTTATAAATAATGGAAACAGAGACGCCACGAAATTTCAAAGTTGAAATTCTTAGTGAATGTCATACAGAGCTTCAAACTCCCTGAGACATTCACCTATACATTTAGGGAAAATGTTCATTCGGTTTTGTTACGTTCACCTACATTGAACACCAGAGGTCTTGAAGAAATGGCACAGAACTCCGCACTCCATATAAAACCGATGAACAGTGTTTATTGTATTTGATCTCGCTGCCACACTACTCATATCTAAAATGCGTCACTGTAGATTTTTCGGTTGAGTGCGGGTATCACGTTTGGTTTCTGCTTTGGTGTATACCAAAACAGATGAACGTCACTACCCTGTTGATGGAAGTTTCTTCAGGGTTCCAAAACAGTATTAACAACAAAAAAGAATCAGATCGATAAATTTGTACTTTTATGATGTTATACAGAGTGCAGATTTTGGAGTTCTTCCGATGTATCTTTTTGGTATGGAGTCATCTGAAGACCGTGAGGATGTTACGAAAACATCTCGTTCTCGAAGTCACATGACCAGCTATCGAAAAAAAATATTTTCTGTATTTTATAAACATACTTGTAAAACTGCAAATCATTTTATCGAACAGGTTTCTTGATATTCATTAAAATGTGTAAAACTGACTGAAGTGGACAAAATGCTTGTAGAACAATTAATAATGGATTCAGAGTTTTAAAAAAATTGGCTTTACATGTTGGTCTGGAGCATAAACTACCTACAGAACTGCGAAAATTTATGTTAGACTACAGATGAGGTGAATAGCATAAAACTACTAAAGCTGTAGGTATTTAAAAATAACGCGTAGCATATTAGTGTCATTATATAGCTGTATGCTTGCTTGCTAATATTTCACAAAAATTAAATTAATTTACACTAAAGATGTATGTAAAGCATACGAACGTGTGAAGACAAAATATTGTTGTGGGAAATGTTCCATTAAAATTATTAGTAATAAAAATAACGGCAATCGTACATATAAAACGCAACATTATGTAAATCACTGATCAGTGTTTGTAGCATCTTAGTAAGAAAAAACTGATCTGGTGCACCGATTTATATGTCTGGATGAGAACTGAACAATACACAGGAGCCTTCCATTGTCATGAAGGCTAACCTTCGGAATGTTTAGCGGATCGTAAAACAAAAAATTTGTTTCTTAACTGTTAATAATATACAGTCATTTATTGAAAATCTGGGCGTCAATTCCCCCCCCCCCCCAAAAAAAACCTTGAAAATATTGTTGCTAGAATTTTGTAATCACTTATTAGAAACATCTGGATATTGTGGGTCATTTCCTCAATTGCGATAGAATCAATTTTTATGAATAATTGTCACGCCAATGCAATTGAATTTTTTGTTTATTTTTCGAACGCGTTTAACTTCATTTTCAGCGGTTCTGTATTTTTCTTTGCTTGAAATTGCACAGCATTAGAAGACCGGCGATTTTCATATTCGTATTAATGTGCTAATAGTTGACAAATTCCATTTGAGTATTCATTCGCAGACGCAAATTTATTAAGCTTGAAACTTGTTTGATGTTTAGGACGCCGTGGATTAGAGCGCTGAGGCGCTGCACACTGGGTCGGGTACGGGGCCCAGGCAACCGCGTCTGTCCGTCCTAACTGCTGTTTTTAGCCCGTTTTCCGCAGTCGTCAAGGTGACGGACCCATATTTCCCCCTTATAATCCACTCATTTCACAAGCTCCTAATCTGACCACGCCAATGATGAGCAAAACTTATCAACGGCAGGGAAAAGGTGTTAAAGAAGATGTGTGCCGTTTAGGATGTGATTTTGTAAGGAGGCATCCATAAATTACGTGAGGCGTTTTCCGGATTTCTGACCCCCCCCCCTCTGACTTTGTGAGATCTGGTCCGACCCCCGCCCCCCTATGGGTAGATCTCTAGAAATAGCCCCTCGCAACTTTTTGACTTTTTTTTAGGTCTCACCCTTCCAAAGCCGGTTACACCTCCACTTTTCGACGAAATCCCCCCCCCCCCTAAAATCCACTTTCGCGTCATTTGTAGTCCAACAAGAGTTTCCAAAACCTCACGTGAGATTTCCGTTGATCCCTCCTCCCCCTTGATGAGAATTGGTGAGATTTCGCCCGACACCCTCCCCCCTTTATTTCATCTCACGTAATTAATGGACCTCCCTAAGAAGGAAGTAGTGTCGGAATGGCTGCGGTTAGTCTTTTGACAGTATTTCGAAAACCGATGGATTATTACCTTGCAGATCGGAATCAACGTCCGAGTGCATGATAAAACTACTTCAAGGCGGTACAAACTTTTACAAACATGAACAATGAAATTGTTTTTCGACGAAGACAAAATCAGAGAAAAGTTTTGAAGTCGTTCTCATTGTCAGCGGGAGCAGCGTTTGCTGACGCAAGTTGCCAAACAGCATGTTCACTTCGCCTATAAGAAGAGGGCCCTAATAGCGGTGCGCCCTTCTATTTAGTAGCTATCTGGACGCAACATCTCTGGAGGAAGCCACGTCCTCGCTGGACCGCCTGCTGTGGGCAATTTACTCTCTGGCCCGGCAGCTGTCTGCAAATCGCTCAACAGCTGAGCTGCGCTGGCTACTCGCAGGCAGGGCGAGCCTCAGGCTGCTACATTATCCCTCTTTCCCTTAAAGCCGTTTACTTTAAGTGTTAAGTACAAGTACTGTGCAAATTCAAATTGTAATTTCAAACTGGGAACATTAGGACCAAGTATTTTTAGAAACCCGTAAGAAGGTATGTGGTAAGGATAAGTGCACATATCATGGAAGAATGTTGCATAACCGCTGATTTATTAGTCGTATAATCTTTACTGTTCAAGTAAAGAATCTAGTCTATACTGTGTTTATTGTCCTCGATTTGTCTATCTTCTCACTGAATTAAATTTGATATGTCAACTATCCGACAATGCTAAGTTCTTTTTGAGCAATGACTAATATTCGTAGTAGCGTATACGATCTACGATGTTCAAACCTTCACTGTATTCTCTCTTCACCATGGTAACACATTTTTTTTCCTTTTTTCTCTAAGAATAATCATTATTCAGCTGCACCATGCCCAAAGAACAAAATATAATGTTTTCATAAAAACTATTAAATCCTAGCTCAATCTAAAAACTGTTTCTGCTATGTCACAAGGAAACGTTATTTAAAAAAAATTGGAACGAGAAGTGTCAAATCATCACAGACTTGAGAAAGATTTAAAAGTCAGTTTCTTTAGAATAAACGGTATTAAGTTTTCAAACCTGGCAATAACGTGTTGAGAAATACCTGCGTCCTTTGAATCAGTAGCACCGACAAGCCGAGTATGTTCAATTCTGCCCCTTGATCTTAGTTTCTTGTGATTTCTCATACTTTATGAGCCTTGTGACTCATCAAAACTGTTGTTATATAGGAAAATACTCATTACCACAACCAGACATCGGGGCTGTAATACGGTATACTTAATTAATGAGTTGCTGGCCTTCAATACGTTAGATGTGAGACATGTTCAACTCGTGACAATAAGATGTAGAACAGCCTTGACTGAATACAACTACATACACAACAAATATCATAACAGGTTTTTTGTGAACACCAAAGAAACATGGAGTATGCTGAGGAATAATCGATATAATTCAAATATGGAAAGCAAAGACCGAGTATATGGATCAATAGTAATATTCATAGAAGGTTACTCTGGTCATCGTGTCATTCAATCTGTGACGTCACGGGCTTACAACATCCGGACATGTTTCGATTCTCTGTCTACAGCTGAGAATTTAAGATAATTCTTTATGTTTATGTAATGGTTAGATATGTTTTAAATGGTAAACCAACCATAAAGAAATGCATTCGCTTCGTTTAAATCTGCATATTAAGTATTTTTGATTTTTTTTTCCGTTTAAATCTGCATATTAAGTATTGCTGATTTTTCCAAAAAAAAAAAAAAATCTCGTTACTTATTCTTACCATAAAAAAGGTGTTAGTCTAAGTGTTGGTAACACTGATAACTTTCAGTTGCTCAACACTTTTGAAAAGAACTACTCTCCCAAAAAACGTGTTCCTCCCACCAGGGAAAAACATTGAAAGCGCTAATGTTTCTTAGTTCACACTAATTTAAATTGTTACAAATATTAAATCCTTTTTATGGTCCATAAGCTGAAATACGTAACACAAGTTCACAGTAGTATAGATAATTTTAATAGGGCCTATATGTGTTATTACGGTAATCCAAAACTAAAGGAATCAGTAGTGACAATAAATATAGCAATGATTCCTTCCACACAAATAACTTGCTTGAGCGATATGCATAATGAGTCAGATAAATAACTGGTAACTGCAAATTGTTATTCATTTCGTGATGATCATTATTTTGCCGGGTGAGTGAATTGGAGAAATTCAGGTACTGAGTAGTATTCCTGGCACAAATTCTGGTGGACAGGGTTTGAAATTCCGAAGTTTAATTCAATTTAATTTAATTTAAATGCAATGGAGCGCAGGCTCCGGTGGCAATTTCCCTACACACCCATCTTCCCCCTTTCCTGCACCCTTTTACATTTTCCCTCTACAAATTTTAACTTTAAATTCTTTTAACGTTTTCGGTAAGTTATTCATCATTTCCCTGGTAAACTCATGCCAATCCCTGACACCCTTACCTAAAAAAGAGAATCTTGTGCCTGAAATCGAGTGCCATCTCGTGGTCATGGTCATCTTTTCCCTTCTATTCACTACTTTTCATACCTACTCCAATATCTTTCCATGCCTCATCGCCAGTATACGCCCTGTACACTCCCATGACCCTCCTCATCCTCCTCCTGTCTTGCAATGAATCCCATTCCAGCACCTTTATCATATCTGTCACTGACTGCATTCTGCGATAATTTCCAGAAACAAATCTAGCAGCCCTTTTTTGAACCCTCTCCAATTCCTGTATTTGATACGCAAAATGTGGTTCCCATACTGCACTACCACATTCAATCAATGATCTGACCAAAGTTTTGTAACCCAATTCCTTTACTTCTCTCGTGCGTCCCCTCATCACTTTCTCAAACAAGTGCAGAATTTTGAAACCTTTTCCTATCGCCTGTACAATGTGTCCTTCCCAGTTAAGCTTGTTATCAAATTTAATGCCAAGATATTTACATTTCAAGTCTTCAGCAAGCAATTCTTTCCCCACCTTATATTCATAATTAACCTTTTCTTTTTTATTTGTGTATCTAATTAGCTGACTCTTCTTTGCATTTATCTTCATCCCATGTTTACCAACTCAAGTAGATATCCTGTCCAGATCACCCTGCAACTATTTACAGTCCTCTATCGTTTTGATCCTTTTATACAGCATTATGTCATCTGCAAACAATCTAATTTCAGATAGTAAACAATCAACACAATTATTCATTAGAATAATGAATAGCAATGGTCCCAATACGCTACCCTGTGGCACTCCCATTTTTACTTCCACTTCTTTTGATACCGCATTTCCTACCCTAACTTTCTGTTTTCTACCTTTTAAAAATACTTCTACCCAGCAAATCACTTTCTCACCCACTACAATAGTTTTACCTTATTTACTACCATTTTATGGCTCACTTTGTCAAACGCCTTAGACAGATTTAGTGCTACACTATCAATTTGGCCTCCCTAGTCCATTTCATCTGAAATATCTTGCATATATCCCACCAACTGAGATTCGCATGAATATCCGTGCCTGGACCCATGTTGTCTACTTGAAAACCACTTACTTTCCTTACATATATTTCTGATGTGATTGCATATCAATCATTCCATTAATTTACCTACCACTGATTTGCCTGTAATTTTCTGAAACTGTGGAGAACATTTCACACTTGATGCTGTTTACAGATCGAAAATTGACTCTAGGGTTGTGGCACAAAGTCAGTGAAATAATATGAGGAACTTTATGGATATAAACTATAACTGGTATACTAATAAAGACACTTAATTGTGAAGGTGACGTAAACGGTTCCCCCAGCCATATTCCAGAGATACTAGCTGTTTGGGAAGCAATGGTCGCACGCACAAAGGAAATCCTGTTTAATACCAGTGACATTAAAAACGTCGAAACGTTACCGGTCCCATTACCTGAGGCTTACACAATGTGGGCTAAGTCGCATCGAGTTACGAGCAACGTATCTTTTCACGTGGGTATTTTTATTCTTTTTTGGCTGGATGTCTCGTCGACTGCTAAGCTATCTGCAGACATCGCCTCGCAAACCGGTTGGTTACATATGCCGTCTCTAAACAGACTGTATTTCTTGGGTGCCACGTGGGAAGCATAACTTTTTGAAAAGTCTGCATTTTAGTGTCTCGTTTAACATCTCTGAGCACTGTGGTATGCGAACATTAACATTTGTCAAAGTTGTGAACATGTCTGTGTCTCTATTAGAAAAAAATTGTTTGCCTCGCCATATACTTTCCCTATTTCTTGTAAGAATGTCAACATCTTCTTCTCGCTTGTTCGAAACTAAATTTATGTGAAGCAACAAGGTAACTGTTTTCGGTTTATGCCAAACTCTTACCCAATATTAGTAACAGCTCTCATCTGCATTGAATGGTTTTCTTTCTGAGTTCAAAATAATAACGGGAGGTGTTATGAAATTTCCAGTGTAAAGCAGACATGACATATCCTATACTCCAGGCTATACTTTCTCCGTGTTTTACTTTTCTAGTAGTTTTGAAGAATTAGTACAGTAACTTGAATCATTTAGGAGCTACAACAACAAAAGATCCACATTTGAATGGGAAAATAATTTTGCAGATACTCTATCGTGATGGTCATATCACATATGGTTATTGCTGAGATATTTTTATATGGTTTTGCTTACTAATATTGCATTGTTATTAATTCATCTTAGCTCCATTAATTGAATAGCAGACGATAAACTCTCTGTCTTGACGCTGGTGTGAGTTATTTGTTAGCTTCCAGTTTAGAGTTTGCGTATCGTTAACTAATACATTTAATAGGTAGAAAATTTCCGTTTAATACTTTTCTGCAAAAATAATTCCTTTACATCGCAGTAAGTATTGAAGTTGTTCATAGGTTCCAGTATGGAGAAAATCCACACGCAATTTGACTTCAATGATAAATTTGTAGTCGCTTCAAAAAGTAAAACAAAAATCAATTTCGTTAATATTACAGTCCCACCATATATACGTGAGCTATCATTAAAGGTCTTTCTCATGACCGCATTTTTGTACGGTTCCGTCCCAGCCATCATCGAAGGTTTTATTCTCTTAATTAATATCTTTACTCAACATCTACTTACCGAAATGTTTATAATTCATTTACATATATCTCACGGTTCCATAGTTTAATTTATAAGAACCTTAATAATGTAATTTCTACGCTTGTGTGAATTTTTTTCCTATGCGCTAAATTCAGATTGGAATTTAAGTTTGAACCATTACTTATAACAGTTGTTGGTTTTAATAATCAGTGTTCTGTGAATCGATTATAACGCCGTTACGGCTATGAAAATAGTCGGAAAATCATAAGATAGCTGTTAGTTCATTTAATGTTATCCGGGATATACCATTACTCCCCTGGTGAATACTGTGTCTCACTGTGTTTCAACAACGTAACAACCAAACGATACAATGCAAATTATTAGAGACAATAAAGCCATCCGTACCATCTGGCTACCTAAAGCAAACTACATTACTACTCCATGTTAGGAGATGCAGAAAAATTATAGAAAGCAAATAAATATCGATATTTATGACGTAAAAATTAACAGACTCTGATCCAGGATCCCTTCAATGAGAACAGAAAATCTGCTGCAAGAATGTAACTTCAATATGTTTTTTTGGCAAGAGAATGGCTGGAAAAGACATGTTCTAGAAATCACTACCGAAACACCACCGTACTTTTACCTTCCATGAAAATTGCGAACAGGCCTGAACAACTAATGGAAGAAATCCTGATTCAATCTGTCGGCTGGGAAAAATACATTCTGCTAAAAAGTAAGCTGAAAGCTGCAAGGATAAAAAAGGGCTTCCTGAAGTTAATCAGCCAGTTTATAGAGTACAATAAAAAAACTTTATACGTGATCATATATTTGATAATTATTCATGAATATGATTATTCATAATTTGATGTGCAGTTTTGCAATACGATAAATAAATAAATGATGATTGTCAAGTACAAGAGAATTGAACCTTTATAGAGGAACGAGCTGTCAACTTTAGACTTGACAGCTTGCTTTCAGGAACGAATGATGTTTTGCGTTAACAGTTGATAAATCGTACTATTGGTGATGATTGTCAACATAGTATAAAATTTGAAAGTGATGTCTAATGTTGAGTTTCTCGTGAAATAAAATAGTTGTTGCCAATTGAACGGCAGCATATTTTGGCTAAAGTGTTTTGTATGTAAGCCACTAACTAAACAAGCATATCGAAAGCACTACGAATGTCGCCAGTATATTGCTTGCACACAATCAAGTATCTCATATAACACATCAAATCACAGCTGCCGACCCCGGTAGCGTAGGGGTTATCGTGTTAGCCTCGCGATGCTGGGGTCGGCGGTTCGAGTCCTGCCGAGGGCATGGGTGGTTTTAATTAAGTGTTGTGTTTGTCTTGTGTCGTCTGTACTATGGAGAAACTATAATACATTGAATGATACAATACATAGTTTCAAACTACAAAATTACACAGTGCTGGCTGTATGGCCGCGTAGCCAAATGCCATTTTAAATTTAAAAAAAAAAAAAATCACAGCTGAAGCTTTAAAATTATTTTAGGGCTCTAACAGCCTTTAGTTTCCATCATTTGGAAGTTGCAGTCCCAGTGCACTGGGCTTATAATCCCCTGGCATTAAACTCTCAGTTTTTTTTTTTTTTTTTTTTTTTTTTTTTTTGAGTTCATGTTTTTGTGGCCTAAAATGAAAGATGTTCAAAACTGTCGCCAATGATCGCTTTACTTCAGCAAGATACTCTGGATTGTGTTTAAGACGAGTTCAACCATCTTCCTGACCATTATAGGCTCATAAAATATTTATGAAATGGTCACTAAAACTTGATAACTCATTACAGCGGTTTGTGTGTTTGTAACATGCTGCCAGATAGGTATTGCTTCGTAAATAGACCCATCTTTTTTATTCACACTGAATATGACAGACGCAATGCTTATTTAAAACTATTCACGTTCATGATCGCAATGGAAGTAGTAACAAGCTGAGAGAAAATTTACAACAGCAACAATCCCTGCTCCTGTGTAGGAAGACGCTGCCAATAAACTTGAAACAACATTAACTTCGCATATTATGTACCTTGTGTGTTGTTAGCAATAAGCAATACAAGGATAGAAGCGATATTACCTTTGTAAATTGTGGTAATTGAACGATTCTAACGACCTCGATGTCAATGATCCATAAATAGATAATTAAGTAACTATCGACACCACTATTAAGTATTTACGGGATGATAGTTGACACAGTATGTTTCCAGTTATATTTTCTTATGCAGTAAATACCGTAGACATGAAACATCACAATTTAAGTCTCTGGAGGATTTTTTTTTTTATTGTAGTGGTCTTTACTTGCAGTTCAGTACCCGCTGCTGAGTCGTATGTGGCATGTTGTTGGTACGACGTAGAATCATGGACACTTTTTTTTTTATATTATTTATTGGCAAAAGGACAGAGTCCATACAGCCAAAAATACCTTTACATATTGATGGTACAAGGTTAGAGGTGCAATTCTTACAGTACGATACCATACAATACAGAACAAAACAATACCGAAACATACAATACATTACAGCGCAATACAATACGATACAGGACAATACAATGCAATAAAGTGCCATATACTGTAATACAACCAATTACAATACAGTAAAATATCATACAATACATTACAATATTTTGGTTTACATATTGTGTAGTGATGCCAGGAGTACAACTCCTACCGTGCTTTTTATTATTAATTTTGGAATATGATTCTTGACATATAGTTGATTTGCCTGGTAATTTACAAAGTTTGAAATAAAACTCTTAAACTAGCATTTATTTACATCTTATATTTCAAGGACAGGGAACTGCTGCGTTTGCGAGTAGATATCGCTGCCTTGCAAGAGACTCGGCTTTCGGATGAGGGCTCCGTTCGTGAACAAAATTACACCTTCTTCTGGAAAGGTAGAGACAATGGCGCAAAGCGAGAGCACGGGGTGGGCTTCGCAGTTCGCAACAGCTTGTCCAACTGCATTGAGGCACCCATCTGTGTTTCAGAGAGAATTATGTCCTTGAGAATAACAACTGCTTCGGGTCCCATAACCCTAATATCAGCTTATGCACCTACATTAAAGGCCTCTCCAGAAGTTAAAGATTCTTTCTATGAAAGCTTACGTGCATGTCTAGCAAAAGTACGTGTCTCTGACAAACTTTTTATTCTTGGTGATTTCAATGCAAGAATTGGCAGCAGTTCTGATAACTGGCCGGATTGTATTGGCCGCCATGGAATAGGAAACATAAATGAAAATGGGCAGCGTCTATTGGAACTATGCACATCACACTCCCTCTGCGTATGTAACACCTATTTTCAGAATAAGCTTGCTCACAAAGTGTCATGGAAACATCCAAGATCAGGTCACTGGCATCAGCTTGATTTTATCATCACTCGCAGGCGAGATTTGCGTGACGTTCTCAATGCCAGAACCTATCACAGTGCAGACTGCGACACTGACCACTCTCTGGTAATGGCCAAAACACGTATGATTCCAAAGAAGATCCATTCAGCGAAAAGCAACCGCCGCAAAATTATGTTTAATATCCCAGTCAATCATGACGATGCTTTACACAAACAATTCTCATCTGAAGTAAAAGAGAATCTCAGTCATGCTTTACTGAGGGACACAGGTAGCGTCGAAGACATGTGGCTTTTAGCGAAAGAAAAACTTTTACAAACTGCTTTTAGAACCTTTGGAACAAAAGATGCGTCGCAGAATGACTGGTTTGCTGATTACGAGGACAAATTACGTCCATACATTGAGCACAAAAGAGCAGTTCATATAACCCTTATAAACAGCCCCAGTGATCATGCCAAGTCGGAATACAAAAAAGCTAAAGCAGATCTACAACGTATCACTCGCCGTTGCGTGAATGAGTATTGGACAAACCTCTGCAAGTCCATACAGCAGTACCATGATAGCGGGGACTACCGAGGCATGTATCAAGGCATCAAGAGTGCAATCGGGCCCACAACCAGGAAACGTGCCGCCCTAAAAGACTTAAATGGGGAACCTATTGTTGACAAGCAGAAGCAGTTGGAAAGATGGTCAGAACACTACACCAACCTTTACTCCAGGGCAGTCAGCATAAAGCCTGAAGCACTGGATAGTTTACCAACTTATCCTACTGCATTAGAACTCGATGATTTACCTTCACAGGACGAACTTCATTTTTCACTGAAGAGACTCAAACTGGGAAAAAGTACAGGTCATGACAACCTACCGGCTGAAATAATTAAACTTGATTGTGTTTTTCCGGTCATATATGAACTCCTAAAGCGGTGCTGGTATGAGGGTACAATACCACAGGACATGCGTGATGCAGATATTTTTACCCTTTATAAGGGCAAAGGTGATAGAGGCGATTGCAACAATTACAGAGGTATCTCCCTCCTCAGCACTGCTGGAAAAGCTATCGCTCGAGTCGTTTTGGGAAGACTGGAAACCCTCGCCTCACGTGTCTACCCCGAATCTCAGTGCGGATTTCGCGCCGGCCGCTCCACGAGTGACATGATCTTCACTGTCCGCCAACTTCAAGAAAAATGCCGTGAACATCGTGTGCCTTTATACTTGGCTTTTGTAGATCTAAATAAAGCCTTTGATACTGTTAGTCGTAACGGCCTTTACGACATCCTGCACAAAATCGGCTGCCCACCTACGCTGTTGTCTTTAATAAAGGCCTTCCACGATAACATGAGAGGCTCTGTGATATTTGATGGCGAAGCTTCCGCATCCTTTAAAGTAAACCGCGGTGTACGACAGGGCTGTGTCTTAGCGCCCACACTCTTTGGAATTTTCTTTTCTGTTTTACTCTTAGTAGCTTTTAAAAACTGTCACGTTGGAGTACATCTGCATACAAGGAGTGACGGTAGACTTTTTAATATAAGTCTATTGAAATCTTCAAAAAAGCTTATTGAACTAATTGTTCGTGAACTTCTATATGCTGACGATGCGGCTTTTGTCGCTAATACCGAAGATGAGCTTCAGGAGGTTCTCACCAGATTTGACCATGCATGTCATCTGTTCTCGATGAGTGTCAATATCAAGAAGACGGTTGTCATGGTTCAGGGCACAGACCGTCTCCCGAAAATCACATTGGAAGGCATCCCTCTTCAAGTAGTAGAACACTTCCACTATCTCGGCTCCATCACTACATCCAACCAGTCCATTCAAAAGGAGATTGACGCACGAATTGGCAAAGCCGCGACGACCTTTGGCAAGCTGTCCACACGTGTCTGGAGAAACTCCAAGCTAACTCTCTCCACCAAAATTCTAGTATACCAGACGTGTGTCCTGAGCATCTTACTGTACGCAGCTGAGACGTGGTCCACTTACGCCTGGCAAGAGAGACAGCTGAACGCTTTCCATATGCGCTGCCTGCGGACAATACTTGGAGTCACATGGCAGGACAAAATGAGCAATGAGAGTGTTCTGTCTGCCACAAAGTGTCACAGTATTACTGCCACCCTAAAACAAAGACGACTCCGCTGGCTTGGCCACGTCCATAGAATGGACCCTGAGAGACTACCACGGAAAGTCATGCTCAGTCAGATTGCTAATACCAAGAGACCTGTAGGGCGCCCGATGTTAAGGTTTAAGGACACCTGCAAACGTGATTTGGAGAGCTTCGGCATGCGCACTTCTGACTGGGAAGCTTGCGCCAACACGAGATCCTTATGGCGTCATCATATTACCACCGGCATGTCCAAATATGACAGAGCATGGTTGGATAAAATAAAGCTGAAAAAGCTTCGTAATAGGGAAATACACCCACCGGATCCCTCTTTCGTGTGCGATAGATGTGGCAAAATTTGTCACGCCGCCATCGGACTATTCAGCCACAAAAGAAGATGTGATGCACTCAACCCTAGCGACAGCTGAGTCACTACAACTATCATCTGTGAAGATGCTGTGGCCAATATATATATTTCAAGGATAACAGTACTACTCTTGTGGTGCAATAGATTTACATATTATGTTATACCTTTAAAAATACAACTCATACCATACGACTGATTTATATGTTAACCTAAGTAAATGAAAATGGAGCTCTTACAGTGCACTTGGTTTACATATTGCGTTGCCAGATTAGGCATAAAACTCTTAGTGTACAACTGATTTACATGTTGTATTATTCGGTTATACATTTACACTTATCGAACAATTGATTTACTTGTTATGTTGTCTAGTTAAGAGTACCAATCTCATCCTATAATCTGTTTACTTGTTATCCTGCTAAGTTAGAACTAAAACTCTTATGGTAAAGTTGGATTACATCTTGTGTTATAAATTCATGAGCAACACTTTTCCTGTACAGATATTTATTACAAGGATCATATATCTATGTGATTTTCCTTGGCAAATCTATAGAGGCTTATATAGATTTCCGGTTCTTGTTTCTGAAGAAGATGTTGGATTTTGGTGGGAAGTTCAGCCCCGTGTCTTTGTAAGTCCAATATTAATTGTGTAGATTTGTTCCAGTGGCGCTTGCATGCGAAGAAAAGGTGGTCGACGTTCTCCAAAATATTTGCTTCACATTCGCAGAAGGGCGAGTTAACTACGTTTATTTTGAACAGATGCGAGTTGAACCGCCCGTGGTTAAACTTCAGCCTTGCTATGAATGTTGAGAGTCCTCTGGACAGTATCCGGTTGGAGTACCAATGAGCTCTTGGAATTGAGGGATGGATCTGTCGGTAATGTTGACCTTTATGGAGGTCACTTGTCTTCCATTCGTTGGCCCATTCTTTCTTGACATCGCGTCGAATCGCTGGTAATAGATCCGATGCCGGAACGAGGTTGAGTTTGTTTCCGCTTAGTGCAGCTTCTTTACCTGTAATACCTGCGTGTCCTTTGGACCAAATGAAAGTGATCTCCGTGCCTTTCTCTCTAAGTTTGGACACTAATCGAAGTATTTCAAAGGCCAACCAACATCTGCCATTGTCTTTGGAGATGTTGTTTAGTTTGTTAACAGCGGACAGGGAGTCTGTTAATATTGCTATTCTCGGGCTTTGCAGTTTTGTGCCATATTCTAGAGCTTTGACCATTGCAAGTAGTTCCGCTGTGAAGACCGTTGCTTCTTCCGGTAGGCTGTAGGTTTCCGACTTGTTGTTTGTCGTATCCACAAATGCGCATCCCACTGAGTGATCTGATTTGGAACCGTCTGTGTACAGGCATGCTGGGTTACCTGGTAGGTTTGAGATGTAGTCCCTCATTATGACATTGTTCCTTTCGCTCCCTTCCAGATATTTAATGTTGGTTCGGATGTCCAATTTCAGAGAGGTAATAGGCATTCTTCCTGAATAGACAGGTAATAGCTGAGCTCGGTATATTTTTGTGGAGTATATCTTTAGGTACTCATATGCTCTTGCTAGGGGTGGACTAGTTTTCTTCTTCCAGTATGCACGTTCTGAGTACTGTGCCGATAATACTGATAACTTTTCCAACAGCGGATTCTCTTCGAGTTCTAATTGCTTTAGTATGAATTTTCTGGAGAGGTATGTTCGCCTAATGTGTAGTGGTGGTTCGAGGCATTCGACCAACAAGGCGTTTGTAGGCGTAGATGCCATGGCCCCAGTACATAGTCTCAGTGCTTTGTATTGTGATCTATCTAGTCTCTTCAACAACTTTCGATGCGGATCCAAAGCATATACAGCCATAATCGTAATGTGGTCTTACGAGCGATCGATAAAGTCACATGTTGAGTTCTCTTTCCGCTCCCCAGGTTTTGCCGGTAATGGCTCTAATTAGATTCATGGCTGCTTCACTTTTTTCGATGATGTAAGATATATGATTGGACCATTTAAGGTTCGAGTCCATTTTCAAGCCTAGGTATGAGACTGTTTTCTTGACTGGGAAAGAGTGGGCTCCCAGTGAGATTTCAGTTATGTGCGGTACCCTATGTCTTGAAAATATGCAGACTACGGACTTTTCTGTAGAAAGGACGAAGCCATGGCGTATCATCCAAGCCTTCATTTTGTCCATTGCGATGTCTAACCTTGTCTTACAGGCTTGTAATGTCCGCTGGCTGATGTAAAGGCAAACATCGTCCGCGTATTGTAACAATTTTACTTCCCGAGGTATCTTTGAGTGGAGGTCACTGACGTAGATATTGAAGAGAAGGGGGGACAATATAGATCCCTGAGGCAGTCCTTTACTTGTAGACCTGGGTCCGACTACTTCACCTCCAATTATGAACAGCTCTCTATTTTCCAGCAGCGCTATTAGATTCGCCACGAAAGTTTCCGGGAGAGGCAACTGTCTAAGTTTCTCCGCCAGTAGAGGGAGAACAACGTTGTCGTATGCTTTGGATATATCGGTGAATAGGGCCATCAGGTAAAAGTTTTCTCCATTACTGATTTGGATATCTGTCACTAGTTGTGCTATGATTTCATTTGTGCCTTTCCCCTTTCTGAAGCCAAGCAGGGTTTCTGGTAGAAGGTGATGATGTTCTACATACCACTCCAGTCTGAGTTTAATCATCCGTTCTAACATTTTCAAGGAGCATGACAGGAGTGAAATTGGCCGGTATGATCCGCTGTCACTGGGGTTTTTGTGAGGTTTGTGGATTGGGACCACTCTTATTGCTTTTAGTGGGGGAATGTGGACTCTCTCCATCCAGACCCTGTACATAATTTTGAGGAACAAGTCTTTGCCTTCTCTGGGGAGGTTATCTATCATCGAATACTGTATTTGGTCCATTCCTGGAGCGGTGTTACTAGATTTTTTGAGTGCACTTTCCAATTCCTCTATTGTGAAAGGTTGAAGCAAAGGGTGGTCTGCTTCCGGGTTCTGAATGTCGACTTCCTTTTCTGGGCACCAGTCTGGAGCCAAAGAGCAAAGGAGGTCCATGGCCGTCGCAGTGGAGATGTGTTTGTTTGATTGCGTTGTCTTGCGCTGAATTCCTTTAACCTGTCTCCATAGTAGTTTAGTTGGCACGTCTTTGTTCAGAGACTTACAAAAATTTTGCCAGTATTCTCTTTTCTTCTTCTTCAGAAGGCGTTTCGTGGAAGCTTGTATCTTGTTTAAGAGTATGTATTGTTCGTCCGTTGCCTGTCGTTTATATTGCGCTAACGCCTTCTTTCTGTCTTTTATCGCTTTAGTGCACTCTTCATCCCACCATTTCGGGCTGTGTCTATGTGGCGTCTTTCTCTGTTTATTTTCTGGGATGGATACTTGGGCCGCTTGATCCATAATTGTTGTGAAGGAGAGGTAGTCATTTTTGGGGTCATCTGACGTGCTAATGTTTTCTAGTTTATCTGTTATGAACTGCTTATATAGTGGCCAGTTAGCTCTCCTTGTGTTCCACTTGTAAGTGGGAGACGGAGGAGTGGTCTTGAATCTCTGATCAGGTGGGGACATTATGATGGGAAAATGGTCAGATCCCGATGGGTCTGGGAGGGTCTTCCATTCTATGTCCATGGCCAATCCCGGCGAGATGAGTGAGATATCGACTGCCGATCTACGTTCTGTTGCTCTGTGGTATCTTGTTTCTGATCCATCGTTCAGTAAGACTAAGTTAATTTCTTCCAGTAAATCTATTACCACTTTGCCTACTGCGCAGCTGGATTCACTTCCCCACTGTTGGTGGTGGGCGTTAAGATCCGTCATAATAAGCATTGGGGGGGGATAATTGCTCTATTACCTGACGAAGTTCTCTTTTGGACACTGGAGTTTGAGGAGATCTATAAATTGAAGCAACTGCTATTTTTCTGTGGTTCCAGCTGTCATATTCTACGTTGGCTGCACATACTTGCAAATTCGATCCCTGCGAGTTGAACTGAATTTCATCATACTGTATTCCACTTTTGATCAAAAGAGCGACTCCTCCGTAACCGTCTGATCGATCCGACCAAATCACATTGTATCCTGTACAAGAGAAGTGGTTGTCAGGTTTCAACCACGTTTCCATTAATCCCGCAACTGCAATGGAATTTTCTTGGAGGAGGTATATTAGGTTTTCCTTATTAGATCTGACTGACCGAATGTTCCACTGCATAAAGTTATTGCACTTCGCCATTATTATTGAGCACTAAGGATTTTCTGATGAACTCTCTTATATCTGGCATAACGCCTGTATAAACCATCTTCAGCAGCGAGGAAACAATGTAGACCACCTTATCTATGAGGGGTTCTTCCCTTTCGAAGATCTGGGGCCTATAGGGGTTGTAGTTTATCGGGGCAGATGTGGTGGGTCCATGGTCAAAGAACAAATCTGATGGAATCTTTATGTTTTGGCTTCTGGTCGCCTGCTGCTTGGAAGGAGGCTCGGTTCTGGCTTGCTTATTGAATCGTTCTTGCAAGTTAGGGGTTGGCCTCGCTATTCCCCGTGCTTGAATGGGGGTGGATATTGAACTTCCGGGTTTAGGTATGTGCATTGGGGGGAAGCTGGAGGTGTCTGGGGTAAAGGGAAGCCTGGCAGCTTGTTTAGCGTAGGAAGTTGGGTTTTCTAGAGCTGTGGCTTGTTCTAACGTAAGGTTGTTATAGGCCATGTGGGTTTTGATGCGCTTTTGTTTCACAAACTCTGGGCAGGAGCTTGATGTTGCTATATGGTCTCCCCTACATATTGCACAGTGGAAGTTGTTAGTTTTGTTGCACCCGGATGTTTCATGGGCCTCTCCGCATTTAGCGCATCTAGCATTGCTGCGACAGTGCTTGTTGACATGACCATATCTCAAACACTTATAACACTGAGTTACTCTTTGAACATATGGTTCGACTTGGCATCTGGTGTAGTGAATGAAGACATGTGGTGGGAGGGTCTGTCCTTTGAATGTAATGCATACCATTTGCCGCGGTATCCACTGATGTATTCCGTCGATTGTGATCTTACGCTTTAGTCTTCTGGCTGCTATCACTTCAATATCGGAATCTATGACATTTAGTATTTCTTCTTCAGTTAATCTAGTATCTACCCCTCTTATTACCCCCTCTTTAACAGTACAATAGCGTGGTATAAAAAATTTTATATTCTGAGGGTGATTGGTGACTGATGCCAGGCTGTTTGCTGCCTTATAGTTATTAAATTCAATCTGAACACGGTTCCTCCCCTTGGTTGATATGTTAAGGATCGAATGGTTCATTGCTGGGATGGAATTCCTGATAAATTTACCAACGGACATGGGATGAAGACGTCCGAGGGCGCCCCTATTTGGGTGCTCTTCTGTATTTATCTGTTCTGCATAGACTATGAATGGACCGGTGTCATGTTCTGAATACCTAAATTTCTCTTCTCCCAATGTAGAAGCTGCTTGCACATTTGCGGAATTGACTGTTGGTAAATCCCTAGTTCCCATAGCTATTGCGTTTTGGCTGCTATTGCTAGTATAAGTTGTTATTGGTATTTCTGATTGGGCTATCTCTTCACTTCCTGAAACGCTTGCGGCAATTGCGGGGTTAGTAGGTATAAATGGCACATTATTAATATTCATATTTAGGTCAATTTCCCCAGTTGGGGCTCTTTCACATCTGGTACTTATGCATGCAGGCTGTTCTATGTCGGCATACGCACGTAGCTTGCGTTTCTTTATAACTGTTGTCTTTTCAGAATCTGGGAGTGCAATGGGCGGCGTACTTACGATGTCCACTTCGATCGGCGTATAGCACACTTGAAGGGCCGAGGCGATAGCATCCGCTGTTTCCTCTGCTGTGCTCCCTTCCGAGTCCTCCTGCATCCTGTAAGCCCTTAGGCTTACACCTCTTGCACTATTCACCCACTATCTTCCACCTGTTGTGTAGTTGAACAGAAGCGGTAACTTAAGCTCGAAGACACACTAACCACTGTGTAGATACGAAGTCCGATAGCTTGCTCGCACCACTTAGAACGGCTCGCGCGTAAACAAGGAAACGATCCGCACTGTTCGACGGCTCAGAGCAGACTGCGAATCATGGACACTTAAGGCCTATTACATTACTCGGTTGGAGAATTACAATATACGGCTTTGCTGTTGAATGTTAAAACTTGTGGATAGATGACGTAATCAACTGCAGTGTAGAGGTGAACGTGTTGGAGAAGTCACGGATTTAAATCCGGCATTGGGCATCACAAATGCCCGTAGTATGAAACATTGTAGCTGGTCGTATGGTTTTGCAAAATGAGATATTTAAAAAAAATAATAATAAGATGTCCTTCGCAATGCTGCCCAAAAACAGAGATCTCTTTACTATTGTAAAACAAACCATTTTAAATTTTCATTCCTTTCTGGAGGATGAACTTTCGAACCCCTGTCCCAACATCAGATTTCGGTTTTCTATAGTTTCTTGAAATTACTCTACAAGAATGTCAGGATGGTTGCAAATTATTCACCAGTCCTTTGACACCTCTAATGACCTCGACATCTACCAGTCGTAGAGCCCAAACAAAACGTAGAAAGAAACGTATCTTAGTGACTCCTGAAGTGGATGCAGACGAGGAAGAATTTCTTAGTAGTAAAACACCCAGCAGTGGTCCAACTTATGGCAGGGAGACCTTTCGATAATGGCCACCCATCTCGCGAGGATACGGCAGGAAAAAATAGAAGAATAGTGAAGTAAAATGAAGACTTTTTGATGTTATGGGTGCCGATTCCACTTGTTCTGTAAAAGTCTTCTAGTATTTCTTGAAAGTACCATCAAAAGTGGACCGGCTCGAATCCCTGTCCGGGAAACCAGATTTGGGTTTTCATGGGTCCCGCAAATCACTCCAGGCTAATTTCGGAATGCTTCTTTTAAAAGACCATGGCCGAATTCCTTCCCGTCCCTTGTCCCTAGTCCCATTCCGCCTCTAATGACCTTGAAGCCGACGAGACGTAAAGTCAAAGGAAAAAAAAAACAACACCAAAAGTGAATAGCAAATCTGACCCTGAGCTAGCTGGAATTTTATTGAACATTGTGGAAGCCTTGCAATCGCAAGTTCCATGTATTTCTTTTTTTAACGACGCCCGAGATGCATGTTCATTTTCATGTATTCATGTTTTAATTGCTGGCTGTTCTTATTGTTGCATATTGTGAACATTTGTTATCGTTCAATAACTTTAACTTCGTCAGACAATTTCCGATCAATGTAAATCCATACAATTGTTTGCTTGAGTAAAATCGGCCAATTTGTAACGTCTAGGCTTGCTTGATATCCTAGTGATTATTGTATTAATGGTAGACTTAAATATGCCTAGCGGTGTAGAGGCCAATTGAATATAATAAATTATCAATGTCAGTTTCGTTGTGATCTGGCAAGGTTAAGATTCTTGCTAACCCAATAATTGATTATTATAAATAATTAAAAATTTATAAAATCCCCCCCCCCTCCTAAAGCACTTTCACTACAGTAGACACTATCATCCTTTTTCTAATGTTGCCTCTTCTATACAAACCATCCTAGACCGATTTCCTTGGCCAACTCCACAAATTATTCTTTCGTGCCTCATTTTTGCATTAAAATTAAATTTTTCGGACACAGAATGGAGAAAGAAGAATTGGTACAAGGGTTTCATCGTTCGAAGCTATATAGTAGATATCAGTTCTGTTCATTTACATATACATTGTCGGTACTTCAATCACCTTCACTAATGCCGACAAAAAAGTGATTGAGGCAGATCCTGAGCCGAGTTACATGTATGTAAAATGCCATATATGGAATTTCGGTACTATCTTGATACATCTTGCATCTCTGGCCACCAACAAAATTGTTTCTTCTCAATAAATAATTCGCCGTTCAGGTTGACACATCAGATGCTTTTCTACGTTCCTCAACGTCTGCATGGTCAAGAGTTATATTTAAATCAGTGGTCCACGAGTTCGAACTCAAACCAGGAACTAATTGAACTGCGCATTCTCCTCAAACTACCAACTAGCTACAGGAATTAAAAAAGAAAAAAAACCTAAACAACCACCGGAATAATAGCATAGTCTATTTCTGCTTCTTTAATTTTCTTCGTTTTATTAGGATTCTTATACTTTGGTTCACCGGCTCTTCTCTGGAGTCAATGGTGAAAAATCTATCCGTAAGTCGGTAGTATTTGTCATGTTATTATGTTTGTAGCCTAATGTGTTTGTGAGGCAGATCACGGAATTCCTGAATGTGACATCTGAAAATCATAAGAAAACTTAATATCGATGGACAATGTAACAGTACTGGGTTCGGAAACCATGAAAGTTATGGAATACATTGTACAGTGTCTTAATCACGTTTGTTTTCTTAACAAATTTGATTTGTTTGACTACTGTTTAGATAAGCTCCAAGTGCTCACATTCTGCAGGTATATTCTTTAATAGCGTGATTATGCTCATCCTCATAAGATGTCTTTAGAAAACTGCGGACACTACAAAAATGGTTTTACCTCTTGCAACTTGTTAACCTTAAACATTAAAAAAAAATATTCATTTCCTGCTTTCCTTGGGTTTTATTTCTTGCCGCTGTATTTTTATTACATAGCATCTGTTGAATGCTGATCGTTGCAGTTAGACTACAAGGTAAGAGAGTTTAACAGAGCTGTCGGGAGCAGGCGGGACGAGTCCAAGTGTTGAAGTAGTCAAGTGGGCAGATGACGCGAACACCAGTTGTGATGTCAACGAGTGAATCAAAGCGGGTCGCCGAATGTTCTTGCGGCCGGTCGATGCACTTGGACTGATAATGTCAAGGCTGCGAGGCAATCCAGCAGCTGTCCAATGGTACTTCACTCGCAAATATACCGACTTGCGTCATTTGAGTACAAAGTTACTTTTGTGATAAATGTGAGCCTGCCTAAGTATCGCCGTCAACTGCAAACTCGATAAAATACGCATAAATAATCAACCTTACTGAATGAACGTCAGTGTACAGTAGTTCCACAGCTCTACAGAAGACAACGTGTCATTTAGGCTAGCTCAGCAGAGCGGATAAAGGCTCATCTTCAATCAAATTTAAAGAATATACAAACACTCATTCTTCAACATCTTTTTCCATCATTTGGAGGTCGGTTACCTTTGATAAATTTTAACTATCGTTGACATAGTCGTTTTTTGGAGTTTATACCTGCTGTCAGATCGTACTACGTATTAATGGGTAAAGTTTGCCATCCGCCTGCGAAACATGTTCTGTATTTTTTATTTGTGAAATGTGTAGTTTATGAGGCGGATATTGGGGACCTTCCTGGCATTCGCTCTGATGGCTGCGGAAAAGTGCCTAAAACTGTTATTTTGGCGGCCGGTTTGCGGGAGGAAAGGGGGGAAGGTGACTGGGCTCGTGCCCGGTACCGATGTACCTCCCTGATCCAGTGTGCGGCGCCTCAGTTCACTGAACAACTCCGGCGGATTTTAAAGAGAACATTAGATGCTCAAAATTTTAAGCGCTGCAATACATTCATTCGACAGTTCATTCAAATACAGTGATTTGTACAGATTCTAGAAGTGCCCTACAGCCAATAATGGAATTGTAAAAAGGAAAATGCCGGAACTATTTAGTTTATGACATAGCCAGTGAACTTAAGAAGTTATCGGTAGAAGGAATACAAGCGCAGTTCCAGTGGGTACCGAGCCATGTTGGGGTGTCGGGAAATGAGGCAGTGGACAGAACAGCACGTCGCCACCTTACTGCTGCAGAAACAGAAAAAGTTTCGGTACCCTGCACAGACTTCAAGGCCATTGTTACCAACATTGTTAAGATTGAGTGGGAGAAGAAATGGTTTGCCAATTGCCAGGGAAAGGGACTTTGGTATCGATTTTTTTTAATCTGCTTAACGTCTCTCTAACAGCGAGGTCTTTAGAGACGGGAAAGGATGGGGGGCAAGAAATGGGAAGGAATTTGACCATGACTTTTTGAAGGAAGCATCCCGGCATTTGCATGGAGTGATTTGGGAAACCATGGAAAACCCAAATCTGGATGCCCGGACGGGGATTCAAACCGCCGTCCTCCCGAATGCGAGGCCAGAACGCTAGCCGTTACACCACCACGTTCGGTTTTGGTATCGAGCCATCTGCAACAACATCGTAAACAAGCCATGGTACGCTCAACTAGAACTGAAAAGGAAAGAAATTACTTTAATGAACAGACTTAGGACAGGACACACTTTATTACGTGACAAAAAATACGTCATGCGGTTGGTGGATTCGCCGATGTGTGCATCGTGTGATTCTGTAGAGGATATTTTTCACTTCAAGCAGAGCTGCAAGCAACATCAATCAGCGAGAAAACAACTGCTAGAAGATGGTCTGAATATAACTGATATAACTTCTCTGATGCAATCTCTCTCAGTTCCGAGCAAGAAATCGGTCAAAATAATTTCCCTGTATGTTAAATGTACTAAAGGTGTAATTTAAAATTCATTCGAATATATTTTATGAGGTTATTGGCAGTATTAGACTTTGGCTAAAGCCATAAAATAAAATAAATAATGATAAGAAGTCAGGTCTAATACATCTGTTAAAAAGGGTGTGAGACAAGGTTGTAGTCTATCCCCGTTAATATTCAACTTGTATGTAGAAGAAGCAATAAACGAAGTAAAAAAAATAAATAAAAAAAAAATAAAAAATAAAAATTAAAAAAAAATCATGTGCCGGAAGTGTTCAGGGAGAAAAAAATTAGTATGATTTGCTGATGACATTGTCTTGTTAGTAGATGGTATGAACAAAATACTGAAGAAAGATTTTGGATCGAATATAAATCAAAGCAAGACCAAAGTGATTAAATGTAGCAGAAATGATACCAATCATCGTAGATTAAATGTAAAAATAGCATCGGATACAATAGGAGAAGTAAGCGAATTCTGTTACTTAAGAAGCAAAATTACAACCGATGGCCAAAGTAGGAATGATGTTAAAAGCAGAATAGCAGTAGCAAAAAGAGCCTTCATGAAAAAGAGAAATCTTCTAGTTTCAAATATTGATCTAGGAATTATAAAGAATTATTAAAACTCTATGTATGGAGCACAGGACTTTATGGTAGCGAAACATGGACTTTAAGAATACCTGATGGAGGGAACAGTCGAAGGTAAGAACTATAGAGGAAGACAGAGATTAGAATATCGTCGTCGGCCATACTCGTTTCCGAGTTTATGTTACTCTCTTGCATGTTTATTTGTGTGTGCGCTGGTGGCTGATCAGGCCGATTCTTGCATAGAACAGCCGTCCGCACACACTGCACCCAAATGTGGGTGGCTGGCGCGGTAGGGTTTGTCGGGCTTTCCGCCTTAAACGAGATTCAGCTGCCAGACTTCGCCGCTCCTCTTCGAAACGTGCCACTGCTGCGGAGGTAGCTTTGCGCCATAGAACGCGGTCTTTTGTGAGGCTGTTCCAGGTGGTAAGGTCTATATTAGTTTTCTTCAGGGTCTTCTTGAACTGATCTTTGTAGCGTTTCTTAGGGGCACCGCGAGGTCTGCTGCCAGTGCTGAGCTCACCATATAAAAGTTGGCGAGGGAGTCTACTGTTGCTCATACGCTGAACGTGTCCAACCCATCTAAGTTGGTGGCTGATGATGAGGGCTTCAATGCTATACATTTGAGCTCTTTCCAAGACTCTAATGTTGGACACATAGTCGTCCCATTTAATGTTCATTATAGAGCGAAGTTTTAGCTGGTGAAATCGCTCCAATTTCTTAATATCTCGCCGGTAGAGTGTCCATGTCTCACACCCATACAGCAACGTGGAGACAACTACAGCTTGGTAGACCATCAGCTTGGTGCTTAAATTAAGATCTTTGTTTAGGAACACTCGCCGAGTAAGTCGTCCAAAGGCTATGTGTGCTGCACGAATTCTGTTTTCTACATCCTTCTCTGCTGTGCACTGTGTAGAGAGAATGCTTCCAAGGTAGGAGAAGCTATCTACTTGCTCAAGGGCTGTGCCGGAGATGGTAACATCAAAGTCTGGGATTGTAGCTCCAGGGGCAGGTTGCGCCACCACTTTAGTTTTTCGGGTGTTGATGGTCAGGCCAAAACGGTCATATGCGTCCTTGAAGTAGTTTACGGACTGTTGTATCTGCTGAGGAGTATGTGCTGGAGAGGTGTTGTCATCTGCATACTGCAGTTCTGTTACCTGGGTGAGGAAAGTTAATCTTGATGAGCGGAGTCTTGCTGGATTAAATAGTCCTCCGTCTTTTGTGAGGCTGTCCCAGGTGGTAAGGTCTATATTAGTTTTCTTCAGGGTCTTCTTGAACTGATCTTTGTAGCGTTTCTTAGGGGCACCGCGAGGTCTGCTGCCAGTGCTGAGCTCACCATATAAAAGTTGGCGAGGGAGTCTACTGTTGCTCATACGCTGAACGTGTCCAACCCATCTAAGTTGGTGGCTGATTTTTTTTTTTTTTTTTTTTTTTTTTTTAACAGTTTAACGTCCCTTTATAACAACGTGGTCTTTAGAGACGGGAAAGGATGGGGGCAAGGAATGGGAAGGAATTCGGCCATGGCCTTTTGAAGGAAGCATCCCGGCATTCACCTGGAGTGATTTGGGGAAACCATGGAAAACCCAAATCTGGATGCCCGGACGGGGATTCGAACCGCCGTCCTCCCGAATGCGAGGCCAGAACGCTATCCGTTACACCACCACGCTCGGTGGGTGGCTGATGATGAGGGCTTCAATGCTATACATTTGAGCTCTTTCCAAGACTCTAATGTTGGACACATAGTCGTCCCATTTAATGTTCATTATAGAGCGAAGTTTTAGCTGGTGAAATCGCTCCAATTTCTTAATATCTCGCCGGTAGAGTGTCCATGTCTCACACCCATACAGCAACGTGGAGACAACTACAGCTTGGTAGACAGAGATTAGAATATATGAAGCAGATAATTGAGGATGTGGGTTGCAGGGGTATGTAGAGATGAAGAGGTTAGCACAAGATAGGAAGGAATGGAGGATTGCATCAAACCAGTCAAAAGACTGACGACAAAAAAAAAAAAAAAAAAAAAAAAAAAAAAAAAAAAAAAATTAATAAGAGGAAATTTTATTTTATTTCTTTCAAATTTACTTTCTGATACAAAATACAGCCCATAAAGTATTGTAATTTTGTTCTGTTTCCAACTTTCAGTGTATATTTCACTGTGTCATAAGGAAGACATTAATGTTCTGATTTCAACTTTCGAAATCTAAAAATCGTTTATTCCAGTCATTCTCTTTAGTATCTATACCAAATTTGGATATGTAAATTAAATTCTGATGCATATTAGGCCTAACATTAATAAAATAAACTATGTTAAATTTTCCTCAGATCTTATTGACAAATTCTTCTTCTAATTTTCGATCTAGTTAACTTATAATGTCTGTAGATACAGTTGAAATTATATTAATTTTTAGTGGTTTTTTAATAATAACTCAGTATGACGCCTAACTCATCTATAAATTCGAACCATTGTGAGATGTATTTATATTGGGCTTGTTGTTTTGATACACGGATAATATCATTCCATAAATTGCAATGGTTAATTAAGCAACTCGGGATTTTTTTGCCATTTCGGATCTTTCTTCGAAATATTATCAGTGACGAATTTATATTTTGCGTATTTTGAATTGTAGTTAATTAACTTTCGACAAAAATTATCTAAATTATTCCCTGCAGTAAAAATTAGTTTAGTTATCAAATGCTGGTTGAATGGCGTATAACAACTTTTTTATATATAGTGTGAGAATAGTTACATTACTTCTGTACTCTGGCTTCTAACAAATCTTCTGAAACACAACTCACAGTTTCACACACTCGCTCGCTACGCTGCTGATATTATTTCATATCATAGGCAACATCGGGTATTTCATAAAGTCAGCAAATCACAGTTGCAGAATCTTTGGTTTACAATTTCACTTATTATAAGACAATGAGTTTGTACTTCCCTGATAATTTTATTTTTAATTTTTGACACTAAACTTGGTTTTCACGGAACGCTCCTGTTTAGAGTAGTGAGTAATTTGTTTTTGTGACATGTGAGACGAGGCGAGCTAAAGGCGGCCTTGTTATGGTGTGTGTTGTAGAGAGCGGCGCTTTCGGTTCTCTGGACGACGACGCGGAGTTTCAGTTCGGCACAGGTAGGAGCGCTGCTGTCGCCCTACTCTATATCTTCTGTCGTCTGCGATAACTAAACGAGGTAGCAAACAAGCTCAATATGTAAATGAACTAAGGCTAATGATTCTCTACTCTAAATCGGGATTTCTTATCAGAATCCTCTCTCTGCCATATAAGTCTGCTACAATCTTTTCTTCATTACAGTTCGTCCATCTCCCTTCCATAATTTAGCCGGAGCAACGTTTTCTCCATTATAGCTTGAATCTGCTACCACCGACCATTAATATTATTGGTACTTTTGATCAGATAGTACATAAGTGATGGTATAGTCAAGACGATGAAAAAAGCAAAATTTTGCAGACACATTTAACAAGAAATTGGTCAAATCATTAATATTTTTCATAATGCTATTCGATATACTCGTATATATATTGTCAGTTTAGCTTATGCTTATAGTTTTACTATTTCAGTGTTGTTATATCTGTACATGAATATGTTGATTCATCCAAACTTATCTTTCAAAACATCTGAAGTGATTCGATTTTTTAAGTTCCAATCGGTTAATAAACTATGAACAACTTACGAAGAAATGTAAAGTTTAGTTGCCGAAAGCTCTATAAACTGATCCAGGTTATTGTCAGATCCTCTATGTTTTTGGTCAGTTATGCTAAGAGGAATCGACACAACCATGTGCATTTCGTGCTCAGATAGAAGTTTCTGCCGATGACGTCATTACGTTACATGAGTTTCGAACTACTTCCTTCAATATCTTAAATATATAAGAATGTTGTGATAAATAATTGTCGTTGTTGCATATGAAAAGACTGTTCTATACGTAATCTATATTTGTAAAACAAAACCGGATAAATTTGAATTAGAAAAACTCAGAAACTACTGAGCATATTTCGATGGGGTTTTCATCCTTTTAAAGCTTAGAATCTCAACTCAGTTGATTGTTATGTCTTATGCTTCTACGGTAAATAACGCTGGAACATTAAATGAAATTCTTAATGTGTGGTGAAAGATATCAAAGATGGAACCACTAGATGGGGCATACTCTGCACTTAAAACGTAAAACGTCTCCGACCATAGCCTTTAATGAAAGCATCAAAAGCAGTTAATAGTAATACATATGTTGCATATTCCACGCTAAACAAAACTTGAAATATTATTTCATTTTAATTCGGAAGATTTAGTTTTTAAAGCACCATAGGTAGCCGAATTGAATGCGAGAAACTAATAACGAAATACAAAAGAGCTTTCTTTAACCACGATCTCTTGCAGTAGAACTACAATGTCTATGGCCATCAGCATTAGTCTTCTTTTCACAATAAAATCATTTATTTACGATAGTATTATTATGAATTCACTTTTGATATTTGTATGAAAGGCTTCATCCGCGGAGTTAAAGTATCTAGCGTTTCGAGCAAAAAGTATATCCATTCACTTCGTAATTGAATCAAATGTGAGTTTCTAACATAATCTAGTGTTGTTTAGTAATGTATTAATGCAGTTTCTTAACTATGGTGTCGAAATTTATAACTCCTTGAGACAAATCAAAAGTAAAGAATTTTTTTTCGTATTTCGCTTAATCCTAAATACTTGCGATATAATTCTGAATACTCGATATTCAACTGAAGAAGTACGGAACAGATTTTTATTTTTAGCTCCAGCGCCAGACGACGACGCATAACGAGAAAATTTTCAGCTCCAGCTGTAGATGAGGAAGCATATTGAAACAAACCTAATGTTTGAGACTGTGAAAACCAGTCAAAATCGACTCAGTAGTATTCGTAAAATAAAAGTATCGTAACGTCTTAAGACATACGTTAAATTTTGACCCAAAGCTTTCAGATTCTGAAAATTCATTCAAAATCTGTATTTTCTGCGTGATTCCGGAATAAAAAGACACATACCAGATACAAGCTGTCATCCGGATCATCCCAGTTTTGGAACTGTGCGCCTAAATCAACGTTTAGTTTAGCACAGGAAATGTCTGGTACCAAATTAATGAAGTTTGATACACATGAACCTTTACGGACGAATGAAAATAGCATACGTGCAAATAAACTTCAACCCACCCCTTTCTTGGCAGGGGACGGGTGAATCTAGATTTGCTTTAATTCCGAAAATGGCTGGCGCGAATTTTATGAAACTTTGTACAAATGTTTCTCATTGCGGGAATAAAAATGCGTGCGAGTAAATCTACGCCAACTACAACGAGCAACGCCGGTGACTCTGCTAGCAAATGATAATATATTTTCATTCACGGCTCAAGCTGATTGTAAATTTTATCCTGTTTACGGAATCTGTGGCGGGTCAAACTTGAAAATAATGATGTATATTTATACCTTTACATCTACCGTAATTTAGTGCGAAGGAGATCGGACTTTACGAGGGGAAAGCTGTTTGAATATTTGCTTCATATTTCAATGGAAACCGGTAAGCTATCAAAGAAAACGTATTCGAAACCAGTTTCATAACCTGAACGACTTCTTAATTCCTGCAGTCAATATGGATAAAGCAAAATGAATGATAGGATAATCCATAAAATTTAACAGCCTATATGATGAGTTGTGTGGCAGGTTCACCATAAATACTGAGTCGTATTGTTTCCTTTCTGTAATTTGCCATTTACATACGATGGCTGTTTTTTTAATTAAAAACGGTAATAACGGAAAGATTTTGGATATAATGATTTATAATCGCACACTAATTAAAGTCTTTTGATAAAATATTTTGGTTCCTATTTAGCTTTTACACAATTTAAGACTTTTTGGTTTTAATGTTTGATTATATATTTTTTTATATATAATTCTGAAGGAACATCACTTATCAGACAGTTTCAGCTGTTTAGCTCTAAGATTATTTCCTTTTTTTTTAGCGTAGTTTACTATTTAATTGAAATCTTAATTTTTTAGATCTGAAACAACTTTAAAATTTTTACTGTTTTACCTGAGCATTAAAAAACATTTTAAAAAAGTAAAAACTAATTAACTAGGGAGATAAAATATCTTTTTACATTTACATTTGTGTTCACTGAGCTTCCTAATTAATGAATATTTAAAACTGCTCTTAACATAGAATGAGGAATGTAAACAACTTTCGATTTAAGTTGTAAACAGATAAACGTAACACATTTCGTAGGGAACCACTGAAATGTTGGTTTCCCTTAGAGTGGCACCTTATCTTCACCAAAGGGAAATGTACATCTTTACCAGCTGCAGTTGTAGACTTATTTCCGCCAAGTATCTTCGCTTAGAGATCTAACAGACAAGTTGTTAACACAGTGGTCAGTACACCGACATACCGTTGTAGCAATATAACTACATACAATATAATGTTGCTTTTACTTGTGTTTATGTGTGTCCTGGGAGTGTATGAAACGTGTATTGGTGATGAAGCAAGGAAGGGAACAGATTATCATGACCATAAGCTGGCAATTGGTTTCAGGCCTAAGGGAATGGTAAAACATTACATGGGGAGTGGAATACATACCAAGGGAAAGTGCTGAACAATTTCCAGAAATACTGAAATAATTTAAAATGAAAATTCTTAATCGGCAAAAGTAGGTGGGTAGGAAAATTTTACTCAAAGAATTTAAGGTGAAAAACAATAAATAGGGGAAAATGTTGAGTAGAAAAATTGCCACCAGAGTTGCTTCATTACAGTTGAATTACGTAAATTAAATATATCCTATTCGGGATGTCTAGGATCAAAGATATTAAGTAGTTCAGCAATGCTATGAAATGTGCTGTGTGTACGATTAGACAAGTTGGGGAAAATATTTTCAAAGTTCATTAATATTTTTATTTTCATTAAAACCAAGTTTGGTGTGATAGACATCTTTATATATGAAGATGAATGTATGTTTGTTTGTTTGTTTGTTCTTCATACAAATCCACAGATTTCATCCGATCTCGATGAAACTTAGCACACTTACCCTTTGAAACAAGGAGAAAAATACTGTCTACATTTGGTTGAAAAATTATCTGTATAAATAACACATTTTGTCTCATAACTTCGAAATACGACGATAGACAGACACGTTGAATATGGACGTCTCCGTACCGTGTTTCCGTGTAGTGAACTGCCAGCTCAGTGGCTAAAGCGCTTGCTTACGAACGTCGTGGTCTCCGGTTGAAATCTCCGTGGAGGCTAAGATTTTTAAAATTTGTTTTTGATCGTAAGAGTCACGGTTGGGCCGTCGGTTATTCGGATTGAATTTTAAACTGTAGATATCACAAAGGTAGGGGTGCAACCTGAGGCAATTCGTAGATAGTCTTGCAATTCAGTAGATGTACACTTTTTTTACGTTATATTGATCCATCAGGGGTGATTCGTAGTCTGTGTGTGTGTAATCTGCAGTAGGAATACTATAAATGCGGAAGTAAGTCTCTGTCTTATGATGTTACGTTTTGACAATTAAATGCCTATACCGATATTGTCGGAATTTGACGAGAAAATCTGTAGGGAGGGCACTGGACTTTGTTTGTTCTTCATACAAATCAACAGTTTTCATCCTATCTCGATGAAACTTTGCACACTTATCCTTTGAAACAAGGAGAAAAATACTGTCTATATTTGGTTGAAAAATTATCTGTATAAATAGCACATGTTGTCTCATAACTTCGAAATACGGCGATAGACAGACACGTTGGATGTGGACGTCTCCGTACCGTTTTTCCGTGAATTGGGCTGGCAGCTCAGTGGCTAAAGCGCTTGCTTACGAACGTCGTGGTCTCCGGTTGAAATCTCCGTGGAGGCTAAGATTTTTAAAAATTGTTTTTCATCGTAAGAGTCAGTAGGTGGGCCGTAGGTTATTCGGATTGAATGTTAAACTGTAGATATTAGAAACTTACGGGTGCAATGCGAGGCAAATCGTAGGTAGTCTTACAATGTTGTAGGTGTACACTTTTTTACGTTATAATGATCCCTCCAGGTGTTGTTCGCAGTCAGTGTGTGAGTGTGAACCACAGTAATACTAATATAAATACGGAAGTAAGTCTCTGTCTTTTTGTTACGTTTTGACGACTATATGGCAATATCGTTGTGATGGAATTTTATAAGGAAAGCTGTATGAAGGGCACAGGATATTTTTTCCAGTATGATTAACAGTTATAGTTACGAAATTTTGAGACCTTATCGAATGGTGACAGAAATATGTTGGAAATTGATTATCTTCAAGAGACAGCTTTGACGGTATGATATAGTGTTAGCTTTCCTGTCATATTATTCCGACTCGATATTGTTTGGGACCAATCCTTCGTTACCAACAACTTTCTATATTTAATTCTGGCAAAAAAATTCTTAATCCACGCGTACGAAGTCGCGGGTACGGGCTAGTTTATACATGTTTATACGACGTATTTATGGTCTGCTTGTTTAACGATACTGGCTACTTTTCCCTGAGTTAATTTGGCTAGGTCTCCTTGTAAGTATACGTTTGACAGTGGGAAATCTTGTGTGTAACATTGAGTCAGAAGTTGCTGCGTCTCCTAGCAATGTACAGATGTTGCATGTTGGTGACGGTGATGAGTATTCTCGTGAATTCGAGAATCTGCTTTATTAACGGCTGCCTACCGTTGTCGGCTGTCGCCGGGTACACGTTTTCTAAATCATGGAGGCAGCGACTTCATTAGGCAAGGAAGCGTGTAGTCCTTATACAGCGGCGCTCAGCTGTCTCGTTAGCAGCGTCTGATCTCGCCGCCTACGTGCCTTACCAGCCGCTAACAAACACTAATTAATATCTTCATACGACATATTAATTGACCAAGGTCCGAGTGCCTCTGTTCTTCTGACCCTAGTTAACGGCGCGCTTATTACATGTATAATTTGCAGAATTTTTTTGTGAGTAATTGGGAAGAACTTGTTCGTTGACGCAAGTGATTTCGAGAAATCTGAAAGACAAGACCGTGACATGAAGCCAGGTTGTATACACGCAGTTAAACAAGTGAAGACTACGTATTAATGAAATCTTCCAGTTTTACGTATTCCTTTAATCCGTACGCTTATACTATAACCAATATTCGCTTTGAACAATGTTTCTCAGTTAACTTCTGTAAGCACATCATTAAAAGAATGATTAACTTACTGCAGAGCGTCTCAGTTAAGCATTGTCAGAAGAAAGTCGAAGTGTGGTTATGAACTAAATGAAACAATGTTTATGTATTGTGGGTTCCTATTATGAAATGAAACGATCATCCTTCCAAAACTTAAAAATCGAAAGCTGGGGAAGCAAAAGCTTTTCCCAAAAAATTATAGTATAGTTAGTGTTCTGGGAAAGAACTCAGTTGGCCTTAATACATAAGTGACTAACTAGTATGATTACCAAGTAATTTGTTTGTGTCTGTTATTTCCAACTAGGATCTGAAGTGGTAGAAGGACTAGAAGAATTTTGTAAATTAAGGAATAAAATTAAAATTGTTCGTAGAAGCAAGGATGATCTGAAACGTGCAATAGAAAAAGAATCCTTTTCAACAGCAAAAAAACACTTTTCAGTATCAAATATTGTTATAGCACTAAGGACGAACTTTTTAAAACTATGTTTATGGATTGCAAAGGTTTATTGAAGTGAAAACTGAACTTGGCGAATACCCAGAAAAAAAGACAAATATAGATTCGAAATACGTGATATAGAAATATATGAAAATTATGAGGAGAGAAGACAAAAAGAATGAACATACCCCGAAAATGATAACTCATGGTGACACATTTAATATGTGAAAACGAATAGTTAACAGTTATGATTACAGGGAAAGTGGGGAACATTATCTTGCAAATTGCCGGTACCTTTTACATTTGCACAAACCACCAGTCTCGGATGTAAAGTACTGTGGTAAGTGATGGTGCAGAGTCCCCATACACAGAATCCAACTCATCTTTGATTTGCGTAGGCGTATTGCCTTTCAAAAACAAATATTTAATTACAGCTCGATACTCGATTTTGTCCATTTTCCCAAAAACACTCACATCAACTCACTCAAACGACTGTTACTTAACAACTGCGCGTCCAAAATGGCTGAAACTTTGGTGAGTAACTGTCAACAGATAAACAACGAAATTCACTAGCTTTTATTCACGAGTGCTGCCATCTTCACGTTGAGGTCGGAAACATTTCAGACTACCCTCGTAGTAGGTAAAAAACTGATGAACGTAGGAAGCAATCGGGAAGCCAGTCCAGATGATACTTCTTCTGCCTCCTGCTCTAGGCACCAACAAGAACTCATACAAAACCTACAGAAACTGTACACTACTTTCTATCAGAATGTGTACCTGCTGGGTATAGGACTGGTTCCTTTGAAAATTTCGAACTTTATTGAATCCCATAGCTTATGGCCGGTTTCCAACAATAATGATTTTTACTCTGGAGTTCACGTTTTAGGTACAGCCAGTTTGAGTCAGGTCTCGGCAATTGGTCGTTATAATATATTATTGTGCCCAGACTGCCCAATAATCGGTGCCAAATTCATAAATGGAATCTTGTAATGACAGAATTTTATCCCCACGGCTAATGCCTCCGGCAGGAGAACTTCTAACGGTGAAGCGAATGTCTTGCCATCTGTCGGCGAAACGTGTAACTTCGTTCTCAATGACAGGTGTATTTTTATTTGAAGTAGTATTAGGAGATTACGGTAAATCGCCTAAAAACAGCAATCAGGACGGTCGGTGCGCCGAACCCGGAACTTGAACCTTGGCCACTTGTAGCTCTACGTTCCTCTGTGTCGGTATTTTAACGCGTGCAGTCTTATTTAGGGATAGCGAGTGCTAGCGCGAAGGTGATGCTGGGGGTTTGCAACACATTGCCTAAACTGTGAATATAAAGTTAATGACCTGTGTAGGCTTCTGGTACCTTAATATTTAATAAATCTGTCGCCACGGGCTTGTATTATAACCCCAAACACGAAGGGTATGATTAAATAAGTTCTCTTTACACTGTTTTTGAATCACACAATTCTTGAAAGTTCACTCATACATTGTCGGTACCTGAATTGTGGATAAGACATCAGACAACAGTTCCATTGAAGATTGACAGGCTAAGCACATTAATACGAGAAGACAAACTCAATAAGTCCCCTAACCTTAGTGAGAATACGACTACGGAATGTTACGAGTTACCGCTCCGCGAACTGAAGCGAAGTTAACTGTTTGATTTCAAGATGGCTGCAGGGGCTTTTATAAGCTCCTCAATTCCTATGACGTCAGCAAAATATTTCAGGAATTAATATCTCCCAATGTACTAAATGTTTTAACTTGTAATTACTACAAGAGCTTCCTGTGAGCATATTCTATCTATTTTAATTTAATTCAACATTCAAAAGGGTTTCTATAAAATTAACCTTGAAGTCTCTTACGTCATCCGCTTGGTGAAATTTAGCGCACTCCAACAACAATTAGTGACAATATAGCTTCTGAATCTTGTTTATCTCGCTAATACTTAAACTTTGGACCAAAACCTCCATATATTCATGATCCTCTCAATTTAGGCTATCTACTGATATAAATTTCTCAATTGTTTTCTTTTTAGTTAAAAACTTTATTTTTTCTCTTAATTAAAACCACTAATTAAACTTTTCCAACTTAGTTAATGTTGCTATAAAAATATTCTAGACAGTGCTGACTATAGCTGGTAATAAAAGATCAGCTGTGACTTTACTCAATTCAAAGTTATTTCAAATGAGAAATTCTATCTTTCCTAATCGCATGTTTATAAACGTCAACAAACCAAATTATCTCTTAAATTAAATTTTTCCGGGCATAATGAATACACTTAAAAATGATTTTTATGAAGAGTTTTCACGGTGGAAATGAATAAAGTAAAATCCATTCAAGTTGAAAATTAGTTTACAAAAAAATTATGCATAAGTGACTTCAAAATCGATCTATAGAATATATTACTGCTGGGGATGGCTAGTGGGAATGCTTTTGGTGAACTAAAGGGTACCTTACACGAGTATTTTGAAAGAATGTAGAAAATCTATTTATTGGATGGTTGTTTTAAACATACACATATTCAGTTGCAATTATTTCGTAGAAAAAGCGAAGCTGCGAAAACCTACTCAGGAAGATTTTAAATGGTGTGGTTATTTGGACGCCTCTTCGTTGCAATATGTAGTTATTGTTGTAACGTAACCACAAATTTATGTCTTACTTCCTTTCAACCTTTTATATAAACCAATTCATTATGTGTTCCGTTCGATTATAAATTCTCTAAGTTAAAAACGCGCAGTTGGACAAGGATACAGTATCGTTATGTTCCGTCAACCGAATGGAACGCAGCGGTGCTACACCCATTTGACCGTGGCCAGGCGAGTATTAATGCAGATGTGTGGAATGCGTCCGTGATGACGTACTGCCACAAGCGTCCAAATCGTCCTCGCTTGTTGCAGTATCAGAGGCAGTTATACGCGCGTTCGCAAATGGTAATCCTGTCCCCCATTGAAGAAGTGAAATAAATCACACACAAAGCACTCTACATCACAATCGGAACAATGCTTCTTTTTTAAAAGACAGAAGATAAGAACTGCTTTAACTGAGACAGTCACGTTACAACTTCCTCTTATTAAGCAGCTATTAACTGCATCCGGAGTACCCTAAGCTTTTTTACTGGGGTTTAGCATCCTAAGAACGACCTAACGTAAAGTAGGATAGTGAGTACTGTCATTTATCTCCGAACGGTGTAAGCTTAGCGTAAATTGTTTGTTTAACGTGAATCTCTCCGGTGACGAGACTGCTGATTGAGTGGTAACGCTCGTGCCTAGCATTCTGGAGGAAGTGGCTTCAAATCCTCGTCTGGTCATCCAGATGTTTCGTTTTCCGAAATCACTCCAGGCAAATGTCAGGGTAGTTCCTCCAAAAGTCCATGGCTGAATTCATTCCCGTCCCTTAGCCGTGTTCCCGCCCATAATGACCTCAATGTCGACAAGCTGTAAAAACTCCTACCCAGACAGGGATATAAAACGCTCGGTAGTATAACGGATAGCGTGCTGTGTCAGGTACCTTTGGTGGCCGATTCGAGTTCGGCTTGGGGCAGGGTGGTTTTAATTGTTTTGTTCATCGTATGTTGTCCATACTAGACAGGGTAATTACATAATTGTTGAAGCCGTAAAAATACTAAATGTGAATGCCTATGCGGCCGCAAACATCAAATACCAAACGAGGAAGAAAAAAATAGTATGGAGAAACTGGCGTATTGTCTAGAATTGATTTTAGTGAACACAGTAGTCGTTTATGAACTATTTGTTTTGAAACTCGGTCAGAGAGGGAAACTAAAGCAAATAATCAGATTTTTATTTTACTCATTACAATTATAACTCAATTTGCTTCTTTTTCAAACATGTTTCTTCGATAGTTATCAGACTTGTTGACATGTCCATTTTTATCGCCTCAAATAACCTCAGCAAGATTCAAGAGACTTGAATATTTATTTCGGATAGCTAATAAAGCAAAAAGAGAGAAAAAAAATGTATTTTTTTACCCTCAACTTATCTGTCATTAGCATCTAAATAAATGGAAAACATTTTTTAATCAGTTAATAATTAAAGTTGGCCATGGCAAATTACTCATGCAGTTCAAATGATTGCCACAATATTAAGTTTAAATACAGTATTTACATAAAATCTTGCGCTACTGAAGGAAAAAAAAATACCTCTCGGCACTGAATTTCTGTTGTTAGAGAAGTCAAGAACCCATATAAAGAACTGACTTAATTGTTGCAGTTTTCCAAAATTCACAATAAGGTTACCATAGCATGGTGACAAATCGGTAAATCATCACACAATTCGATTTACGATGCCCTCCGTTATGTTCGTGGTGTGGTAGTTGCTGCGTGCTGGGCTTGGCGCCGTTGACGACACCGCGTCTGACATTTCGGCCGCGATTAATTCTGCGTGACACGTGACGTCACGCCTGGCCGCTCCTCACGCACACGCAATTGCGGGGCGCCGTCACCGACACAAATACTGCGTGTCACCTGGACGCATTCGACCCGTTTTAATTGCGCATGAATCAACTCGGTATTTTTGTGAAAAACATCTCATTGTCGGGACACTATATTTAGAAGAGAAAGAGGTACTCAGTTGATTTAAATTTAAAACAGTCGTGATTCCCTGTAATGTTAGGCACTCACGCACGACAGTTGTGGTAACAGTTAAAGATTGATCCAAGTGTCACAGCTTCTCCGTTTATATCGTTTGTTGTTCGCTGCATGAGAAATGTGTCTGTCCCACCCAGTTTAAAATTAAAACTCAACAATACAGATATTTTTGTGAAAATCTAAATCACGCAGAGAAGCAAAAGCAGGGTACTCGATTGGCCTTTCGGTAAGTAAGTAAATGCATCAGTATGGAACCATCAATCTGGAAAACCTGCCAGATTCCTTTCCCTGCACAGTAGAAATGGGAATTATAACGAAGATTATCCACACCAGAATGTAGTTTGATAGCCGGATAGACAGTCTCTAATCGTACGAGAAAGCAGTCTCAAACAGATGGTATTCAAGGAACAAAGAATGGTAAAAGTGAAAGAATGAATAAATATAAGGGAAGACTGACCAAAGAGTTTTAAGTTGTTAGGATGGAGACTTTCCTGGCGTATAATTGCAATGAAGTCTTCACGGGAATACCGTTGGATTGTGTTGTAAAAAGATCACATTTCGATGAAATAAGTATCTGTCGGTCAGCCGACGTTTACAAATGTTTTCGCACCTGCAGAAGATGACGGATCTAGTCGTCGAAATATCGTGTTGTCACAACTCAAACCCGCGGAACACCGTTGAAGACTTCATTACGGTTTTGAAGTTCTGTGTGGTCACAGTTGGTCGAATTCCTAAACAAAACAAAAAGAGTCTGACGAAAATATCGCATTTTGTACTGAACACTGACTTGTAAAGAAAAACAGTTTGCTTTTCTAATTAAAAGTTTTTAGAAACGGTATTTTGTTAACAAAAAAGAAGGAACAGCATATTCTAACAGAAAGCTCCGTAACCAAACTTTGCACGTTACTGAATATTTACCCGAACGCTAATGAAAACATTATTCTTGATTGGTTAATGGTTAATGTTCACGTCTGGCATTCAGGAGAACGTTGGTTCCATCCCCGAGCAAGCCAGCCAAATGTCAGTTTTCTGTAATTTCCCGAAATCACTCCAGTCTAGTGACTTCGAATGGCCAAAGCTGATTTCCTTCCCACTCCTTGTCCTCATTTTTTCCTGGTCCTAATGACCTCGACGTTAATGAGTCATTAACTCCTAATTTAAAGAAATTGAGTTGTTTTATTGTGTAACTCTGCAAAAAAAAAAAAAAAAAAAAAAAAAAAAAAAAAAAAAGATAAACTAAGCTTACTGGCTTATGGATATAGGCTCATTTCAATTTTTTCGAGAAAAAAAACTTGAGTAAGAGGTTGTTCAAGTACATATCGTTTATTTTGTCTTAGTAATAGGTTTTGGTAATACGGCACCTCGAAGCGATCGGGGCAACTTCTGCGATCAGCTTCAAGGTTCGTACTGAAAAACATTTAATCTTGCTAACTAACCTGGTAGCAGAACGCTCTGGCTATTTGGGAGCACCTGAGTTCGATTCCCGGTCCAGCCATCCAATGTTCGGTTTTTGGTGAGATTCAGAAGCCACTTCAGTGGCTCAAAGGAATGGTCTCTGAATACAGATCATCATTGATTTTGTTTACATTCACATACGTTAATGTGTATGTCGGTTATGTTAACTGTTTAAAAGATAAGGAAACTGTAGCCAACTATCGCATTTTGCAAACAATGGCCTTAAAGTTTTCTTTGAAAAGTAATAATCAAACATTTTGAACTACGTTTGAATTATATTGAAACAAAGCTATAGAGAAAAAAATGCTCGACCCCAATTCCAAATAACAATTTCTTATAAAGCTTTAACTACTTATTCTTGCATCTCATCTTTAACTCTGGAAATAAGAAACCTACTTTCAGAGATACACATCCTAACGCATACAATGAACTTTCTAGTGAAGATAAAGTAACCTTCAGAAAATGTTTAAGAGAATAGAAAATATAAATCTAGGCTTAGATGTTGAATCTGTACCCAGTTACAGAAATAAATTCAAGGGTTGATGATTTCTACATAGTAATACAAAATCTCTGATAGTGATTCTATCATAGGTATGACAGATTAGGACAGTCTGTTTCGGGCATTTGTCAACCAATTTTTAATTTTTTTTTAACGTCTCTTAACAGCGAGGTCTTTAGAGACGGGAAGGATGGGGACAAGGAATGGGATGGAATTCGGCCATGGCCTTTTGAAGGAAGCATCCTGGCATTTGCCTAGAGTGATTTGGGAAACCATGGAAAACCCAAATCTGGATGCCCGGACGGGGATTCGAACCGGCGTCCACCAGAACGCCGAAGGCCAGAACGCTATCCTTTACACCACCACGCTCGGTTTGTTTACCAAGGGCGGCTCGTCGTTCCATAGACGTTGACTACTAATAAAAAAGAAAATTTCGTTAAACAGAAACATAAATCCTGAAGTATGGTGATTGATATACGTATATAGTAGATATTTACTCATAATAATAAAATATACAAAAGCGATATTTGACTTGCACATTTCGATTACATTTAGTGCTGTGGCATTAAATAGTTTCTTTACTTTGACAAGTTACCCGTACGAAATCCACTGTTACTGTCATTTTTACCATTCTGTTATTCGTCTTTGAATCTCGGAACGATTCGCATCGAACAACTCTACCGACATTCTTCTAATTTAATAATGCTGGGTCGCCCGCAAAAAATTTTGCAGGCATTTAACTTTTTTTTTTCAGTTTTTAAAAGACATTTCTCTATTACCTCTACCCCCGAGTGGGGTGTTCAGTTGGGGGAAGAAGCATAAATCGAATTGCTTAACATACACTTAATGCACACTGTTTATGTTCTTAACGAGATAATAGAAAAAAATGTACACCTAATCTTCACAATAAAACGTTCAGTAGTGTCTTGCGTGTTTGGAGAGAACTATTTGACTATTTCACATTCGAGTCTCTCGTTTTCCGAGCACATGTAATACAAAAGGTTCGAAGAGCAAGATTGGACACTGAAGAATTATAACCATGCTGCATTCCACTACTGCTCTTGCGGTCTCACGCCGTCGATTTATGACATTGTGTGAGGGAGAGAGACAAAAGGGTCAAGCGTGGCTGAAAATAAAAATGCAAAACGCTAAAAGCCACAGAAAAGCGAGCAGCAAATAAAATATTCTGCGCTCCGCACCTTGCATTTCCTCCCACGGCAGCCTCCATTGTTCACAATATCACAATGCTTCGTAGGATGGCCATTACAGACTATATTTTTTTTTTTTAAAATGACACTTCAGTCATTTTTGTGAACCTTGTAAAATGTTAACTCTTTGTTATTATTATTATTATTATCATTGAAAGAAAGCAAACGTTACCAACATCAAAAACAAGCTTGATGCAGTACAGAAAGGATCAATTAATTTAAAGGGGACAATTCAAGAATATCACGATGGTTTTCGATAAAGCGGACTCAGCTAAATTTCCATGTTTACTAATACCTCATTGTACTTGTATGAGAAAGTCTCTCTATATTCGTATGTTAAATTAAACTCGCAGAACATATTTTTTGATCAAAATTTCAATAAATCTTTTGTTCGACAACACGAAACCATTTTGAGACAAAATTACCAAATACAAAAACGTTCCTTTCACTTCTGATTTTTTTTTCCATATCTGAAGAAGGAAATTTCTTTTCTTCGTGTTAATGAAGTAAATGATAGTAGGAATAAAGATTCGAAGTTCCAAAAATTCTTTTCTTTTATAAAAGTAGCTGGTCTGAATCCATAACAACTGCAGTTGGAACCTGAACGCTGTTCCCGGTAACTATTTTATTTATGTTTGGCATCAAATTTCTTGTGTCGTCGTTTGTTTTGTCCGCGAAAGGCTGAACTATGAGACCCCAGCGGCCCCGCCCGAAGTTTCCCGTGCGACCCGCCTAACAGCGGGTACCCAATTATTGTTCACCGGGAAAGACATCTGGTAAGAGTTGTGACAAGTTCCTCACTACAGGGCAACGCATCACCAACAGGATAATAACTTCTATATCGAAATACATCGCAGATCGATAGTGCCACAAAGGCCTCACAGGTCATCTACGTACATGTTACTTTCGTTTGTGTTCCTCTCGTTCCCTTGAGCGTGACTATTGTGTAAGGTTGCGACGGTGAATGTTTGAGTCGGCTGTTTTCTAAGTAGGATCACGATGCACCGCAACAAACACGACATCATTACTGCTACAACTGTCATGTTATAACTCAGCAACCATTGAAGCTTCTCTAAAATACTCCATGAATTAATCAACACTGTTTGTAATTTTTTCTTTGTATGCATGTATGTATGTTAGTTTGGGCCAACTAAGACCACTTTAAGCCTTTGTTTGGCTTGAATTTGTCGTAGATGTGTACACATCAGTATTACAACTAGGGTTGTAAGCCCTAGAGGGAACATGCAGTATAACGCGGAGTCCGAACTACGGTAGCGTTCTGGCGTACTTCACATTACTCAGTAAGCTGTGCCAGACATGAAGGCTGAGTTAAGGGCTTATGAATATCCCGGGGACCTTAATCACGGAGCCACCAGGGTGCTTTTTTTCCCTTTTTTTTATTGATTAGAAATTTTTTTCGTAAGATTTCAATTTTTCTGTTTACAATATAAATAAACAAAACTGAAATTTTCTTTGCTCAGTAAGGCTGGTAGTATCTTGATCTTTCTTAAAGCTGATATTTTTGCCTTTGTATAAATGCTCAGGATGAAGCAGGAAGAGAGCAATAAAGGCAATTTAGAAATCAAACAAACAGGAAATGCAAAAAAGCAAAAGAAAAATGGCTACAAGAAAAGTGTGAAGTCGTGGAAAAGTGTGAAGACGTAGAAAATGAAATGGTGATAGGTAAAGTACATCTTGTATATAGGAAGATAAAACAGGATTTTCGAGAAAAGAGGCGTAAACATTAAAGCTGCCGATTGGAAACTTCTTTTAAGCTCAGACAATAGATCTAACCGATGGAAGGAATACATTTAAAAACTTTATGATGAGGACGACCTGAACAATAGCGTAATGGAAAAGGCAAACAATCTCGACATTGATGATTTAGGAGATCCTGTTTTGAGGACAGAATTTAATAGAGCTCTGAATGACTTGAAAGCAAATAAGGCAGTTGGAATTGATGAGATCCCTGCAGAACTTCTTAAATCCCTATGAGAAGAAGGAAGATTATTGAAGCTGATATTAAAAAGTTATGAAACAGGAGAAATTCCAACTGATTTTAATAAAAATATCATCTTCACACTCCCGAAGAAAGCACAAACCAACAAATCTGAGAATTATCGCACCATTAGTCTAACATCACATGCTTCAAAATTACTGACCAGAATAATATAGAGAAGAATGGAAAGGGTAGTAGAAGAGATAGTAGGTGAAGATCAGTTTGGGTTTAGGAAAAATCGCGGTAAGAACGTAGCAATCCTGACTTTTAAGATTAATACTTGAAGGGCGGATCAAGAAAAACAAAGATACTTTTATGGTATTTGTTGATTTAGAAAAAGCTTTTGATAGTGTTAGGTGGGACAAATGTTCAAATTTTTAAGAAGTCTATAATATCGAGATAGAAGAATATAAACAATATAAGAATCAAGTAGCTATAATAAAAGTAGAGAACCATGAGAGTTAAAAAGGGTGTGAGGCAAGATTGTAGTCTATCCCTGTTAATATTCAACTTGAATGTAGAAGAACCAATAGAGAAAGTAAAAGAAAATTTTTCATGTGGCATAAGTGTTCAAGGAGAAAAAATCGGTATGTTACGATTTGCTGATGACATTGTCTTGTTAGCGGAAAAGGCTGAGGATATTGACAAGTTACTGAATGGCATGAACAAAATATTGAAGGAAGCTTTTGGACTGAATATAAATGAAAGCAAGACAAAATGATGAAATATAGCAGAAATGATACCAAACACACTAGATTAAATATAAAAATAGGATCTGATGGAATAGGAGAAGTGCGTGAATTCTGCTACTTGGGAAGCAAAATTACAACCGATGGCCGAAGCAGGTATGATGTCAAAAGCAGAATAGAACTGGCAAAAAGAGCCTTCATGAAAAAGATAAATCTTTTAGTTTCAAACATTGATCTAGGAATTAGAAAGAAGTTTTTAAAACTCTATGTTTGGAGCACAGCACTTTATGGTAGCGAAACATGGACTTTAGGAAAGAAAGAAAATAGAAGCATTTGAAATTATTATTATTGTTATTATTACTCTGCGATTCTCTAAAAGTGTGTGGCGGAGGGTGCATTGCACCTATCGAAAAGGGTTATGGTTTGGAAGGGATATAAGGGATATGGCAGGAGGTGCCCATGGGCTATTGTGAGGAATCATCCCCGCATTCGCGTGGAGTGATCTGGGAAAACCATGGAAAACCCAGATCAGGATGGCTGGAGTGCTTTATCGAAAGCTACTCCTTTCGGATTTTAAGTTTACTCGCCCGGTAAATCCTTTCTATTCCATTCCCTAATCGCTCGTGCGAAAAATGAGTACAGAAATGAATCGGTTCTGGCCCTGATTTCTCTTATCTTATTTTCGCGGTCATTTCGAGATATGAATGTTGCTGGTAGCAATATTTGCTGGCTGTCATTCCGAAATACGTCTGTCGTGAATTTTTTAATTAGCTTCCGTCGAGAGCAACGCCTTCGGTGTTCCAGGTCTTCCCAACCTAACTCCTTCAACATCGCACTTACGCTTTCCCTCCAACTATATATACCTCTCACGAATCAGGCGGCTCTCCTTGGGACCTTCTCTAATGCCTCCATTAACCCCTTTTTATGGGGATCCCATACAGAACAACAATACTCTAAGTGAGGACGTACTAGTGACTTGTATACAATCGATTTAACTTCCTGAGTGCATTGATTTAAATTACGACCTAGAAATCGGAGCATACGATTTGCTTTTCCCATTACATTCTCGATATGCTCATTCCACAACAAATTATTTCGAATTGTTACCCCTAGAAATTTAGCGGAATCTACCGTTCTAAGGACAGTACCATTAATTGTATATTCATAGTTAATTGGTGTCACCTTTTTACTTACACGCATGACTTGGCACTTTTTAGCGTTTAACTCCAACTGCCAATCTTTACACCACGCAATTATTTTCATAATATCGTCTTGTAACAAAGCGCAGTCGTCCTCGGTTTTGATTTCGCGATAAATAATAGCATCATCGGCAAATAATCTTTTCATCCCCCCTATTATGTCACATAGATCATTAATGTACATGAGAAACAACAGAGGCCCTAACACGCTTCCCTGGGGAACTCCAGACCCCACTTCAGTAAGTGATGAACGCTCACCGTCGAGAACTACACACTGTGTTCTGCCCTTCAGGAAGTCCGCAACCCAGTCGCATGTTTGTCTAGATATGCCGTAACCGCGAAGTTTCCTAAGTAACCTAGTGTGAGGCACTGTGTCGAAAGCTTTTGTAAGGTCTAATAGAACCAAATCAACCTGGGATTGCAAATGTGGTGCAACAGAAGAATGCTGAAAATTAAGTGGACAGACAAAGTACGAAATGAACGAGTTTTGGAAAAGATGTGTGAGGAAAGAAGTTTGTGGAAGAAGCTTACAAAAAGAAGAGACAGGCTGGTAGGTCATATTTTGAGACGTGCTGGGTTGGTTAATTTGTTGGTGGAGGGAACAGTCGAATGTAAGAACTGTAGAGGAAGTCAGAGATCAGAGTATATGAATCAGATAATTGAGGACGTGGGTTGTAAGGGATATGTGGAGATGAAGAGGTTAGCACAAAATATGAAGGGATGGAGTATTGCATCAAACTCGTCAAAAGACTGATGACAGCTAAAAAAGTCAAGTAATTCGCTTAAAACTGCTGTCCGTTATACCGGAACTGAGGCTTTTTCGGAGTGTAGCTACAAAGAAGTCTTCTCGATATACCGTAAAATTTTTCTTTATAAGCACAACGTTTTGACCACTTTCTCGGTGGTCATCTTGAGGTGATGCCGATCTACCAGCTGCTTATTGCACATGACCATCGCCTGCAGCTTTCCACACACCAAGTGGCCTAAACTTTTCAATTCGGCCTTCACCGGCCAAAATTTCCATACTTTCTATTATGCTCCTAAGTGTGGTTTATGAGTTGCAATTTAGCTGTAAATCTTCTTATTCCAGAGAAGCTTAAGTTAAACGCTGCATGGAAATCAAATCTTTCAAGTCTTTAATTGTTTTTTCCAATTTTTCCTATTTATACCATCCCTACTAGTTTCATAAGAACTCTCTTAATGCTCTCCTACATTTTGTTCTTTAAAATTCCTCCACTGATATTGTGAATAGGCGTTTTGCTTCTTCTGTATGTTGTTTTGTGTTATTGGCCTCTTGCTTCTTCCGATTCTCTTAATATATTCCTTCTTCCATTGACAAATTCTCTTGGCTGTGCATCTGGTTTCCGGCGGACACACTCCTAGCGCTGTTTGGATCTCGAGTCGAGTGCCGTTTCTATTGGTTCCAGTGGAACTGGTTCGGCAGGTAGCAGCGTTAACCTCAAGGTCATGCTGCCTCATCTCACAGCCGTAGCATCTGGAAATAGTCACCACCAAACTTCTGCTTCATATTTACATTAATAGAATGTACGGTGAAGAAACTTTCTAAAGATACTATTCTTTGGATTCAATATCAACCAGAAAAACATTAGAAGAAGCGTGGAGTACAGAGATTCGTAGTCACAATGTTAGCCCAATTGAATTAATACTACCAAACCTTTTCTCCACATTTACATATAATTTATATAGAAGAAACTTTGTGAAGATAATATTCTTTGAATTGTGGAAGTTCCCAGCGTATAGAGAAAAACATTAGGAGAAATGCGAAGCACAGAGATACATCATCAGATTGTCAACTCAGTTGCATTAACTTTCATGTACACAAACAATATCTCCTGCAAGATATGTGCTCTTTTAAATTAGAAGGTATCTAAACCCATGCTATAATCTTCTAAAGTTTTTATTTTCCAAAGCAATTTAATGTTAGTCCTTGTTGTTGCGATACCACTGCAATTGGGGGGGGGGGGGGAATAATAAACAAATGTTTCAATAGGAGCAATTTTCTACTATACAATAAAAATATAACTCAAATTGAACACGAGGTTATTAGGTAGTGTTATTTAATATGACTGGTACAATACAGAACGTCTACCTTGAACTTCCATCATTATGTTTACTTATAAATCGTGAACTTCAGTTTCTGTTTCCACTGATCTGATCAAATATATATATATATATATATTTTTATATAGCCTACCTTTGAATTTATTTTCTTCCTGTGCTCTACAGAGTGATGGAGAAAGTGGGTGATTTTGCATATTATCCTATACAACGCTAAGATTAAAAAAATGTCCAAAGAAATGAAAATATTAATCATTCGATTTTATCATATGATCAAAGCTACTTCAACTTACTCTAATCCGTTGATTTGTCAAAAGTACTTTTTTGTCAATGCTAATGTCTAATTTTTGACACCATGTTGAATGGTAATATTTTACTGTTATCATAAGCATGATTTATATTTAATACCCCTACTCGACACTACCAGATACCAATCATCACAATAATACTCTTTGTATTTTCGTGATTTAGAATACTAACAAATACTCGTCCTTGTTTCCTCTGCAGTTCAGAACACAGAATAAAGGTCTAGTGATATCATACTACAGATCACCATGGTTATCACTGGATCGCAGGGAATTGAAAGAACTAGACAGGAGCAGAAAAAATATTCAAGAAATCAAACTCCGAAAATACTGAGAATAAATTTCTATAATAACGCACCAAATAACTTCCCGAGTATAAAGGAAGTAAGACACGGAGTTATTAAATGACTCGAGCCGACGCTTTGACCAATCGCACATACGTATTTTGTAGACATTTCGTCTATTCAGATTCCCCACGCAATCTGTTGATTTAGCCTAAAATCATGTAGTAGTTTCATATTGTATTGAAAAGAAAATGGTAATATCTATTTTGAAATGTAAACATCGTTAAAGACATATTCATATTGAAATTTGAGGAACACGGACTTATCCTGTAAAGGTCTTACGGGAGCCACTCATTGAGCAGCGCCTACCGGGACTGGACTTCATTGCCGCAACACCGCACTGCTTAACTGGTTGCCTACACAGATGGTGCGCTACACATTGTGTGTTCGTCCGTTTACGACTCGTCACGCTAGACGTCGTGTACCTGCCACACCTGCTCTCGTGGTTAGTGAGTGCTGCAGGGCCACGTTTTACCTTCCAAACGAAGCGCAGTATATTACGAATGGTCTACGGAGACACGGCCTCAGATTTTACTGAACTATTCGAGGCGAACGTGATACTCTTTTTTTTTTTCTTTTTTTTTTAGCTGCTTTAGTCTCTTTTTAACATCGAGGTCTTTTAGAGACGGGAAAGGATGGGGGGCAAGGAATGGGAAGGAATTCGGCCATGGCCTTTTTGAAGGAAGCATCCCGGCATTTGCCTGGAGTGATTTGAGGAAACCATGGAAAACCCAAATCTGGATGCCCGGACGGGGATTCGAACCGCCGTCCTCCCGAATACGAGACGAGAACGCTAACCGTTACACCGCACCACTCGGTACGTGATACTCACCGGCATAACTCCCATCTGTCACGGTTGGTGAACTGATGCTGGCAGTTACTTGCTTCAGACAGATATCTTACTTCTTGCCCGATCGTTGTGCGACTGTACAGTCGGTAAATAACAACTTCGTATTAGATGATTTTAGCACAGATAAAATTCAACGAATAAACGTAGCTTCTTCTTTTTACCGAATACGATCTTTTCCAAACATTCAGCACAAGCACTCCATAACATGTATACTAAATTACTAATGATATTTTACTTCAATTGCATGAAATGGTAGGAAAGTAACCTCTATCGTAACGAATCTTTGAACTTAATATTTTACTAACTAAACTGCCAGATGTTGAAACTAGTGCTTGCACCCTCTTACTTAATTTTTTGAAATTAAAACTTCTATAGGCGCGTTACGCGTTGTTTGGACGGGGGTAAATCTGTGAGTTCGTAACGTCAAGTCACGAAGACGCCACCTGTTGCGCGCGTCACCATCACGCCAGCTGTTGCGCGTGTGATATGAACGTTGTTCGCTTTTCACTAAGTCTTTATACAAAGACACAGTTTTTATCCGATTTTGATGGAACTTTGCATAGGTATACTTTAAAACAAATAGAAAAACACTGTTTACGTTTTATTTAAAGAAATCTAAGCCATTTCCTCCTCCCCCCCACCAATCTTAATTTCTATCACCATTGTTCATACAAATCTTCAGTTTTTTATCCGATTTTGATAGTATACTTCAAAACAAGGCGGTCTGGTAGCTCAGCGGTTAAGGCGGTTACTTCCAAAAATTTTCTCTCCGATCGCGGGCTCAAATCCCGCGGTGAGTAGGAATTTTTAGAAGTTGTATTTAATTATATGAGCTACAGCGGGACGTTCCGTGGTTCTGATTCCCCGTTAAACTGCAGGCCCCTGAAGAAAGGAATTAGTCTTATTACCTGTGACACTATAGTTTGGTACATCTCCTTTGGGAAGATTCGACGAACCTTCGGGTTTTATACTAAGTCAGATTTTTAGTTTTTGAAGTGAAAACTTCTTTAGGCGCGTTGGACGATTTTAGAATGTTTAAATCTCTTATGAGTTTGCATTACCGACACCCCAATGTTAACAGCATATTTGTTGCGGTCTGGTGGCTCAGTGGTTAAGGTGTCTGATTAGCGAACGAAAGGTTCTCGGTTCGAATCTCTGTCTCGGCGGGGATTTTCATAGACCATGAACCCGACGTTCACCTTTGGCATCGCTTGCTGTGTAATGTGAAGTACGCCAGAACGCCTCCGTGTTCGGATTCCCAGTTAACCTGTAGGTCCCTTGTACCTTGTTAGCAGCATCGGGTTAGGTTAAGGCGGGTAATACAGGGGCGGAAAGCGCAGCCAATAGAAACACTGTCACAGTGTCATTACGTCCACACCGAATTGTTATTATTAAATATATCTGTAGCTATAAGTATGATGTTTTGCGCGTAGTTTTATGTTTTCACTTCTGTCGCTTGCCCCCCCCCCCCAAAAAAAAAAAAAAAAAAAAAAAAAAAAAAAAAAAAAAAAAAAAAAAAAAAAACGAAACAGCTAGTCGGTGTTGAGGTCATTAGAGTCAAAACAGAACTATGGGAAAGAAACGGGGATGCATTCAGACATGGTTTTTTGAAGGAAATATCCCGGCGTTCCCTTAGAATGATATTGGGAGATCAAGGAAAACCTAAATCAAGATCAAATGCGTTCCGGCTCCATTGGTTAATCGTTTACCACCAGGCTCCGCTTTTTCCAAATCATCAGAACTATTAACAAATACTAAAAGGCAAGCCCAACAATTTCACATTGTTGATTAGCTTTGCAACAATATATAAATTGCGAATTTAGATTAAGATTGAATAAAACCATATCAAAACTTTTTATAGGATTGAAAATACAATGAAATTCTTGCCGTTTCGCTGATGACCTCATGAAATTTTATAAATGATTTTAAAAATTCAAAATTAACTGAAAGCAGGAAAAAACCACTGTACAATTACGATAAGATGCTTCCCCATGATTATTAGAATCTTCTTCTCCACCATCTTTTCCCAACATTAGGGGTCGGCCGCATTGATGTGGTTCCTCCACCTTTCCCGGTCTACAGCGTCCTCTTCTTTTAGTCCTAATATTGCTAGAATGCTATATAATTAATCCAATACGCAGCAGAAACGGACGGAAATGAAAGTAACAATACAGCTTAAAACATTTTTATCGCTGGCCGTATAGCCTTCACCTCAAACTCATATCAACCTACGTGAAATTTACTGCTCACCGAGCTAGAGTTCCAACTGAAATAAAACCCTCCCAAATTTTGCTTATTTCAAATACGTTTTATGCTTCAAGAAAACGACTGTTCTTAAGAAATTTGTCATAAAATTTCTTAAAACTAAAGGAAAATTTGGAACTGATACTGCATCAGCGTTAGCCCAAACGCTTATGTCTGCTTGCGCCCTGTGGTGAAGAATGCATGATGTATAAGCAGCGTGTATATTAAACAATCAATTGACTTAAAGTCTTAAACACTACTATAGTACTTTCCGTTAATTTCATTCCACGATAAATATGTTTTGCTCACGAAAAAAGATGATCTGAGAGTTCTTACAAGAATAGCAACAGCCAACTAAACGTTGTGGGTGACATAAATGATTACGCTGTAAGTATATCTGGATAAAAGATGACTATTGATTCGTACGAACTCCCTCGATGATATTTTGTGATATGTGATTAATACTCCAAACAGCCCCGAATTTAGTGTAATTGAATTAAAAGTTATGAAAAAAGTTTTGTTAGTAAATATTTATTTTAAACTGATTTAAAAACTTCAAATAGGTAACATGAAACTAGTAAAGATGATCTTCGATGGAATTTTTTTAATCATTATTAAAAGATTTAAGATGCTATATATAATTTAAAATGTTTTGGTATAAGACAGCAATACTATAACTTCTTTGCTCCGGTTTTGGGATTTGCAATCATTATTCATATCGTTCAGTCAGACATTTTCACCAGAGTTAGGGTAAATACTCTATTTCAGAAGAGGGAATGAGCAACAGATTTGCCATAAAAAGACTTGAAACAGAAGCACAGTATCAAAGTTTACTGAGATCCAAATTCTAAGGACACCCACTAATCCAAATACAAGGATTTCTATAATTTTGATAGGTATTGCAGAAATGTATACCTAAAACAGGAAAAACCACAGCAAAGGAATATCAAACCCTGAAATCCGATGAATTAGCTAGATCAAATTTGTATATATATTGCCACAAACATAGAAATTATAAAATAAAAGAATAAAAATATTGCTATTAAGTTTCACTAGAGGACTTTAGTATTTACACGAGGAGCGACGTTAGTGTAAGATTGTTAAATAAAAATGTTATTAGCGTTTTGTGAAAAGCTCTCGTGCTTTAACATGCTGTAAAATTATTCGTTCATAAGATTGTGCTCTGTTCCATAACCTCTTACGAGCTTCAATTCTGTACTCAATATTCACCAAATCTTGATATTCTGATTGTATTATCTTTTCGATAAAGCGCGTGTAGTGGAAACGATGGTCTAAAGTATACTGGTGCGGAACTGAAATGATGTAGTCTCATCAAAATAACGTCATATACTGTGAGCCGCGCGTTGTGGTTTTCAGAGTTCGAGGATGTGGAGGAGCCGCGACTGCCGTGTGCAGACTTCCGTCCGGGCGAGGACGACCTGCAGGCCTTCGACTTCATCCGGCGCTTCCGCCTGGACGTCCTGGAGACGCAGTTCTCGGGGGTGACGCGAGTCAGAGGCTCCAACCGCATGCAGACCGCCTACCGCCTCGACAGGGGGGCCAACCTCACCCTCGCCACCAGGTTAGTGCAGTGTGCCACACGTGTACATGCCTCCTTCGTTTCCATTTTTATTGTCTGTAGTATTTAGTTATTTACAGACTTGTTGGAGGTGTTAGTAAATTCACGTCACTAATACAGCTAAATATCTATAAGGGATTCGCGCATTTGAGGACAGATATTTTGACGATGAGCAAGAACAGACACTGCAGTGATACGAAATAAATTGAGCGACAAGCTTTTATTCCGAATATAGGAGATGAGTGAAGTCATTTCCTTTAAGATACAACCCTCGTTAAATTTTTTTATGCTAAGCATTGCTAATAATTAACTGATTAACAGATACATCTAAGTACGTAAACTCAGCAAAAATGTTTTACTCCTACAGACGCATTTGAACTTTCCTTTTCCTTGATACCATAATGGGTTGTATGGACCCTTCCGTGAGATCTGCAGTACTTCCATCGAACCACTAAAACAGACTACTTAGTATGAGCAGTCGGACTTGTTGCTGGATCACTTTTATAGCTTAGAATTCGACGGAAGCAACTCCACGCCAATTAAACTGTGTATCCTTACACCGACACTGTTCTTCTCTGGTGTACGCTGGGCTCATTAATATCATCTAATTTATGTCTGAATTTCTACCTCAAGCAAATACCGATCACGTACATCTGTTTATGTTCATAGCTTACTTTCAAGGACGTGGTTAATTGCAAGAGGGTAGCGGCCGCTCGTGCATAGAGATAGAGAAACCGAACACAAAATTTTTTTCGATACTGTGGTCCTCTTATTATTTGCATGTCTACCCCATTAATTATGTCCGAGGCGAGCTGGAATTAACCTTTCGATGTATACCTACAGCCTCTTCTTCGGAAATCACTTTGGCATAATCATGACTCCATATTCCACGACAACTAATTTAATCGCTGGCTGGCAAGATCAGCCTAAAGCACTCAGCACGCTGCTAGGTAGCAGCTGCATTTAGTTAAGTAATTGTAGATGAAACTGTTGGTAAAACAAAATTATCAAATAGATTTGCGATATTAAAAATTCCCTCAGTTTGAAGCACCACAAGCAGTCTTCACATAACAAATGTGGTGTACTAAAGGTACAGTAACTAAAAAAAGATGAATCAATAACTTAATATTTGAGTGGCCTAGTAGCTCAGTGCTTAAAGGGTCTGAATGGTGATCGGAAGGTCCTCGGTTCGAATCCCTGTTTCGGCGGGGATTTCCTTAGTCCGTTATCCAGATTTACACCTCCGGCACAGCTTACTGTGTAATGTGGAAGATGCCAGAAAGATTCTATGTTTCGGGTTGAATGTTAAACTGGAGGTCTCCTTTACACGGCAGGATTACCGGGTTAGGTTAGGTAAGGACGAAAAGAACTTGCTACCCTACCTCCAATACATGGCTAAGTTTACTTCCTTCGTGATTGTGCAACCAACCTACGGGTTGAATACCAAGCTTAGCTTTTTAACTTAATGTTTATGCTCGGTCATTCGTGAAAAAATCATACACCTATATATGGCATCACCGCTGAACTACGTCCGCTATAAAAAATGTCGTCATTGCTATTTATCGAAAGAGCCCACAGAAACAAAACCATCTGTTGTAACATGGAAACGTTACTTTTCTTGAAATATTTTTAGTTGTTGTCCTTTACTAGAGCACACTTATGCAGCCTGCTAACTACTCATAAAATTGTTTTTGTTTTCTTCAATAGACTGTACTGAACAGTTCTTCATGAATATTGTTTCTCCGTAAGGCTTCTCTGCCATTCGATTGACACAGGCACAAAATTAATTTCAAATGGTTAAAAGCACTGTAGTAATGACTTTCCACGCCAATCAATCATTCAGATTTAGCACATACCTCTGAATCATTGTCGTTCTCACCACTACAGCATTGGTGATTTCCTGTTACATTTCACATTAAGTCTAGATGTAGATGGCTTCGTATCTCTGTCGGTAAAGTTACTGATTTCAGACTAAACGATTACGATGACACCGAGAAATTTCATTTGAAACTGAAGGTTTACAACCGTTTCCGAAACCTATTTAGCCTGTTGTCCCCTGACAACCAGTGGAGAAATCTCTTCTGGCGTAAAACGATCGGGGGACGTATTGATGGTGCTATAACTCCGCCAAACCCACCTCCCAGAGATATGACCAAAGTCCACCCGTGAAAACAATTTAACATTGTGAAACCCTGCTCGGACCCCCAGGACATTCCAACGCCTCTGGAGCCAGCAGTCGGTTTTATTGTTATAGGGACATCTTCCCGCTGGGGCTGCCGGATCAGTTCTCGTTCATCAGCACGTTCAGGACGCGCAAGCTGACCAAAGGCGCGTGGCACGTGATCCGAATCACCGACCCGCAGGGACGGCCGCAGATGCTGGTGACGCTCAACCCGCGTCGAGAGACCGTCGAGTTCTCCATCAACGACGCCGAGGGACGCCTGCAGACGCTAGTCTTCAGGAGGGCGCCAGTGAGCAATCCCACCTACAAATAACAAACGCCTCATATTTATTTCATTTTACAGTTTATCTTTAATTGAGACAACATAATGTCCGCATAAAAGTATGATAATGTTTTCAGTTTGGGTCAAATGATATTTATAAGAAAAATCATATGACAAGATATTTTCCTGCCCTGTATGTTAATCCTGCAATAGAAACAAGAGTTTAATTATTTTCTATCGTAGCGCAGAAGTGGCTGTAAACATTTGCGTTGTTAGGATCCTTTGATACAAAAGTCAGTAAAATTGAAGTTTAGAAATTTATTTTACTAAGACACAGAAGTTAAGGTATTTTAAATTATTTTATGTTCACCTACTCGTAATATTCGAAGAGAAACTCTTTAAGCTGCTGAAATTTATCGTAGTTTTATCGGACAAACAAGTTCTCATGGCAGCATTTGCTGGTGGACACCATTGTCAGTATATTCATTTGTAACCAACCTATCAATTTCAGTACTCATCAGCAAATGACTAATATCCCACCATAGTATTCATATTAAGGATAATTTCTCCGATATATTCCTTTTACATTTCGTCTTAGACTTGATACTTACAAGGAAAATAAAACTAGAAATATGTAGCACTTTTACGCATTCCCTACTGCAGTTACCATAAGCCTGTTGAAAATAAAGATTAAGCAGTAAGAAAGTCACATGATTGTTGAGACTTTTCCAATATTGCATATTGAAGTCGTATGGTCCTTCAAGTAGTAAAAAAATAACAGGAACCAGAGGTGCCATTCATATTGGCACAGTAAAATTCTTAAGACGACATGCTCAGGGGCGGATTGCGCGTCAAATTGAAAGTTCTTCAGTAGACGGCACAACAACCCTTTGCGGTCTTCTGGCAAATAATTCCATACGCATTTACTTTTTACTGCTTGACTGAACTTTGCTTAGAGGTTAAAAAGTAATTAAAAAAAAGGATCTATTTTTAAAGTAACGGTGTGTGTATGCATGTGTGTGACAGGTATTTGATAAGAACTGGCACAAGATCCACTTCGGCGTGTACCGCGACCAAGTGGTGCTGTATGTAGACTGTGAGGAGACAACCGCAGAACGATTGGCTCCTCGAGGGCCAATAGATGTCAACGGCGAGATAGCGATAGCCAAGATGGCCTCTGGAAAAAGGGATACAGTGCCGGTGAGTTTGTAGTATATCCGACGATACTTACGCTTTGCTTTTGTGTTTTATAACAAATAAGAATTTGTGCTTAGTGCGAATAAGAGAGACAGTCAAAAAAAAATGATGAGACACGCTAATGTAACCTACATAGAGCATAATGTGTTACACTAACATCTGATTGTTGAACTGTTCCAATATGTATGTTTAGGCAATACAATGGATATGTCTAAAGGTTATTAGGAAAATTATGTCACCGACACCAATAGCGTTTCATGCCAAATGAGTTATTGTTAATAGTCTTGATATATTGTTATTTTTTTCAAACAAAATTTTCAACTTCAAGAAAAGGAGAGACTCATATCCTGGCCCACCATCATTATCCATATGCTAACATTGTGTTGAAATTATAATGATTTTAAGTAAAAGTTTTACATGTTACTTTTGTTCAAAAGATAATCGTATCCATCAATAAACACGAAAGGTCTCAATATCTGATTTACAGCTTGCAGAAAACTGGGAGGAAACTCGGGATGAAATCATCTAGAATGTGTTGCTGCCATACATGTCCTCTGCAAAAAAATTTGAAGAATCTTAACCACATATTGTTAATATTCCCTGCATGATTTCTGGACTCAAATGGAAATCAAAGAAAACATTTTCAGTTGACTTGTAACTTAAAGGGTTTGAATACCGTAAGAGCAGGATACTTTGTGATAGATTTTAAGGTTTTTCCTACACCAGCTCAACTATTTTAAAAGTTTCCCAAAACTGACTATCACAAAACATTGATGTATCTTTCTCATGTATAATGGCATATTGCACAAATCTAAATCTTTAATATCAACTGAGAAATTTTGGTTAAAAATTGTAACAAAGTTACCCCATCAGGCGTGCCAGATGTATTTTTACTGAAAAATGAAAGAGAAAATAATTATTTTCACAAACTTACCCTATAAATCATTTTTATTAAAACTTTTAATAAAACAATATTACAAAATTTTGGCAGTTTAATCTAGGTCTATGATCGCAAACAGAAATTTAGGTTAAAAATTGCCAAAAGTTACACCATTGGGTGGGGGTTACTTTGTGCCAGATGTGTTTCTGCCTAGAAATTAAAGAGAAAATTTGTTCTCATAATGTTTTATGCCTTTCTTTACACTGAAAATACAATATATATCTTGAATAATTAAATGGAAAACTTGTGGGGTTACTTTGTAACGGTATAGTTGTGTCACAAAGAAGCCCCCTGGAGTGTCAATATTTTGGTTTCGATATTATATCTCAAGTAAATATCACATCACAAACATTATATTACACCAGAGTGTAGCTAACATAATAACAACAACAAAAATTTACTAGTAATTGTTGGTTTTCAAAAGTGTAATACTTCAGCGTACAAAGTTTCTGGATGAAGACACAGCTACATAGAATGAGGTTTCAACAATACGACAACCTGAGAAAACAATTGAGATGTGGGAGCTTCGGGCAGTGGCTGTTAAGATGCATCTTACAAAGCAATGGTGCTTGTTGGCTGTCCTGGTATCACAGACATGGCGGGAGGTTTGAAATATGAAAACCAGACTGTGTGGCACAAAGTTAAACCACAGTCACAAAGTAACCCCCTCTTACGGTAAGTGCAGAAAGCTTTTGAACTAATTTTTAAAGATGCTGCAGCTTCCATACCCAAGGAAATGGTTTGAAAGCAACTGAATATCATGATTTTTTTCAATAATTGCTTTTATTGTCCATGACATCAAATTTTTTGACGGTCTCTCATACATGGCAAATATAGTTTAATGTGGGTTTAGTGGAGTTAGCAATACAATGAAAATAATACACACAAAATTAAATAGCTTCAGTGTATTTATGTAGTTTATAAAAAAACATAGCTTATGTTTAATATAAATAGCTTAGTCAAATAACAAAGAGCTTTTGAAATGAGGTATAAGGTTTTGTGCTAAATGTGTAACACAAATTGTGCCATTGAATTAATTCCCTCTCCCATCTGTGTTGCAATGTACAGTTACTAACAATGCTTTTTGTTTTGTCTCTTTCTTTCTTTTCACAGACTACCCAGCTGGTAAGTAGCCTCCATCTAACACTGCACAACTTTGCTCTAATTCAATTAACAGCTTCATTAAGTAAACACAGAGACCCCGGAACTAATTTTCATGTAACTGTTTTCTGTTGTACATAGTGCATAATTTAGTTAAAAAAATCTTTTGTCTAATATCATTTATTTACACAAACATGTTAAAAAGCATTTCACTTGCACTGTTGTCATGGCATATTTCATTTCACTTTTGTCAATGAAACATGCTACAAATACATTACAAACATCATTAGACACTGTAACACTGTTTCACTCTGGGCAGTGGAAACCTATTGGACACCTGGCAGACATCTGTGACATTGAAGAGTGATCTCACTAGAGGTAATGTGCTGTTAAATATTTACAAATAAAGTAAAATACATAAGTAGAAACAGTATTTTAAATTTACAAATTTCTAAGGAATTACTAAACATTAATGACACAGTTATTTATTATCTATGATGAAGCTACTTATGCATCATTATTCTCAATTTTCTCACTTAATGCAACAATTTATGATGTTAGGTGGACCTTCAGTGGATGGTACTGAACTGTGACCCTTCTCGACCACAGAGAGAAACTTGCGACGAGCTGCCACGTAGGGTAAGAATTTTTTTAGCTGTTTGTACAAGTATTACCCTCTATCCATTTAATGCAATAAGCTTGTATCGTCAATCATTTACTGAAAATAAAATATTTGTATCATATTATATCAACTGGGATTGTAGTGATAGTTCTGAATGTCAGTAATTGAGGTTCCACAACAACAGCATACTGAGTTTGTAATATCTACCAGTCTTACATAGATTATTCTTATTATTTTATCACACATCAATTATACTTTACCAAAATTTGAATTATTTCTCTAATTGGATGTACAAGTGCTTTCATAAAATATGACTCTAAATATTTTAAAATGAAATAAATCTGAAAGTTGGATCAGAAACAGGAGAATAATTTATTCTTTTACAAGCATAAGATCATTATTCAAAAGAAAAGGAAACACCAATAATTACTGCCACTAGACTACTTTCAACAGGAATTACAAGATGAACATGAATGGATAGTAACAACAAATAGTAATGATAAAAAAAAATTGGACACATGAGCCCCAAAGGAACAGTATTATTCAGAGTTGCACCAACTAGTCTCATTTAAATCAAATCTGTGTAGTGTTAACTACGTGGCCACTTCAGGTTGTAATCAAAACCAATAGATACGCAATGTCCACTAAACAAAACTGTTTGAAAACTGATTCCATACTGTAGCATCACGAACCACAGACTCATTGGTTTACAATAAAACCTTGTTTCACTGCCACACAACTCCTCCGTATATTCACTCCTGTCGTTGTGCCACCACGCGTTGCCTCTTCCAGTCCCCACAGGTAAGTACCTGAATGCAGACCAAGTAATAATTCTCCCCCACATTGTTCAACGGTGTTGCCATCTCTTGCAGAATTAGCCTCCTCTTGTATCGGGCGACATGAAACATTGACAACCATTACAGAATTTTCATGCTTCTTTCTTACTGGCTTTCCACACGTAATCAATGCACACAAACCAAACAGTACCATTCTCGTGCTTTTCTTGTCTTCAAACTAATATTTGCCTTAAACAAATAATGTAGTACACGGCTGTACGAGTGTACACACCACAGCATGCAAAGGATAACTGAATCTGCAGGTAGGAGGAGCTCTCCCAATGTAGCCACCAGACATTAGCAAGCCAGCTTACCAGTGACACTCATGCTCATGGCAACATGGCAGGCTAAAATTGGCCCATCCAACACTTCACCAGAAAATGTCAACAGAGAAATGGATTGTTAAAATATTGTGTGGAAACACCATACTCACTTGACTTGTTACCAGAAAGGATTTGATAATACCAGATAAAGGGAAAAACTTCATCTCTATAAGATCATCTGTGATAGAAAAATTACTCTAGTTATTCAGGAAGTAAAATTACATCTGGTGGCAAAAGAGAGAGAATGAAATGAGAAGTATATTAATGCAAATACCAAGAGCCTATTTATAAATGGAGAAGCCATTACCTACAGCTTTCCTTGTTGTTCTCAAGCATATTTTTGTCCAACATTTTCAGTACCAGAACTTGTTGGAAGGGGAGGGGGGGGGGACAAATAGGGACACTTACACCAGGTAGCAACTTTGAAGGGCCGGCAATTTCAAGCTTTTGCCCAGCTTGAAAAATTCACAGATGAATCACCGCACACATTTGATCACTGTAATGCATAATGATAAATTGTAGGTAAACTACATCTCCAACTTATCTCCAGCTATTTTCACCATCCTTGCTGGCAAAGCAGTAGGGAGGAACATGTGATGCAGAGATGATGATGGATAGTTATAGGGAGTGCTGTTAAGGTGGAGCACAAAAATGCATATATCTCAAAACAGTGAATCATAGAGCCTTAGAATGTTGTTTTCAGTATTCCTTCAGGAATCTTCTAGTTTTTCTCCTAGTACTGAGATACTTAAAATAAATTATAGTAATTCTGTAATAGGCATTCCCCCCATATATACTTGATGTGGGTGTGATTCATTGAAGGATGCTGAACATTAAGCTGCCATGTGGATAGTGTTACCCAACTATTTGAGAAGATTAACATTGTGAAATTTGGTCAAGATTGGTGTAACAGTGTGGATTTGTATGGAAAATAAATAAACATCCATATTTTGAATTTTGTATATACAGGTATCAATAAAATCAGAATAGCTCAGAAAAATAACATAAAATGAAACCAGTACATAATTGAAGTTAAGGCTTATCTATTTGGGGATCTGTATAATACAAATACACTTGTTCCTTGAAAGACTTGGTCAAGCACTTGAAAATTATGTGGTTTTTAAGTCACGAGCAACAATGTTTTCTAGAAGTGAAGAAAGGATTTTGGGAATAGCGGATAGAAGCAAAAATGAATAATCAAAATGTGATGATATTTACGGATGTTAATTATGAGGATGACCCAGAAACTAATGCACCACATTTTTTTTCTTCAACAACTATTTGTTGAACACAATGAAATTTATACAAAAGAAAGAATGATGTTTCTTCTACACTCCGTATTTTTCCACGTTATCTCTTTCCCATTCTATGGCCTTCCTCTAGTGAGACACAAGAGCGTGTATGCTCTGGTGGTACCACTCCTTGTTCTGTTCATGAAGCCATTTCTTCACTGTGCGAATCACCTCTTCACCATCCTCAAAATGTCTTCCATGAATGGAATTTTTCAATGGCCCAAACAAATGGAAGTCTGAGGGAGCTAGGTCAGGGATACAGGGTGGATGGGGTAACACTGACCACTGTTTGGTGATGTGTTCCAACGCCCTCAAACTTGTGTGATGGCATGCGTTATCAAGTTGAAGCATACAATCACCTGGGTTGTTATGTAGTCCAAGTCACTGGAAGCACTTCTTGAGTTTGGTTTGTATGTTCACATATGCCTCAGAATTAATGGTGGTGCCTTTCAGCATCACATCAATAAGTATGACACCATTATAGTTCCAAAACACAGTGATCATGACCTTACTAGCAGAAGCAGTTGCTTTGAATTTTTTCTTCTGCGGAGAGTCAGGATGGTGCCATTCCATTGATTGCCTAGTGTTTTGGGCTCAAAATGGTGAACCCAGGTTTCATCACCTGCCACAATCTGGTACAAGAAGACTTCCCCCTCAGCTAAAAATGTTGCAGCAACTCAGAAGAAATGTTTTTTCTGAGAGTTTTGTGTTCCTCCATAAGACGGCGTGGAACCTATCATGAATATATTTTTTGTGGAATCTAGAACACTGATGATTACACCCACACTTCCTTTGCTGATTGACAGCTCCCTCACCAACTGCTGAGTCGTTATGTGTTGGTACTCGCGAATGAGCACATCAGCACACTGCATTTTGTCAGGTGTTACAGCTGTGAGTGGCCTTCTCGACCACTGCAAATCTTGTAGCTCTACAGAACCGCTTTCAGATGGCCTCACCCTCTGTGCCCAGCGACTAACTGTACTTCTATCGACTGCTGATGCTCTGTAAACTGCACATAAAAATTTGTGAATGTTTCCAACCGTTTCTTGTTCCAAAGTGAGAAATTAAATGATGACAGGCTGCTTACAACGTACATCACTCACAGACACCGTATAGAACTCGTAGCGAGTACACTATCTGTCTGAAGAAATGGAAACTTTGCATGCGTACTCTAAAAACTTCAAAGAATTTATATCTAAAGTTTCACATTCATACCATTCTTTGTGGCTGAGAAAAAAATGTGATGCATTAGTTTCTGGACCACCCTCATACATTGATAGAGAGATTACAAAATGAACATTCCTATAGATCAGGGGTGGCCAACCTGTGGCCCGCAGGCTGCATGCAGCCCACCTTGAACATTTTTGCGGCCCATGAGATTCATCACACTTTTACAAAATATAGTTATTCTATAATAGCCAAAGTAGTGAAATCCAATGGATTAAGAAAAAACATTATTTGTGTATACATATATAAAAAATTAACATTTGAAATAATGAGAAAAAATTAACTTTTATTTTAAAATCTTGCAAATATATAACAGATATTGCCTGTTTTATTTATGAGTTTACAGTTATGAGTTTGCAGAATAATTAAATTATATTCACTCCAAAAAAATGTCCCCTAATATAGGGATATATAATTTTATATGTGGCCCGCGGAGTTATGATGAATTTCCAAAGTGGCCCACAAGATCATTTGGGTTGGCCACCCCTGCTTTAGATGATATAATAAAAATAAGTTTGTGGAAGAATTTATAGAAATAATAGATCAGTTTTGATGGGTACATTTAAATTAAGGTTACCAGATGTGCCCATTTGCTGAGGACAGTCCCCGTATTTAGCTCTAGATTTCGTCCCCGCAATGTCCCTGTTTTTTTACGGTTGTCCTCAGAATTTTTTTAAAAATAAAGCAAGAGATCTTTAAAAGCCCTGATTTGCTAAAGCATTCATTTAAAGCAAGAGATATGAAGCACACTTCTTTCCTTGTACGTGCCTAGGAATAAAATATAAAATATAAACAATATGTGGCATTTAAGTTAACCCAACCTGTAATCATATAACTTATAAAAGTACAACACATAATTAGGACAAACGCCGAAAGCGTCCCCCGGATTTTGGTGAAAAACTTGTGAAGTGTCCCCGGATTTGGAGAAAAACTTCTGGTAACCCTAATTTAAATAGAAATAGTACTACTTAAATGGGAGGGGGAGAGGGGAGGATGACAACTGAAGGGATCAATTGGAATCAAAGACAGTAATTATATTGTGCGAAGCAAATAATCAAGAATGTAGACTGATGGTATGAGAAGATGGAGAGATTAAGAAATGAAAAATTGCACCAAACCAGCTGAGAGGCTCAATAAATAAATAAAAATACTACTATTGTTCTGGCTTTCTTCCATGTACTATTCGCAATGTCTCTGTTAAAGCAAAATTGGAGAGATCATATATGGTCAAGGGAATTAATCATTTATTCAAGAAACAATGTGGATAGCTTTTGGGACATGGACAGTAGAAAAAAATTTAAGATGTATTTGGTAAATTGTAAGTGAAAACTGAGGATGGAAGATTGTATTATATGACTTGATGTCAATTAAGATTTATATGGTTTTATTGTGGTCAATGTTATTACAGAAAAACTTGCATTATCTACACTCCAGAATAGGTCATTGGAATCTGCATCTACAGAATTTTATAGTGTTTTGATACAAGAGTAGATATATGAAACATTTTAGAAATTATAAGCAGTTCTATTTTTGAGGGTGCAGAACACAAATTGGAGAGTGGCTCTCCATTGTAGTTTGTAGTGTAAATTACAAGGAAAGGGAAAATGATTCATTACTCACCAAAGTTGAAGGCAGCGACGGGAGAAGCACATATATCATGAACACAAAAATACACAATATTTTGGTCTTAAACCTTCTTCATGATAAGGAGAATGAGTCATATGGTTCGGGAGGTGTCCACACGCCGAAGTATTCTACATAACTGAGTGGATTATCAATATGACGGTGGGACTAAGATGTTATATATAAATATGTATATTGCAGAAGGTGATAAAGTAGTAATATATCTAAAGGGTACAGAAAGTAGAGATGAAACAATCAAGCACTTAGAGATGAAAACGGAAATTGGGGAAATAAACATAGATATATAAATTTATAAATTCTGAAAAAGGGGGGGGGGGGGCTGGAATGCTGATGTTGATAATACTAAGTGATGCATAAAGGAAAGGAATTTTATCGGTGGTTGATGCCGGGTGGGTGTCAGGTATCTATGATATTTTGGTATGCGGTGATTTTAGGGAAAACTCTGATTGTTCTCATGGTGAAACATTAATTGAAGTTGTTGGAATTGTGGTAGTTAGCATGTTCAGGTATTGGCAGATATAAATTGCAGGTGTGGACTGTTTGTCTGTGGCCATTCATTCTGGTTGAAAGTTGTTGTGTAGTCAGGCCTATATAGGAACTTGTGCAATGGCAGCAAGTTAGCTGGTATATGATGTGAGTTGTGGAGCATGTGGCATGTTCATTGATGGGGAAGGATTCCCCTGTGTCAGGGTTGCAATATGTAGTAGTGGGAGGATGCATGTTGCAGGTTTTGCAGCGAGGCCTATTGCACGGAAAAGATTCATCAGGTGTTTTAGGAAAGTCAGAGATGTTTCTGAGGTTAGGTGGTCTGCTGAAACAAGTGCAGTGGACAGTTGGCAGAATTGTAGGGTTTTACAGGAAAGAACCCTAGTATTCTTTAACTGATATTGCTCATTGGTGCTAACAAGATGTCTTTTGGGCTTGAGGGGTCTGCTGAAGAACTCAAGAAAGGGATGAAGTTGAGGCATAGGATGTTTTCGGTGATTTAGAATCATGGTGGATAATATTTTGGAGCTTTGATTTGATCTGAGTGTAATGCTGTAATTATTTATATGTTTTAGATAAAAATAGCACAAGAAATTCAATTGTGCTTAGGTCATATAAATATTTGTGGAATTGATAGTATCAGTTTGAAGTGACGTGGGTTTGTTGTCTGTAGCATATGTACCTGGATACCTAGGATGGTTACAAGAAAAGTAATGGTGTGGATATTATAGTATTTAACCAGAAAAGAGGGGGGGGGGAGTAGTATGTAGGCGACCTTTTGACTAGAATAAGAATAGCGTAAGTTTGATCACATCTTTTGTATTGCTTATACAAGTTGTTCTCTTTTATACAGTATAACTGATTCTGCCTTGTGAAGTTAACATTTAATTTGAGATCCAGTTTCCTTCTTAAGACAACTTTATTAAAAGTGTGATTGTTCCATGCTTGTGGAAATGGTACTTTTGTACTATTTATTTAGTAAAAAATTTATAAAACAGAACACTGAATTATTGCTTTTTTAATTTTTTCTGCAAAGGAAATTTTAACATTTATTTACAATCTTGACTGATGGAGTAATAATTCTTTCAGGCAACTGCATCACCTGCAGCCTGTGAAACTATTTGCCCTCAGGGACCACCAGGTTTTAATGGAACTGATGTAAGTTTTAATTCCATAAATGCTATGTTTCCTACATAAGAATTTATTGTTATTGATGGATAGTTATAATCTGATTAATGTATCATTGGTGCAAAAATAACTTCTTCACTATGTATGTAATGTGGAGAGGAAAGATAAAGTAGTCCCATTTCGTACCAAGATTGAAGGAAACATTATGCAAACACAAAAGAAACCAATGTTTTCAACTACTCTTTACCTCATGTACAAAGTAGCTAAGGACCACAACTAAGTTTGCCATATGGCTGCATTGACAACAAGACAAAAATACAGATGGTAATATTGTCTTCATCAATGTGGGAGATCCTTATTTACATCACAGACTTTTGATAGGCAGTCACAAATGTGAGGTGATATAGTTCAAATAAATGACTGATGTGTTTTTACTGGAAATAACATGAGAGTACATCGTAATGCTTCCATGTTTCATGGCAAAGAATGCATTAAATTAATCATGACACACCCAATTTAAGGGTTTCATAAGCAATAAGTGCCAGTGAAAGCGTATAACTAACCTTAAAATCAAAGTGTTCCAGCTATATTAAAGCAGTATCTCACAGTTCTTTGTTTTTTTATTCAATGATGTAATAGTAGTAAAGAAATCTAGTTAACTTGAAAACTTATTTTCAGTAGTTTGATGTTTTTTTTTTTACTTTTTCCTGCTGAAGCAGTTGTTATCGTTACATCAATTGCAGATCGTTATCATCTCTTCAACATTTTAAAAAAGGTTAGATTTAAAAAAATTGTTTTGCCATCATATGCCTAGATAAATGATATGTATGTACCACCTGTGGTAGCAGTTGATAAAGCCATTTTTCCACAGCAAATTTCCATCCATTGTAACCTGCTATTTGTGAAAATTTCGACACCCGGAAAGAATGGTCTGAATCACTTCCAAATTTTTGGATGTATAGAACAGTGGAACTATAATACATAATTAATATTGCAGAGAGATGACATGCATGTAGGCCCAGCGTTGCCTCTTTTGTGTGACCGGCCAGGTCAATGTTTTGCCATGTTCAGTCAGTGCAGAGATATCAAACGATGTGGAAATGTGAAAGGAAGTGCCCGTATACCTGATCAATATAAAAAGGCAGAATATCAGCATGTGAGTAAGTTAGAACATGGCAGAATGGTTGGTCTCCAGGAAACATACCATGATATTGTTTCTCATAATGTGCATGCTGCTATGACAATGATGTATGTGTGGAACCAGTGGATAAAAGGACATATACAGTGATGAGCAGAAACTAGACCACGCAAGATGACCACAGATCAGGATGAACACCATCTTGTCTGCATGATCATAACTCATAGAAAAGCGTCATTCACAATGTTTGTTCAAAGTTGGAGCACTGCAACATGTCTAGACAAATCTGCATCAACTGTTAAACATCTGCTGAGGGCTGGGATGGTGGCTCTGCTTTTCATTAACCAGAAACCACAACACTTCAGACTGCAATGGGCACATTGTTGGCATGCTGAGTGTCAAAATTTGGCATTTTCCTGCAACTTCTACTACAGTGAAGGCCCCACTATGTGTTAGATGCTGGCATGCTGAATGCAATTGGGTAAACTGCATTGTTGAACAGCATAGTGACAAGATTCATGATTTGGATTACCTCAGCTATAACATGCGATCTCACCTCCTATATATTGAGAGCGATCTGAGCAGCAACCATTATATCAGGGAGGTTTTAGAGCTTGAGACACTGCATCTCCTGCAGGCAGCTTCACATGGCAGATGACATCAGAAAAATGACTGGCCACATGTGGTGAAGAATCTGCAAGCCTTCTTTGATGAACGACAGATATCACTGCTTCCCTGACATGTACACATGCCTAACATGTCACCTATCAACCATGTCTGGGATATGTTCGGTTGACACTTGTTTGTTCTGGCAACTTCACACCGAATTAAATTCTCATTGTCAAAGAGCATATACAGTTTTTTAATCTAATTAGTTGTGCATTGTCATGTCCATAATCTGCAGAATAAATTTTACTGTAATCAAATGTATAACTCTAGATTATCAATTTTCATAACAAGTAGTGTGTCATTTATATGCTATTCTGAAAGAAACTTTGGTTATCTCACTTTTAGTGACACAGTTTATTATTATTTTGCTCACAAGATAGAATTGCTTCCATTTGAAGCAAGTGATTTTTCCCTTTGGAGCACCACTCATTTGTTTTATCATCTCTATCAGTTGGAACTTTTGATATCTGTCTGTTTTGTAACAACCATAATTTTTTCTTAAATAAAAAATAAAAAGAAGCATCAAGAAAAGAACTAAGCATAACAAGAAGCAAGAAAATGATGTTTATTGTAATTTAATGTCTAGGATGTATAAACTTAATTTTAAAATGCATGCGTACGTTTTTCGGTTATATTTGCATAATGTATGATATAATCATTAGTGATCTCCAGTTGTGAAAGAAGTATTTCAGCACACCAGGTATTTGTTGACTGTTGTTCTGATTGTTTCCTGGTGGCTGGAAGGGTGTGATGGGCCCTCCAGGTCCCCCTGGGAAGCAGGGTCCTCAAGGAGTTCGGGGACGCAGAGGACAACGAGGAGATCCTGGTCCAATTGGGCAGCCAGTATGTGACACATTTCTGCTCTATGCAGAAATCTAACCAAAAAAGGAAGGCTCTGTTTAACACATATGTCATGCTCATCTCTCCTCTCAATTTATGTTATGCAGTGAGAAGTTATCTCAGGCTTAATTTTTTGTTTTGTTTTATGTATGTAAAAAATAAAGAGATGAGCAGGACATCTTGCTCTCTGTATCAGGAGATGGGTTTAGTGGTAAATAGACTCTTGATATTGTAGATAGTTGTTTAACATTTACTTCTGATTATTGATGTAAATATTAACAATCTTTGGCTTGCAGGAACAACGAAGTAGGAGCACATCTATATGTATCAAATGTTGTGAAATCCTTTACCTTGTAGAACTTTGATGCATGATCAGAATAAGAACATTAGATTTTCCCACTAATTATTACACAAGGATACATGTATTGGTATCATGTTTAAAAAGCTTAACATATTTGGTACTTGTTATAGAAGTGGTATGAACATAGTAAACACACAACAGGTTGTAATTTGCATGGATGATATTAATATTCATTGTATTCTATAAAGACATATCAGTGGAAAATCAAATTTTTTCTGCTACTCTTCTCATGTCTGAAGGTATGTAGGCCTTCAACTACACAAATTTCCAATTTATATTTTCTTCAAACTATCAGTCTTTTTGTAATATTCTTAATCATTCTCTTGTTCTTACATTATTATTTTTTTTTTTACTGTCATTTTCTTTTTGAATTCAAGGAACAGTAACTTTTCATATCAAGCATTACCTCTCAAAGTGAAATTAATTCCAGCAAATGTATCTATTTTCTAAAAATATTTCATATAGTTTGTATTGCACAGTTAGAAAATTGAATTGATTTTCAGAAAAATATTCTGTATCAAAGAAACATGAACTTACATTGCCTTGAATTAGTGAATCCTGTCTCTTAAAACAATTTTATGGTAAACACGGCATGAGTATGGCTTTGGTTTCCTTTTATTCGCACAATAAATGAAATATTTGCTGTTCAGAATCCTGACTGGCAAAGTTCTTATCCTTAAAAAAACTTCACAAATTACACCTTCCTTGTTCCAAGATGATTTTTATCATTGATTACTATGGAGCATATGCCCCAGTAGAAATTTCTCTAACCTACTTTTTCAGTACACAATATTTCAGAATAAATTATTTCAATGTTTGAAATAAATTGTTCAATACATGCCTCATTAGCTTATTTCATTCTTTTCCAATAATATGCCCATAATCAAGTACAAGTCTATGATCCTTTTTATCTCTTCCCTGCTATGCATTATCAAAAATTCTCTGCCCACTATCCATCCATACCTAATGACCATTGTGTACATTATGTACACCAAGCACTCTCTTCATCTACCTCCAGCATTCAAGGGACTCCAAAGGCATCTCTATCTTTGTAGCAGTTTCTGATTGTACTCTGGCATAATATCCACAAACAAACCTTACTGCCATGTGCCTTCAACTAGTAGTTCCTCCTCCACATTTCAATCATACAAAACCTTTAATTTTCTATCTGTATATTCAATAAGTGCACTTTTTTTGGCATTTATCTACATTCTGTGTTGATCTACCAAACTAGATACACTGTCTAGATATATCTGCAGTTGTTCAAAATCCTTTATGATTTTAATCTCACTATAATTTTTAATCTGCAAACAATTTTACTTCTGACCAGCAAAAGAGTCACTCATCAAAACAATGAACAGAAATAAGCTGTCACTATACTTAATTTCTCACGAGACATGAGTCACTCAAACTTTAATTATGTTCCTACCATTGGAAATTTCTTCCAATATAAGGCACATCACTTGCTCAGTTCTAATTTTATTAATAAGATTGCACTCTGATACATTATTTGCAACATCCACCAGTTATGCAGTGGAGAAGTGATATAGGAAATTATGAAGTCTGTGCAAGCCTTGGTGTTCAGGAAAAGTAATACCAGTGCCATTACAAATGCTACTTTCTAGCTACCATTATCATCCCAAACAATTCCATATGCAGATATGTCATCATCATCATCATCTTGGACAGCTTCCAGCCACTGGCCGGGTCTGCTAGGAACAAAGGCCTCGCCAGCGCTTCCTGTCTAACCACCATCTCTCTTCTTCTACTGACGCCCAATTTCTTCCTCTTTCCTCCACACATTTCTTAACACCTTTAATCCATCTGTCCCTCGGTCTTCCTCTAGGCCTCTTCCCTTTCAGCTCCATGTCCAGCATCTTCCTTGGCATGGGTGCCGGGAGGGGGATGCAAGGGGGTGCACTTGCATCCCCCTGACATCCCGGGTCGCCCGTAAATTTGGGCTGATAGGGGGTGGGGAGCACCAATTACGGCCCTGGTGCACCCCCCTGCATCCCGGGTGCACCCCCCTACATCCCGGGTCGCCGTGTGGGCAGTAGTAGAGCTAAAAAAAAAAAAAAGGTCGCCCGGAAATTTTTGGGCCGATAGGGGGGGGGCACCAACGCAGCCCTGGTGCACCCCCCCTAGAAGCAATCCTGCCGGCACCCATGTTCCTTGGTAACCTCTCCTCTCATATTCTCTTTACATGCCCGTACCACTGTAGCCTAGATTTTTCAATTCTTTGTTGTAGCGGTTCTTCCTTTATCATCTCCCTGATTCTCTCATTCCTTATTCTGTCTCTTCTTGTTACTCCCACTCTACTCCTCTGAAATTTCATTTCCACCGATTGTACCCTCCCTTTGTCTCTCTCCTTCATCACCCATGTTTCTGCTCCATATTTTAAAATTGGTACAAAATATGTTTTATATATTGCCTCTTTACTCTTTTGTGGGACATCCCTACTCCATACCAGGCTTCTAATACTTTTAAAAAAATCCATCTGCACATCTTCCTCTTTAATTTATTTCCATCCTGTTTCCTCCATTTTCTTCCATACAGCTTCCCAAATATTTGAAACATTCCACTCTATTTAGTTGCTCCCCTCTAAGTGATATGCCTATGTCCGTCCTGATCTTCTTTCTTGTTGTTATCACCACTTCACTTTTTCTCGCAGAGAACTTCATACCATAGGCTGCAACTACTCTCTTCCACACATCCAGCTGATTCTGCACCTCTCTTTCATCCTCTCCCCAAACTAATAGGTCGTCTGCAAATACCATTGCTTTCATTTTTCCTTCCCCAATGCTCTGCACCACCTTCTTCAATATTTCATCCATAGCTACAATAAATAAGAGGGGTGATAGGGCACTTCCTTGTTTTAGTCCATTTTTCAAATGGAACCATCCAGTCTCATCCGTTCCCACTTTGACACAGCTCTTACTACCCTCCATACATATCCTTCACTCTTTGCACTATCTCTATTTTTACTGACTTTTTTCTCAGTCCTACCCACACTTTGTTTCGGCTGAGGCTGTCATATGCCTTTTCAATGTGCAGAAAGGCCATCACCAGATCTTTCCCATACTCATAGTGCCGTTCTTGTAGCTGTCTTATTGCAAATATAAGATTGATAGTTGACCTTCCTGGTCTAAATCCATATTGTTCTTCCCTTAGCTGCCTTTCAACTGCTCTTCTTATTCGGCTTTCCAAAACTTTCTCATATATCTTGGCACAGTGGCACATCAGGGTAATACCACGGTAGTTTTGGCAGACAGTCTTGTCCCCTTTCTTAAATATGGGTATTATTACCCCTTTCCTCCAGTCCTCTGGAATTTTTCCCGCCTTCCACACAACCCGCATCACCCTATAGAGCCACTGTGTGCCCATTACTCCAGCAGCTCGTATCATCTCCATGCTCACTTCATCCACTCCAGGTGCTTTACCTCCCTTCATTCTCTTTATCGCATCCTCCAATTCCTTCCATGCAGATATGTCTTGGAAACAAATTGTGAAGTCACTCCATAACCCCTTCACCCATACAATTTCTTTTATCTACTTTTACTTCTATATTATTACCAAGTGTGTGCTCACTGACAAGCTTATGTGAATAGCATAAAGAATATATCACTTCAATAGTGCCCACAGCTTTTACTGTGACATTTCATTAAATGTGAATGACTTCAACTCCAAATCATTTTTCACTTTTCTCAGTGACACTGTTTGACACCAGACTCCTTTCAATTCAGGGCCTAGTAAGCATCTGTACTCAGAACTTTTAAACTTTTTTTTTTTTTTTTTGCTCATTGTTTAAAATCCACCATGGAACAAATGCTTATTAGCACCATTGAATTTGTTTTGCCATGCTGGCCTCATTATTTACAAATACTACATTTGCTAAGTACCTGCAATTGTCATTGCTCTCATTATTTAGCTGCATTTCCTTATATGCAGTTGTGGACATTGAAGTGCTTGCATCTTATATTAGTGAGATACAAAATTAATAAATCCTTGTAGACAGTTTCCCAGTTTACTGTGATATCTTCTTGAGCTGATGCGTTTACTTAGAAATGCTTGAAATCTACAAGGTAAAAGGTTTCACTTGGGTCTAGTAACTGCAAGCAGCATGACTGACATGGTGTGTTTGTACACTGTAGGGCTTGCCAGGACCTATTGGACCACTGGGACCAGTTGGGGAGCCAGGAATTCCAGGATTCCCAGGCGCCAAGGGAGCTCCAGGCCCTCCCGGCAGCCCTGTAGGTTCGAAATACTCACTAACCAGCCAGTAACATTCACTTAAGTTAAAGAATCACCATAGCTAGTTTTTCTATGATGTATGTTATATATAAAGAATAATAGCTGCAAAGCATGGATTTCAAATCTCTGTCTTGTAAATGATTATTTCATCAGTGCAGCTACATCTTTCCTTGTTATACAATGTGGACGAGGACATTGTAAAATTGCCATGTGATATGGATAGCTAAATATCAGTGTCTGAATCAAAATTCTCATTAGTGATTTGCAAGTGTCATGTTCTGCATCAAGTCATTAATTGCTAAGCTCTGTGTGAATCTTCCCTTCCAGTATATTTACAAGGAGAACAGGTGACTATCATTTTTAATCCACATTGTTTGATAACATTTTATTTAATATGTTACAACTGTATTAGCTTTTTTTCTGTCAAGAAACTGTGGAGGAATAAATTCAGTAAGCAGATTATTAGTATCAATTGACTATTATATTACTGTTTATTACATTTTGTTTCCAGTAGGTTCCTTATGAGAGCTTAAATGGAGTTTTCTTAACTACAGAACAACCACATAGTAAAAGGCAATCCAGAGCCAAAGTACACATAAAAATGTGATGATACAATCAACCTCCCAGCTTGTCTGCATACTGTCCTCTTCTTTCCATGAGTATTCCACAAAAAGTATTTACCTCTCTTGAAGTGTTGTTATAATAAACTCCTTTTTCCACCATTGTATTACATAAAACCAATTATTTCTAATAACTGCATACTGGTAATATTAAAAAGGAATATGGAATCATAAACAATAATTTAAGTTCTCAGCAAACCAATATTTGGCAATGAAGTTGCTTGGGAATAAATAACTGGTAGAAAGTTTAAAATGCATGTAGTTGAAGTTTCACTAAATCACACATAGTAAGTAGGTATGGTAAAGTTATGTAGTAATAGCGCACATTCACTGTCAAACAATGAAAATAGTTCTCTTGGGTGACATGGAGATGGTGTGTAAGAAATTCTTAAAAATGTAGCTCTAGTGTTATGGGAATGTTTTGGTTGTGTAATACATAACAATTTTTCACATAACACTCATAATAACAGTGTTTTTACAAAAAATATTTAATTTTTCCTTAAAAAGCTGAAAAATTGAAAGAAAAAAATACAACTTCAAAATAAGCAAAAATGCGAAGGTAAATACATCTCTTATTGTAGATGGAGGTATGAGGGCCACAATTTAAAAAAAAAAAATACCACACTTTATTGTATTTTTGTATAAAACATTATTTATGTGTAAGGATGAGAAATATAGGAAGGGTATCAGATATGCACACGCTGATACTAATCACACAACTGATGCCAGATGGGAGTGTGATGTGCAAGATGTGGGAGCAGAGAAGTATGCAATCGAAAATTAAGGGAAGATATAGTTTCTGCAAAGGTTGTACAAAGTAATAAACATTTGGATCAGTCAAAATATAATATATTATTATTATTATCATTTTTATTTAGATCACCCCAAACCTGCCCGCCAGATTCACCTCTGGCTTCAATCATATGGTTTGTCTCAGTGTGTGCACCGCTGATCCCTTTGCCATGTTTCTCATCCTTACACATTAATAAGATCTAGATTTGATGTGTTTATTGTGATCCTCCTGCATTCATCTGTGGTAAGTCCTTAGTTTAATTTTGCTGCCCATTCTTAGATTCAATGCTTAAAAGCATTTAAATACTTATTATACTACTTACAGGTTCAGATAGAAATTTTCATAAAAAACAGCTTTTCAAATATTTTCTTTCCTTTATACAGTATTGCTGATCTAAATAAAATTAAATCATTTAATGTAATGTAATGTAATTGGGAGCTTAACATGCAGGGAGCTACGGGGAACCCTGGACCTCGAGGGTTACGAGGTGAAGTTGGGCCAAGAGGACTACCTGGTCCTGAAGGACCTCCAGGAGCAGCAGGATCAAAGGGAGATCAGGTGAGTCTCAAAAGCAAATCTGCAACTGAAATTTTATATTAATTGTAAGAAAGAAGCTTATAGTGGGTTTCTGCATAAAGCTTGAATCTTAGCTCTGACCGTACGTAGCCTAGGATGTTACAGTTCTGACTTAAAATACCCAAAAAACTATGGAAAGGTATAAGTTCAAATGATGTTCACTAGTCCTTTATTGTTAGATAACTATATTCTTCAAAATTTTACGAAGTCAGAAAACTGCACAGGCAATCAGACAATTTTACCAAAGAAATGTTTTTGCAAGTTCGATTAACCGTTCGAGCCAGACCACACCCCAATAGTTCACAATTCAAACTTTTAGTTGTAGAAGTTAAATGAAAGTGGATCACATGCTCCCATTGTGCCACAATTTAGTAAATTCAAACAATCCTGATGCCCCACTTAGCGAAATACTATTTTACAGCAACATTATGATTAACTTGAATAAAAGAAGTGGCATTATTCCAAAATAAAACTGGCACAGTTGTGCTTGATATGAAACTTGCAGGCCTACTCAGCTACATGTTACTGCAAGCACGCTTCCTGGACAACTTAGACATGCTGATACGTTCACTGTTCCTGCAAGACCGAGGCTAACATCGTGTCGTGCCGACTGCTTCTGTACGACTGAGCTACATGTTATCGAGTTCACTGTTCCTGGCAGACTGAGCCTGACTAACTGAATGTACTCGTCTATATCACCTCGCGCTCCCTGCTTCTCGAAGATTCCTGGCAACTGCTCTCTCACGAACCGTGGGAACGGATTCTTTTCCTCATTCACATGGATAGATCCTGGGAGGCTGATCAGATATCAAATTGCACGTCAGAAAAAGTTTCATCATGAAATTTGACCTTTACCCTAAAAATAATTCAACCACTCTAAAAATTTTCAAATAGCTACATCTTTAAGTAAACGTTAACTTTTGTTATTATGAAAAATTTCGTAACTTTACTATTTAAGCCAAAAATAAATACTTTAAATATGAACTTCCCCTCCGGGTGAATACTGAAAACTAATGTAACAGAAAATACTATCTTGAAAGCTATAAAAACCTTATTCCTATCTTGAATTATCATAGAAACAAATTTTAGAAATGAAATGCACTAATATTCTATACAATCTAACTCGTGATTCTAAGAATAAAATTTTGTTATGCAGTTACAAAATTTAACAGATAGCTTACACAATGCTCCAAGTCTGTAGATTAGAAAAGCAATGAAGAAACATCTTAAACAAAAAGATGAGTCTTTTTAAACTTTTCACATCTGATTTCACAATATTTCAAAAAGAATGTGTGCTTCTAAGTTTGCTGCAGATATTTTGGTGTAAAATGTTTTTAATGCTGTGAAATAGAACTTTAGAAAAGATACTGCCTTATGGCAACAATGGAAGAAATCTTATAAATTATTTCTATCCATCAGCTATGAATGTGAAGCACTCTAATCATCTATGAAAGTTACCTAAAATAACTAGACTTTCTCTTCTAAAAACTGTTTATACTTTTAAAAAAAATTTCAACTCCCTTTTCCATTAGAGCCAGTACTAGACACGGATTAAGACAGTGTGGGGCGTGTAGCAAATGTGAAAAAGAAGCTCTTGGTTTTCACTGTCTAGAGAAATTGTAGAGTTTTTTGAAATAAAATAAAATAAAAATTTCACTCATCTAACCTGACAGGGAGGCTCCAGAGACTCATATGCGTGGGGTCCTCCAGAAGGAACGAGGCCCGTAGCATTTGCTAACTCCTGATATGTGGTTAATGGGGTACTGGCCAGTACACTTATCCACTCTTTACTTCCATTGTTAAAACATATATTTTTTTAATTCATATGTTGTGATGTGCCTCTACCATTTCTGTTTTCACGTCATCCACACTGGAAAAAATTTTTCGTTTCAAGCTACTCTTCATCTGTGGGAATGAAAATTAATCAAAGTTAAACATCTTGGCCAAATTGAAAAATAAACTTTGCCCTTCAAATCTTTTTTTCCTGTAAAGACTTTTATTACTGAGAAATTCCTTATTACTCCTAATTTATTTTAACCATTCAATATCAATAAAAACTAATTTCTAGGCATCCACTCTGCCATGTTACATTCCGCCAAAGAAATTATGAAATTAAATATCTAACCATTCATTCATGTTATAAAAATACCATCATCATTATTTTTAATAGGCTACCCTTTCATTTTTTCTAATGTTCCACCCTGTTGATGAAGCCATTAAGTTTTGATATATTTTAACACAGGGCTCTTTGTTCTAGATTTGTATTTCCCAAAACTTTAATTCTTCATAACTTTTCTTGTACTAAAATTCTTTTCTCCATCCATACATACTGTACAATTGGTAGGAACAAAAGGCATCCTTTCTTTTACATAGTTCACAAATGTGAGCACAAAAACCCTTTATTGTGAAGTCTAAACATCCTTAATTATTATTTTTAATTCTGAAACTACTAAATTTATTGTAATTTTTCTTTTTAAATGTTATAAATTTTTTTACCAAAATAGTGCCTTTTCTTTGTTACATAGAAATGCTTTGTCTGAAACATAGTATTCTAGAATATTTAACATTAGTTATCTCTCATTATAAAATTCTCTCAAACTTTGGAATATTACAAAAAAGCTTCTTACATCTTACCTGTAACATTGCTGGGAATGAGATGCATTATGACTTGAATGTGACACCATTGTCTTTATTTATAAATGTACCAAATATACTGATATATTACAAACTACAAGGTGTGTTTAAGAACAGGAATTTTCATTTTTTTCGAAAGAATTTTATTTATTCATCTACATCGATGTTATAGTCCCCATTAGATACTATACACCTATGCCAGCACTTCTGCAAATCCCCAAAACACTTCTGAAACTCAATCTTTGGGATAGCTTTGAGCTCTTTCAGAGGTGTACTTTTAATCTCATCTATGCTTATAAAATAATGGTCCTTCAAGGTTATCTTTATTTTTGGGAACAGAAAAAAGGCACACGGCATCATGTCTGGCGAATATGGAGGTTAGAGCATCATTACAGTATTAGTTTTTGCCAAAAATCCATGAACAAGCAACGATGCATGAACAGATGCATTATCATAATGCAAAAGCCATGAAATATTTTGCCACAAATCTGGACATTTTCTTCAAACTACTTCACACAAATGGCATTGAAATTTAAAGTAGTATCCCTTATTGATTGTTTGACGTTGTGTCAAGAAATAAAAAATTGCCTACTGTATCAAAACACGTGTTATCCTTTTAACAGTTGACATGAGAGTAAACAACCAATATAGCTCAAAATGTATAGATACTTTTGTGACATGTTTGCCAACACCACAATGAGAAATCATATTAATCTAACCAAGGTAACTGGCAAAATTTCAAAATTCCCACTACTTTTTGAACACACCTCATATATTCTTATCATCCTTACTCTTTGGTTACTAATCTGTTAAAGACACTTAATTCCATTTCAATTGTCATCATATCAAGCATTTCCATCTATCAACTTAGATCCTTCATAGATATCATCAATTTTATTATTATTATTAAAATTTTAGAATGTTATGCACCCTTGTGCTTTCATCTACATCTGCATATATACTCTGCAATTCACCAAATTGTGGGTGAAAGAGGGTACTCAGCACCAAAACTAATCTCTTCACTGTGCATTCCAATCCCAAATGGCACAAGGGAAAAAAAAATCTTATAAGCATCGATGCGGCACCTTATTTCTCTAATCTTATCTTTCTTGTCACTGTGACTCTAATAAGTTGGTGGACAAAGTATTTCACCACACTCGCAAGTGAAAGTGGGAGTACACATGTTTACCAATAAGTTCAAATGAATGTGCATTGCCTCTTTACCAGACACTCCCAGTCCAATCTACTAATCAATTCCATGACACGTCCGTACAGACTATAGCAAGTGGTCACGAATTGAGCGGCTCTTCTCTGTACTTTCTGTATACTGTCAGTCAACCCCTTACAAAACAGATCCCAAATGATACTACAGTAGTCCAAATGTGGATGCACAAAAGATCTGTATGCTATCTTCTTTGTTTGTTCATTTCAATTTTTAAGATTCAACCTATGAATCACAGCTTAGAATTAGCTCTACCAATGATCAAATTAATCTGCAAGTACCATGTTCCATTGTACTGTTACATCCAAATATATAACAGAATCATGTCATCAAATGAAATGTTTATTTTTTATTTCTGAACAAATGGTTTCTTTTTGTTAGTTATGCACATTGCCTTGTAATTTTTGACAATTTATTGTAAGTTGCTGCTCATTGCACCATGCCAAAATAACATCCAGATTGCACTGAAATCCTAACCTATTGGCTGAATTCCTTACTTCCCTATAAACTTGAATATTATGGTAATTATTCCTCAGGGATATTCTAAAACACTACTTTCAGCCCTTATTGAATCTGTACACAATTTATTCTTTGTCACTTTTCCATTTGGTTATTAATTTGATGGTTGCAATTATCACTTTTTGATCGCTTATTTCTGTGGTCGTTGAAATGTCAGTGAATAATTCTCGCCTGTTGGTAACTACGAGATCTAAAATGTTTTTGTTACTTTTATGGTTTATTTCACCTGTCATGCACAATTTACTCCCATTACTGAGGTGTTCGAAAATTCTGCTTACTGATGCTACTTCATAAATTACCCCAGCTATTATGACCACTCTAGTCCTCCCTCTTCAATGTGCAATCAGTGTCTCCCAAATATAATCATCTTGTTCATTTCCTCCACTTTGGTAAGCAGTCATAACTTTTATTTTTCCCTTCCATCCCCAAAAACACTATTCCATCCCATAAGCTCTATGGAACAGGAATAATAAACATAAATAAATAAAACTAAATTGTATACCATCAACACCATTTACAGCATTCAGTATGAAGAATGGCATAATATTATTGCTACAGTTTCTTTCTGTAAAAATGGAGGTAATGTATGAGAAGTTTTTGAAGTGGCAGTTGTTATGTTATGGAAAAATTTGGTATTCAAAGCATAGAATTTCTAAGAAATTACAGTTTAGAACCATGATTTTTCTTGCATGCATAACAAAATGTTCTGTAACTATTTTAAATGAAAACTCTATTGAAACTATGTTGATTTATTTATCATTATTGTTCCATAGATCCCTGCTATAAAGGATCTCTGGATTATGAATTGGCTCAAATACCATTGAAAGTCAGCTGTTTTAAATAATCTGCAATAACCATACACATCCACTTTCATATTTCATGATTTTATTTTTCATAATCTTAAATTCTTTGAAGGAAATTTCACGATCCAAATACATTTAACATTTCAAATTGTCATAATTTTTTATTAAATGTGGTTCACCTGACTACTCATAAAATACTTAATAATTTAGGAAACCAAGTTCAATACAGACTTGGCACTTCAAATTTCACTTTTGTAAATATATGATTTCAACATGCTTCAGGCTGTGGCATCACAATCAAAGATCATACTGCATTGAAGATCCACAGGTACATGACTACTCTTAAAAAAACTGTGAATTTAAAATTTTGTTTAAATTTTAATTTTTTAAATACACACCATATGTTTTTTAACACAATAACAACATTCCATTACATAGTAAAAATTTAAATTGTATGATATTTGGGATTTATTTCCAGGGCACTCCAGGCATTCCTGGTCCAAAGGGAGATAGAGGTTCTGATGGAGTTCCAGGTGCTCCTGGACCACGTGGCCTTCCTGGACTTCAAGGTCCTCCAGGGAATGCCACAGCTGCTGGTACTGGCGTTCCTGGCCCTCCAGGACCTAGTGGACTTCCGGGACCTATTGTAAGGATAACTTTCACTTCTTGTTTTAATTATTTGTTATGGCCAGCACATTAAAATTTTCTAACAGAATTAGAACTGTAAATATAAGTTTAAGAGGTACAGATTTTTCTATATAAATGGTAAAGCTATAATCAAACAACATATGTATCATTTAAACTCAAAACATTTATTTTTATTTTTTTAGTACTCTAAAGTAATATTTCATAATTATATGCATGCAACCTTTGTTGGAGTGTACTCATTTGATCCCCTTGCCATATTTTCTCCTCCATTCATAATTAAGGTTTATATCAAAATATAATAAAATGTGTCCATCTTTGAGTGTTCATCACTGGTCTTCCACCTCCAGAGGGGAATGTAAAACTAAACAATATACCTTTAGAAAATCTCAGTGAGAACATTTATCTTGGTCAGCTTGTGAATATGAGAGGAGATGTAAGAACTGAAATTTTTCATCACATCAAAGTTGGATGGCAAGATTTTGGAAGACATTCCATTATCCTCAAATGCTATATGCCCACAAACCTAAAACAGATAGTTTACAACCAGTGCGATCTTCCTGTGGTGAATTATGGCTGTGAGCCCTTGGCACTCAATGAAGGAAAACTTATAACAGCATAGCAAGGTATTGAAAGGTTAATGCTAGGTCTAAATAGAAAATACAAGAAGACAGCAACCAACATTAGATCAGTCACAGGGATTACAGACTTCTTGGAGAAGACAGCTTCCTTGAAATGGCTGTGGGCCAGTCGTGTTGCTTGGAAGAAAAATAGATGAAAGCAGTGTTAAAGTGGAGCCCAAGAGATCATCAGAGATGAAGACCACCAGGCTGATGGGACAAGAACATGAGCAGGGTTGTTAAAGTTAACTGACAGATGATTGCCCAAGATTGTTCAACCTGGAGAAGACTGCTCAAGCTCTTCCTGAGCCCATAATTCTAAGAGGCCACATCACTTAATGATTGATCTGTCTGATGATGATGACAGCATTTTCACCATCACTATTATAAACATATTATTTGATAAATAAAACCTAGTAACTGATAAGTAAAAGATAAGATTATATTTATTTTACTTCCAAATAACTTAAATAGTTTTCAAGACTTTGGAAATATACAGAACCTTGCTATATACTACTATGCTGAATTAAGTAATCTTCCATAAAGTCTGAAGCTTTTTTTCCCCCTTCATCCTGACTGGTGTGGAACTATCATTTTAAATTTATATAATAAACACTGAAATTCAGTTGAATGCGTGGTAGGAAAAAGATACTAGTCAGCAATATGCCCGAGAATATAAATAGTGAAAATAAGTAATCTGAACTTTATCAAATGTTGCAGTTCAAACATAAGTAAAAACGCGCATAAAAATGTTATTAACTTTTCAGATATCATTTTTATGCAGAAGGAAATGTTTAGGTTATAAATATTGTGTTATATACGGCCCTAAAATTCGCAGTGCTAGTAACATTTGGTACTACAATATCAATATATTGGCATGTAGTGTACACTCATTTTCAGTAGGTACTGAAACCTGAAAAAAAAAAAAAAAAAAAAAAGGTTTACAAATCCGGATAAAAGTGAGAGAGTTATCAGATGAGTATATTGAAATGAAACCTGTTAAATTGGAAGATAGGAAAGGCTGCGTACAAAATACTCTATCATCATCTTTGTAACTACCCTTATTTCTCACCAATGTTTTGTCTTACTGTCATCATTGATAGTTTCCAGCCTGAGAGTGGTTCTTCCACAAACAAAGTCTGCTCCAGCATCTCCTGTCTTTCCACCATTCCTCCTCTTTCATTATACTCAAGATTTCCACTCTTACTTGCACACTCTTTTCTATTCCTTTAATCCATTTATCCTGTGGTCTTCCTGAACACCTCTTCCCTCCTAATTTCACATCATAGATTCTTCTTGGCATCTACCTCATGTGTCCATACCACTGGAGATTTGATCTTTCAATTCTATCCTTCCTTTCTCACACGCTCATTCCTGTTTGTCCTTCTCCTCTGTAACTTTTTGTCATATACATGCGTTTGTTGTGTGTGTGTGTGTGTGTGTGTGTGTGTGTGTGTTTTTTTTTTTTTTTTTTCCAACAGATTCAGTTTTCAGAACTAGCATTACATCAATTTCAGTATCTATATTTTGTCAGCTGTACCAGTTCCTATTTCAATTTTTGTATGCTGTTACTGAAGAAACTCAAATTATCAGAAGCATATTTCCCACACCCCATCATCCATATCCTGAAACATGCTGAGTTAGGCAGTGAATTAGCAATATTTTGTCCTTGTCTACAATGGCATTTCATGGAGGCTACACTATGATGAGTTTGCCTTCCTAACATTCTAAGGAAGAAGAATATGGAACCTGAACCTACAGATCATGTAAACATTTTTTTTAAAATATTTGTGATGTAAACTGGACACCATTAAAGCAGCTAGTTAAGTCATTGTGAAAAACTGTATAAAAATACGATCAGAACAGTTAGTGGTAGGATTTGATTCTTTATCAGATGTTATTCCTCATGTCCAGTATTTCAGCGCCTTAATATTCTAAGTTAAACAATTATGTTATGTGTATGTCACATGTTAATAAATGCCATTTACTAAACCAGAGTTATTTCTGTTGATAAGCCATCATCTTTATTCACATAAAACTTCCAAATTATCATTTTCATAGATGACAATGTGTGCTCCATCACAATTAAATTAAACCATGTCCCTAGATGACCGCTGTGGAAGTAAATTCAAGAAAGTGATCTAAATAACTAAGAGATATTCTTTTCATTTTGAACATATGTTTCCTCATTACCATAATTTTGAAGAATTATGATAACCATGTATGTGGATTGGATTGTCTTCCTCTATTTCAGTCCCACCATTGCTATTATAACTTCCATAAATGAATGGAGAATAGCATCATTCAAAACAGAAGATGTACAGAAACATAAACAATCCCATCACTGGATACTAGGCAACTGGAATATAGACAGAAAGAAGAACTGGGAAAGTTCAAGTCAAACTTTGTGCAATTAGGGTTCTGTATTCTAATGACCTTATACATTATTTCATGTAAGATTTGGGTTAATGAAACACATAAGATGTGCAAATTTCAAGCATACACTTTTTCATTTATGAGTTATAGGCATTTAACAGAGAGACTGATAAACAGACAGTAGAGTCACTGCATTACATAAGGATAAATTTCTTTTTTAATTTGGAACTGTTTATAAGTGGGGAAAAAATGTAAAATTAAGCTGTTTCTTATTAGAGGACAATAATAATGACTGGTAAGGAATTTGTATGAGTCATAGTTTGTTTCCAGTATAGCTTCCACATTTTTTGATTGGAAGGACACTTGTTAGGACCTGCTAGTTTTTCACTCCTTCATCCCTAACTGCGACCTCATTTAATTTCTGCACACCCCACTTCCAGGTTTCCTTCAAAATAAACTACTATGCTTATAAAATTCACTATATTTATTGATAAGTATAAGGTTGCCCCTCAAAGTGATATTTTGACCAACACACCAAACCAAACATGTAAGAGTGAAGCAGGAAACATAAAATGTATATGAACTACAGGGAATTCACCAACTTTGACTAGGAGAGATGAGAAGACATCATGAAACATTACAAAATCACATGCTTATATAACAATGTGCTGTGAGTTCCAGATGGCAGATAAGCTAGGCAGGTTTTAAAATTCACTTCTTGGAAAATAAATGAAGTAGTGGTATTGTAAACTGTAAAAGTGACTGATTATATCTTAATTTTATTTTTGCCCTCCCATAGTTTTTCTGTTTGACTAAATCCAGCTTCAAATTAATAAGTCTTTATATTTCTGTAATATTGAAATTATAAAACATATGACGCGTCCCTTAATCTTTAGTGAACGATGGTTTCTTCAAGTTACTAAATGCACATTGGCATAGAAATATACACTAACATAGATCTGTTCTGAATTTCCACAGCATTCAAAAGTTACTCCTAATTGCAGTCATATTTTCTCCAACATTTAATGTCACTGTATGTAATTATTACCAAAAAGTGATTTGGTATTGTAACGATAATGTTGGCTGGTGGTGGGGATATTGTTGGGGTACTGGCTATTACTTGATTGCAGGTTCTCATACTATTGAGTCATAAAGTTGCCATATGAATATTCTTCCGATTTGTTATCCAAATACACACATTCAAGACCACCACCACCAATTATTATACTTCTTTAGCTCGATCGTGTATAAAGGCTATGCGGCACTTCTTCTCCTGTTTGCAAGTTCTGAAACTGCACTATTCCCACTTGGTTTGTACACCTTGTTTCAACTCCTACAAATGTACTAATCTTTATGAAGCACTATTTTTTCATCTGCTTGCAAGTGGCCTTTTTATAAAGTTGCATCTGCTCCACATAATAGTGTCGGGCACGTGGCCAAACTATTACCGGGCGTGCAGACACTCATGACCAATCTCACAGATGGTCAGTGGCCGACTCACACCTCGCATCTTACTCTCGACAACTGGTTCGTTCCAATTCATCCACTTAACACAAACACATACATGGTTTTAATACTGTCTCGCCACAGTATGATGCGAAAGTATTACAAAAGTTTTGTACAAATAAAAGCAATTTCTTCACATTTACTATCCGAGGAGAAGAATAAGAAGAAATTCCTAATAAATAGGAATTTCAGCTTGTTTTCTGTACTTTCCATTGCATATCTCCTGCTCTAAAGACCTTAATGTCAATTATACTAAAGCTATAAATTCACAACCATGTCAGAGAAGTGTTATAAGCAGTAATATTTCCAGGAAAATGGTAAGTGATGTTTTTATTGGAATAAAATGGAAGTACCTTTCATCAGGAGGAAAAATATCATCACTATCATAAAGATTACTTCCATCTCAGCCAATGATTTCCTGTGGGCTCTTTGCAGTCACTCCTCCACCAGTTGTAATTCTTCGATGGCTATTCATTATCCTCTGTAAAAAAAGAAGTTTTTCTGTAAATGTTTTTATTTCATTTTACTTTGTTTTTGGTAATCTAATTTACAAATGCAATTTTCCAAAACAACAATATTTACTTATTTTGATCCTGATTGTTATTACACTCTAAAATACAGTAAAACTAAAAGTATTCTGACTTTGAAATTTTACCTACTATGCTGCTCGTGCCTCTTTTTTTTAGTATGTGAAGTACTTACTGCATCTTGCAGGGTCCTCCTGGTCCTGAAGGTCCTGAGGGACCTCAAGGCCTGAGAGGTTATCCTGGAGATCTTGGTCCTGCAGGCCCACCAGGCAGAGATGGGCTCAATGGAGCAAAAGGTGCAAAGGGAGACCGAGGAGAACCAGGGCCACAGGGGTTGAGAGGACTTCCAGGACAAGTTGTAAGTTGTGACATGAAATTTCCTATGGTTAGCTGATAGTAGGTACTAGAGAACAATATCAGCAACAAAATTCTCTGAATCTAATTTTAATTTAACATATTGCAAACATTCTGGAAGACCATTAAAAAAATGTAAAATTATTCTGGAGAAAAATTAGCATTTATTAGTTTTTAAGGTTGAAGTGATAGCAGAAATTGCCATGAACTAAAATGTAACTGTCAGTGTACTTGTGCAGCAGATTATAACATGGATTTTTTAAATTCCTTTTTCAAAAATAGTTATTATTGGAATGTTCTCAAATTCATGTTGTGCATTAGCACATTTCTGCTTACTCTTTGTATGACAATATAGACAAATTATTGCCTCTTTTCTTAATAGATCTTCACAACAGATATTATCATTTTCTCTTTTATTTTACAGTTGATTAGATCTGGATTTCAGGCATAAGGGGTTGCTGAAGTTTCATTTATAGGTAAGGTATTCCAGGATGGAAGTAAATTATCAAGGAAAGAGCTGCCCAGTTTGCCTAAAATGCTGAAATAATTTGAAGTAAAACTTTTTTATGGTTCAAAAGTTTATGTGTAGGCAAATTTTCAGTGGTGCATCAGCATAAAATGATACAACAGATTTGCTTCGATATATTTCTGGGAGACAGGAAAAACATTACTAAGTACCGTAATAACTAATCATGTGATAGGCCATGGTGTGTGCATAAGCTTCCTTGCGAAATGACCCAGTCCTACATACTTGAATAAGGTTTTAAATTGAAAAATTGTAAGGTTCTTCATGTTTTTGTGTTTTCGTGTTCATTCGCCCCCCCTGTTCTCATCTGTGGTAAATGATGGGTTATTCCTGTCATTCCTTATTTTCATTGCTTAACATCACTCTCATTGTCACCACCATCTAAGTATCACAATAAAAAAGAAATGCTTTTTTGGTGGTAGCTTATGAAACTAGTATGAACATCACAGTTAAATTTTATATCCACTACAGAAGATCATCCATTTAGTTAAATGATCAGCCCATGCCACTTGCCTTATGTACAAAATATTATTGTGCTAAGAAATGGTATATATCAAAAATGTTATCCATCCTGTTATCATTTGTGGTCAACAGTGGTTTATTTCCACAACCTTGCTTTTATTTAGTTAAATTATTGCAGACAATGGCCTACACAATAATCATTTTGCTTAACACAGTGTAGCAGATATGGTGATTTTCAGGGCCCTGCAGGACCTCCTGGCTCTCCTGGGAGCAGAGTATCATCTGGAAGTTCCATTCCTGGTCCTCAGGGATCACCTGGGCTTCCAGGAGAACCAGGTCAGCCAGGAATACCAGGACAGAAGGGTGCCAAGGGCTCTCAAGGGGACCAAGGCGAGCCAGGACCACGAGGAGACAAAGGTCTCATTAATTTGAATTGTCATTGCCATATGTTTAGCTTTGATTTTTTTTCCATTTTCAAAGGCAGATTTTTTAAATTTGTACAATTAAAATTTTTCATTGTTATAATAACCATATTTATTTTTAAAAAAGTCTATCCAAAAAAATTTGATTGCTTCTTAGTATAATATTTAGTAAAGCATAATAATCAAACAACTTGACTAAATGCTGAAAGTCTCCAACTTTAATGAAGTGTTGATAAGAAAAATACTAACTTCAGGCAGTATTTTAAATAAAACCAAGTACAAGAAGATATACAGACCAATTAAATTTCTTGGTTTAAAACCTCCTTTTCGGAAAGCATTATATCCTTTTGGTGCAAGTAAGAGATTAACTAATTGCTCTACAGCATGATATTGTGAACTAAGGAGTATAGAGGATCAAATTAGAAACAAGAATGGATATAAAAAAAAGGAGGTGGATTAAAGTACATGAGTGACCATAGATTAATTTTTTTTAAATACTTTAAATTTTTAAAACAAAAATATAAATACTATAAAAATATGAACTACGGGGAGGGGGGGGGGGGGGCTCTGTTGGTATAAAGTGAGAAAATGATAACAATGGAAAAACTAAGTTCATCAGAAAGGCTGATACTGTAGGTGTGGGTAAGAACTGAAAAGGAAAACAAAGGCATCATGAAGACTATAGCAGTTGTTATCCTGATAGGTATGGTATGTGCTATAAAATTACACAAGCAATCAAAAAAATTATTATATGCTCATTACATGGTTTGGGATTGGGAAGTGGGGTGAGATGGACAACAGGAATTATATAGTAGTGAAGCGATTAAGAGAACTATGTTAATAATTTTCTGTGAATCTTCAAGTTTCTGTTCTTATGTACCATCTTGCCACCATGTGTTCAAATCCATAACTCCCATTTCTATCATGAATTATATTAAGAATCAACACGTTTGCTTTCCCCTCAGACCCCAGGTACTGATTATGGCTCTCTCATGTATCATTTTCTTGGAAATAGGTGTTACTTTTATATTTATCCTTTTTGCATACCTTTTGTCATATTTATATCTCTTAATTTCATTTGTTTCCTATCAGAAGTTAACATTTTGATCACACTACAGCATTACTGTAATCACACTTAATTTTGTGCCCTCTGGAATTCTGCTTATTTTTGTGGTTTCCTATTCTCTCCATTGTTTTTAAGTGTTCTAGCTTTTTTTTTCTGTTAAATTTTTCTATAATTTCTATGTTTCACACCATCCATGTTGTGAATTTCCTAAATGTACACAATATTTTGCAATTTATTGTTTCCCCCAGCATTTCATGTGATTTCTTTGTTTCATAGCATCATTGTGACAAACTTTCCCATCCCACACACTGAAATTTTTTTTTATTAATTTTCAATTTTTCATCATTTGCTTATCCATAATCTCTTCTATTTTGTTTACATTAGTACTTTTAATCCCAAAAATCATTCCAGTTTTTTTATATCATTTTTTATTTCACAAACTGATCTTGAGCTCCATTGCAATTAAAATTAATTAATAATAATCCCTCTTTTGAACTTCCTAGTTCTATCTCACTCAAATTATAGCCCCGTTCACATCTACCAGCGCGTAGCGTGTCCAGCATGTAATGTGTCAGAGACGGCACAGAAAAGTTGAATACCACAGTACACTCTCAGATGTCATCAGAGAAACTTGAAAGTGCGCGCATGTAATTACTAATAAAATGTTCAGAAATTTTCCAATGGAAAAACTAGCTGTAGTAGCAATTTTGCTGGAGGAAGAAGAGTTGGCTCATGCAAAAGAGCAGCAGAGAAAAAGGTTTGCTATGCATCCCACGGAAAATGAAAAAAAGAAGGAGAATTTTACACATTATACAAGGAGCTTGTAGATGATGAGGACAAGTTTTTCTCTTAATTTAGGATGAGTAGGTATGAGTATGAAAACATTGTAACCAGAATTACACCAGTGATAAGTACGAGAGATACAAAGTTCAAGGAGTCTTTATCACCAAGAGAAAAGTTAAAAGTTTGTTTGAGTTAAGAGTTTTTTTAAAAAATTTTCTAATAAATCTCAAAAAGCTTTCATTTGCTTGATGTTGGCACAAAAATTTGATTTGGATACATTCATTAACATTTGCATATCAAAATTAGTTTCGCTAGGGAACATATGTTGTCATATAATTTAAATGTTCACTGTCCGTTTCATGAACTTCCTGAATATTGTTAAATTCAGATTTACTGTTATTATTATAACACTTGTTCAGTTCTATTGTTACTGTTGATGGCGGTTGTTGTGATGGTGCATTACGAACATTGTTTTGTAATTCTTATCCTTGGGACTCAGACCATGTAGGCGAATCTCCATAGTTAGAATAGGGACTGGAATCTCTGCCTAGAATTTCTAGCTCCATTTCAGATATCACAGCAAATACTTTAGCTTTTGATACTGCTCTGTCTCGAGGAGGAAATGACTGAACTGTGGTGGCGATACCATCAAAAAATTGCTGAATGTCATTGGTCTTCAATTTATTTTCCAATATAAACTTCATTAGCTCACTTGCTGGGTATTCACCGGAAATTGATCATGGACTCATTGCTTTGCGAAGTGTAGACCGTTTTGGCATTGGTGAATTATGTAATGGCAGGGTCACAGTTGCTTCACAAACTTTTGTCCACTTTGGAAGTGGAGATTTTTGATCTATGACAACTTCAGGAAAATCTGGTCTTGCTCGATAATCTCCATCAGAACAATTTTCTTCAGCATCAGTGCAAATAGTGTCTCTCTCTTGAAAATACGGCAGTAGAAAAAAACAACTCGTCTTCATATTTCCATTTTCTTGTAGGTGTTGTAGCTTGTTCGCTTTTTGACTCTTTTGTTTTTTCATGGCACGTCGGAATGCATCTCGTAATAAATTTCATGATTTCTTGCAGTCTTTTTCTGTAAATATGTTTTATTTTTTGCATGTTTTTGGCAACCTGAGATTCATTCTTAACTATAGCGTACAGTAATCGACTTGGTGTGAGCACTGTGCATTATATAGTAACAGAAGTATGTGTTGCTATCATACAAGAAATGACAGAGGAATATATGCCAACACCCACCAAGGAAAATTGGTTAAAGATATCAGAGGAATTTTGGAATGTATGGAAATTTCCCGACTGCCTTGGTGCCATAGATTGCAAACACGTTGTGATAACAGCACCAGCTAATAGTGGTTCTCTTTATTATAACTATAAAAAAAAACTTTTTCAATTGTGTTAATGGCGATCGTTGATGCCAATTATAAGTTCATTTGTGTGAATGTAGGAGCATATGGCAAAAACAGTGACGGGGGAATATTCTCTAATTCAGCTATTGGAAAATGTCTGGCAACAAATACTTCGAATGTACCAGAAGAAAAATACCTACCCAGTACTGAAATACAGATGCCGCATTACATTATAGGTGACAAGCGTTTTCTCTAAAAACATACCTAATGCGACCCTATACTCAGCCGCAAACACATGTTCAACGCAAAAGAAATTTCAATGATAGATTGCCACATGCAAGGATCGTAGTAGAAAATGCTTTTGGACAATTAGCACAAAAGTTCCGTTTGTACAACAGAAAAATTCAGCTCAAACCCAAAAATGCTGATAAAGTGATAAAGTAATATTGACTACATGCATTCTACACAACTTCATAAAGTATAACCACATCCATGTCAGTGAAAATACAGCCATTAATAATTTGAGTAAAATACCAAGGCAAGGCAGGAGTAGTAAATCTACCGCTTTTGATATCAGAGACAAACTTGCTTTGTATTTCGAGTCATCCGCAGAAGCAATGTAAACAAAGTGTAATAATTATTTTGATATTTCCTTCCATGCATCATCTTTCCGTTTACTGTCTATATATTTTGTCAGTCATGTCGTATAGAAATGTATATTTTCTAACTAATTCAATTAATTTTTCGTTGTTCATCTTATTTAATTAGATCATGTAGTACGCTGTCTGTGCTGTTATGTTGCAGTGTTCATACTAACTGCACAGACACTGTGATATGCTCAGACATGTGCCGATACAGACAAAACATTCACGCCGACAATGCTGTCCGGTGCCGGCATGTGTCTGCACGGACATGCTCCGCTCATGCGCGGTAGATGTGAATACGGCCATACATAATGTACATAATCATGTTTTTTTTTGTCTGTGCCGATACGAGTCTGACACGTTCGGTGTCTGTAGATATGAACGAGGCTTAATTCTGTCCTCCACATCTATCAAAACAAATAGTCCTTGATTGCAACTAATCTTGCCCTTCTGTAACACATTGCCTTGGGGAATTAATATTTTTTATCTTTCAAATCTTTCTGTGAAATTATCTTTCATTTGCACACATCTTGTCCCACATAACAATCTCAACTTGCACCTACCCTTCTAGACCTCCTCAGTTTCAACTTTGAACTACAGCCATACCATATTTCTAACAGCTTACACACCCATCATCTTAATTTAATTTAATTTCAATGGAGCACACGCTCTGCTGGCAACTCCCCTATACATCCGCCTTCGCCCTTTTCTGCACCCACCTACATTTGCCCTTTACAGATTTTAACTTTAAAGTCTTTCAACATGTTTGATAAATTATTTATCATTTCCCTTGGTAACTTCAATCCCTGACACCCTTACCCAAAAAAGAGAATCTTCCCACACCCTTGTGCCTGAAATCGAGTGCCAGCTTGTGGTCAGGGTCATCTTTTCCCTTCCATGCACTACTTTTCATACCTACACCAATATCTTTCCATGCCTCAATGCCAGTATATGCCTTGTACACTCTCAAGACCCTCTTCACCCTCCTCCTGTCTTGCAATGAATCCCATTCCAGCTCTTTTATCATATCTGTTACTGATTGCATTCTGCGATAATTTCCAGAAACAAATCTAGCAGCCTTTTCTTTTTGCACCCTCTCTGACTCCTGCATTTGATACTTAAAACGTGGGTCGCATACTATACTACCATATTCGAGCAATGGTCTGACCAAAGTATCTTCAGCATATCTCTGCCATCCCTATACATCCTAATCCTTGTGATTGTAGTCTCAAACCATTTCCAATGCCAAAACTATTAGTTATGATGCTGACTTCCAATCATGTCTCATATTTTCTTCTGTGCCAATTTCTGACCATGCTACCATTACCCAGAAATTATATTTTTTTCTGCACACTTAGTTGCCCTTACTTTTTCCATCCCAGAGATAATGGGGTGGTATGACATTGCACACTGCCATGAAGTGAGTGAAATTTATCATTTTCTAGACCAACAACATAATATGCCTATAATCTGTAGACATGGAGAAAAACACTTTTGAGTTTTTCCCATATTCGGAGTTACACTTTCTTATGTTCTCATACCGCTGCCATCTTCTTAGATTCCTTATTTTAGCTAGTGGCTTCCTTTCTTATCTCTGGCCTCAATAAAAGAAACCCCAGCAATACCTTTAACTTGACACCCATTTCATAACATTCATTTCAGAATAGACTGAGTATCATTTCTGGCCAGTCAATATTCATTTCACTCAGCCACAGATATCATTTCACACGAAAGAACATAGGTTTTCACAGTGTACCAAATATATAAAACATTCTCCCTGTCGTGAAGGAGATCGATTTGATGTGACATTTTGAAGCCAAAGTTGAACCAGAAGAGGAAGCTGGATATCAGCTTCAAAACCAATGAATGCACTTCACTGCTGAGAGGGCTGAGAATATTTTTACAATATTTTGTATGTATAAGATGTTCTTGGCCATCCCGACAGAAAAGAGTGTCAGTTTGATGCATTATTTTGAAGTTGCTCTCCAACTTCATCTTCCAAGCCAACACATCTAGTAAGAGGGCTAAGAATGTTTTGTACAGTTGTTACACTGGGGAAGCCTCCATTTTTTCAGCATTTTACATTGTTCATAGTGGTCATTATCAAACAGCAATTTCTACATGGCAACTAAAACCAACCACAGCCTTTCCTATGCCTTAAAACCTTGGTGGTATTGCACAAAAGGAATGAGACTTTCAGCTCTAGAAATCATAAATGAAAAGAGAAATAGCTGAAGCTGATGAAAAAATTAAAAATGGGTGTCACACAGCGTAAGATGAAGTGCAGTAATAAAAGCAGTTGTAGAAAGAATAAGTGATCATGAAGTTGCTCTATTGAATGTAAGGGAGTTCAGCAAACCAGTGGACAAAATTGCATGTGTTCATGGATAGAATGCTATAGGCACTTATTTTGGAGAGATATTTCAGTGAAAATTACAGTATGTGGGAAAGAAGCATTAGTACAGAAGTGGGGAAGAGGAGTCCAGGGAGATAATAAGAGCAGGGAAAGAAATGTTTATTCTAAAACAGATAATAATGAAAATTACAGAAACTATCTACCTAAAACCTAATAAGTTGAAGAGATTGGTACAAAGAAAACACAACAGAGTTTTGAGACAGCAAAATGCAAGTAAACACATGAAACAACTAAAGAATTAATTGACAGCAACTATGAGAGAAGTTAAAATCTGGTTTATAAAGAATATCCTAGATGTAAGATTGAAGTTTTTCACGGCATTGTGTATAAATAAACTCTTCTCAGGCTTCCCACAAATGTGACATTTTTACATGGCTGGAAGCCTGAGAAGAGTTTATTTAATATCATAGATGTGTAGGGACTACTGAATGATGTATTCAGAAATTTCTATCTCTATGGTATAACATTGAAGGTAAGTGACAGACAATTGTGAATAAGGAAGGAGAAAAAGTTACTCAGGATTTGAAAAAAAAAAAAAAAACGATTGTAACTGGTTAGGTAGAAAATCAGAGGATGAGCTTATCCAGATAAGCTCAATATTTATGGGAATCTCAGTTTGTGGGATACAAACAAAATATTTCAGGTAAAATTGTGAAGGTGTGTCAAGCCTATAGTGTAGAACTAGATCTCTCAAGGTGTTTATATAGTGAGCCATAAAATGATGGTAAATCAGGTAAAAGGTATTGGCATTGATAAAAAAAAAACATGACAGATATAATAATTCTCAAAAGATAGAAAGCAAAGAGTTATGGTGGAAAAAGCAGTAACCAAAGAGATGAAAGCAAAAATAGGACTGCCTCAGAATAATGTATTGGGGTCATTGTGGATCATTATTCTAATAAATGATTGTGTTCAGTGACATAACAATAAGTTGGCAGGACAGGCAAAATGCCTAGGGCCTCCAGCCAGAAGGGCACCCGAACAGGAAAGAGCCACAAGCACTGGAGGATGCACTCATTGTCGTTGCCACAATTGTCATTTGTTGCCCCCATTGTTGCCACCTTGGGCAGTAGTGCACATAAATTTACCATTTTCTGCCCCTAAAAACATGAATTTACTGGCTGGGGCAAGTGGTCCAGTTTGCCTCCTCCCTTTGATACAGCTCTGAGAGAAGGTCACATCTGATAAATTTGCCATGGGCCTCAACAGTATAGTGTTTTACAAACAGAAGTAAGATTTTTGCTGATTATATAATGTTGTGGAATATTGCAGCAGAATAGAATATATTTCTCCTTAAAACATTAGAGAGATGGCAGGCTCTTTTGGCCCCAGGAGTAGTACAGATCAGATGATGTTCTATAGAAATTATTACTACCAGGTTTTGGAGGATCTTGTATTGATTGAAGTGTTGTGGAATTTGTTTTAAGTGATGAAGATTTATTTATGAATTTATCCAACAGTTTCACATTAAATATCACAACATAAAAAATAGTGAAATGATATAATTGAATTTGAAGATGAAAACTTTTGGAAGGGTGGATATTCCCATTAGTATGGTTAATGTTTAAATTGATTTAAGGAATTTTGTAATAAAGAAACATAACTACAAAGAACCAAATTAATTAACTGGGAAGGAAAGTTTTTAGAAAGATAGCAGAGCTTGTCACAGAAGAAGTAATAAATAACTGGTTGTGGATAATAAAGATACAAGTTTTAGAGGAAAGGGATCAATCAATAATATTTCCATAACTAAGAGGTTTCCAGTAGGCAGATAGCTTAATATATTTTGGGAAAGACTAGTAGAATAGGATTTGAACATAATTTAGCTGATTAAGTAAATGTTTAGGAATTTAATTATCATAATTAGACCAGATAGAGAAGTGTGAACTTTGAATAATTATTACAGGGAACTAAAGGCATATTTGGGATTTTTATAACAACAAAAAGGTTTTTGAATAATCAGGGCTTTCTAACATAAATTTTTTTGGAGAGATTGGAAGATTTTTTAAGTGTATGAAAATTTAACTATTAGCAGTCATGTGAGTGTGTTATGTCACCAAATTCAATATGAAACAAATTGCACATGTATTCATGGATCATGTTAGTTAGTATCTATTTTCAAGAGGATAAAGCTGAAAATTATGAGTGTATCTGAAATTAGGGTTTGAACTGTGAGAAGAATAATAACTTTCAGCAATAAATTGATTTTCTTTAAAATGTGATTAGTGTAACCTGATTATTGTCCATTCTCAGGAACAGAGACTGTCTACTTGATATAATTAGAATAAATTTGCCATTTTGTTTTTAAGAGTTGGTAAGTGTAAAGAATAATTGAAGGCTAACCTGCAGTTCTTGAATTGATAAGTTCAATAATGATCAACGATAACAAGATAGATACTGGTGTTTTGAATATTTTGTGGTATTAGTTGAATAAATCCCTTTGAACTGTATTCTCAGATGATTCATTTTCAATCCCTTTCATAAGAATATTTAATTTCAGTAAACTTTCTCATACTAATCTTGAGTGACGACCACATTTTATGCATCAGTAACACATTGCAAGAAATACATTTTTTCGACATTTACAGCAAGCTTAAAAGCATCAGCAAACAATTTCTTATTCAATGACTAGTGATTTAGTGACCTCTGGGAGACAACTCCCAGACTTTTGCACATAATTTCTCTCCCATCATATCAATACAAGCATCAGTGCAAGCATACCAGTATTTAACAGAACCCAACAACAACCTTGACTGTGACACGGTGACATTTTTGGATGTCTATTGAAATAAGAATCACTTTTTTCCATAACAATAAAATTACAGTGGAAGAGTGTAGCAATTACAGTGTTTGTTCTCAACTGTGGATTATAGTATTATTCCAAAACAGTTTGCTATGGCGTGGGTGAATGGTGGGTATTAATTCAGTACCTTTATCTAGCCATAGAATGAGTGTCAGATTATTTTGTAACTTTAACAGTTCACTTCATGCAGTTGTATAAACTTCCAACTGTGCAGTCTTCAGTCATGTGGTATAGGACCAGTGGATTGGAAATAAGGACATACAGGTTCAGTAAATAATCAACCAGGTCACCATGCCAGATCTTTGCAAAATATAGTTTACTCAATTAAGTAGTTTGCTTACAAAAGGAATTTGGTGTCCATAAACAACAAAACCACTCATCATTGAAATTATTAGACGATAGTTTATTCAATCATTCAAAATCACAAGGCTAGTACTAGACGTGCTAAGCTAACTAGTACAATAATGGACTATGATCTGAATTCAGTTTGCAGGTTGGCAAATCACGAACAGCGTCTTACTGACTCACGTTCATTACAGCATTGGCTCTCAAAACATAGTTCATCATTTACGAGGTCTCCCGACCCTGATTCATCACTAAGGGGCCATCCACAAATTACGTCAAACGAATTTCATGATTTTTTTTACCCTCCCATGTCACGCTTGTCACATTTGTGGGACTTCCCCTCCCCTGGTGTGATGTCACATATTTTGCAATTTTAAATTTATGATTTAAAACACCACTTCCAAAATGATTTATGTATTTCTAGTTAAAAAAATCACATCATCAATAAATCAAACATTTAATAAAATATAAAAAAAACATCAAATTAATGATACAAAATCGAGTCATCATGTGTCCATGGATTTTGAACCCATGAACCCTTGATACTGTTTATTATTGGCATATTAGTCACTTCATTCTTGATTTCAATAGTGTTGGGAACATTTGATGTGTCAACATCATCTTCATCCAACCATAAAGCATCGTCATCATTTAATAAGCAAAGAACTTCCTTGTTTCGTCTAGCGGCAATGATGGGGAAAACCACTAGTTGCCTCTTAGGTAATTGTTTATGTTGGTTATTGGCTTTGTATGATGAAAAATATAGTCCACAGATGCCACATGATCTTTAAACAAGTATGCCTCAACACTGGGCCAATACGAGCCAAAAAGTGATACAAATTATGCATGTGATATCACAAAGTTTATGACACGTCCCCCCCTTGTCACATGATGTCACACTTTGTTGACTCCCCTCCCCCCCCCCCCCCTCAAGGTGTGACATAATTTATGGATGGCCCCTAATGAGCAGAACAGTCGCAGATACGGAATGTGTCTGATGGCCACATGGCACTTCTCTCACCACACTTTCCAAGTATATTGAACTCCAGAAAACTACAAAATAATACTAAGTCAAACGTGGCAGACCATATCTTCAGTCATTCACCCAATCATGATAAACCTTTACCATCACATGCTCTTTCTAGCCTCTCCTGAATTTCCACTTGAATTACACAACAGATAGTCTTCTCTCCATCAACCTCTCCACTACTACTCACATTTCTTACAATACCAGTTTGCACTCTCTGTCTTCTAATCTTTCTCTCTGCCTTTCCGAGACCAAAATAGTTTATTCTTTCCAATCTATCTTGTTGGGGTTTCGACACTCACAAGAGGATTGTGAACAGTTACAAGAGGATTGTGAACAGTTACAGGACGATCTGGACAGGATTTATAGTATGGAATAAAGATAAATCCCAAGAAGAGTCAGCTGATGTGGCACACAGATAAAAAAATAAAGTTTTTTTAAGATTATACTGTGGAGGAAAAATTGCTTGTTCAAGATATTGAGTGTGAATATCTTAGAACAACTTTTGATAGTATACTCAATCGGGAAGGACACATTGGGCAGTTGGTGGTGAGATTCCAAAATCCTTCATTTGGTGATCAGGAGATGTGCTAGCAAAGTATGGAATCGGGTTGCAAAACCTTGTCAGAAAATGATTTTAATATAGTGGTTTGGCATGAGACCCACATTTTGAAGGAGCTTCTAAAATATGTACATAGGAAAATATAGGTTTGTTATGATTATTGAATGGGAGGGGAAGTTGTTGGCTGAAGGAACAAAATGTAAATGCTTGGGAATATCAGTGAACAGTAATGTAAACAGAGTAGGGCACAGGTGGTTGTGAGGGAAGAGTTTAGAATATTGCATCTATTGGAGTGGATAGTGAAAGATGGACCAGAGGAATAGGATAAATATATTACAGAATTTAATTATGTGCCTGAACAAGCCATATACTGTGATGAGGTCTTGATACATTTTGAGGGAAGATTTAGAAGCACCATGTTGAAGGGAAGTTAGGGCCATGATAACCAGTTAGCAATTGATTTCAGGCATTAGGGAGTAGGAAAGTTCTCATTTGTAGGGAAGGAGATTAGGACTGTAAAGGATTTTAGGGTAAAAATATGTGTTAAATGTAGGCTGGTATGTTAGGAAATTGCCACTGAGCCATGAGCTCTATAATTAATGTAAAAATAGTAAAACCTTCAGCAATATCATTCTCATTAACTCATTTAACTCAGATTGCTGTAAGAGGCCAATATTAATTTCTAGTTTGTATACTATTTGCTACAGGAGACAGAGGAGAGTCTGGAAGACCAGGTATTGATGGTGCAAGAGGAGAACCAGGTAGAGATGGATCGCCTGGACCACATGGTGAGAAGGGCGAACCTGGTATCATTGGACCACCAGGTCTTCAAGGTGTCCGAGGTCTGGTGGGCTTTCCGGTATGTATCATAATTCAATAAATAATTGTATTTTGTATAATATAGGTTGAAATAATAGGTTCACATCACATTATGGACAATATTAAAATGATCTATATCTTAATTATTGTTTCTTGATGCATGTGTAGGGTCCTGCTGGCATCCCAGGAGTTCCTGGTCCGCCTGGCCAGAAAGGTGAAAGTGGAGCCCCAGGAGAACCAGGCCAGCCGGGGACAGCAGCTGCAGCAGGTGACCCTGGTGTGGCTGGTCCCCCGGGACCGCCTGGGCCTGCTGGTGAAGATGGTGAGAAGGGTGATAAAGGAGACGGAGGTTCAGCAGGTCCTCCAGGACCACCTGGTCCCCAGGGGCTACCAGGGCGAGAGGGCCAACCAGGAGAAGAGGGCGAGAGGGTAGGTACACAGAAAGCAACATTTATGCGTCAGATAACACTGAATATATTACTTAAAGATTCCTTATTCTGAAGATTAGTTTCACCTTTCTAAAATTAGATTGTTTCTTGTGATCTTCATAAAATGGTAAGAGGTTTGTACCAACAAAGGAAGAAAAACCAGTGTTCAAATTAAAGACAAATTATTGCCTACCCTCATAAAGTTTAACAGGAATACACTCCAATCAACATGGCAGATACAGTCAATGTTGTTCAAACATAGTAATAAAGACATGATCTGGTAATTTAATTACAGGCTGATGGTTAGCTGAATAGTGCATTTTGTGAGCATATGAACTCAATATATTACATGTACTTAGCATAATCTTATTTGCACTATAACCACAAATTTTATTCATAGTGGACGAAAACCATACTGTAGATGATTCGAATAGAAGTTTAGAAAATTGACCAGATCCCACAAAAAAAAAACTCAAATACTCTCCCAGAGGCAGGAGAGATGGATTGAGACTGCAACAGGCACTAGGCCAAACACTGGGTAGAAAGAAGAAAGAGAAGAAGTTTAGAAAATTGCTAATTAATCCTGAAGCTAATTTTATAACTGCTGAGTTAGCCTAGTATATGCCAATAAGCATCAGAGAAGAGAGTTCTGCTAGGAGAATGGATACTGAAAAGATGTTTTGTACAGAAAGTGAAGCAGCAGTCTTGAAAAGAAGATTGATATTTCTTGGCCTGCAGTTGCCCCAAAAACTTAAAAAGGTAAAATCTTGCCTAGACCTACATTAATAGCTCTTCATTTGAATACTAGGCTATAAAATTATTGTATTTATGTACTATTTGTCCAAAGTAATGAGAAGTTTTTTTTTATGTTCCACTTAGATCAAGTTCCTAGATATGTATAAATTGACATTATTCTTTCTGCATCTCATGTTTCAAGAGTAATTTTCTAAAATCATTTTATTTTCATGTTTTGATTACTTGTATTTGGATTGAATAATTACACTATTTTTTACATTTCCAATTTTTTGAAGTGAAAGTAACATGAAAATGAAACAGTGTAAAGTAATATTATGTTTAATTATGAATAATCTAAAAAGTGTTTTGGAAATGAATGGTTATTTTTTGGTAGTCCCTATTACATTATCATCTGATTTATTTTCACATTTGTGACTGTTAGGGGATAAGCCGTATCGGGGTACGGGTATTGGCTTGTACACCTAAACTTGAAGTCTTCCAAAATGTTGTCAAAGGTTCGGGAAAAGTTCTATAACCGTGAAAAACCTTGGAAAATGCTAACTGTAATGATGAGATTGGTCGCCACTTACAGTAAGGTACTAAAATAGAAATAAAAGTCGAAGTCCGAATCACTGAAGTACGTATTCTTAAAATTTTCACAGAATTTACATAAAGTCACAGTTAGCAATGGCAATTGGAGAAAATCATTTGCCGAAGATCACAAGTCATGAAACAGAACAGACCGCACCACCTCGAATGAAAGTAAAAGTTCACATCGATGAACACAGGTCAGAAAAGTTCAAATTTCCATGGTTGCCTATCCTGTTAGTAATGGCGTCACCCAGCCATGCTGCCCAATTTCCGGTTTCCCATCAGCCACCGCGAGCCGGTCTCACTCAAATCCGCATAACAACGTACTACAAGATACCTCGACCAGATACTTCAACGAAGTGCGACGAAACCATGTCCGGGCTTCCTTTTATCAAAAATGGCCTACTGAACTAGACAACAGTCTATCTAGAAAAAATTTTGTTAACTGAGAACTTCCAGAAAATCACAAGATGTAGAGCGTAATGAGACAAGTGTAGTGATGTGGTTGGTTTTGTTTTTAAAGCTTCGAGACCGGTGTAAATGAATTTTGAAAATTGGTTAATCGGAAAGCACATTTGTTTATAGTATTGCGATACGTCACATCCGAAATATGGATTTGCTAAAGTTTAAAATATCAAGTTTATACTATTTTCAAAGTGTTCCTCAGCTACTGCTGAGTTCAGTGGTGTAAAAATCTTTTAAATCGGTTAAGGATATCAAAAGTTATTGAATTTCTAAAATTTGCTGACTTCCTAGGTGGTGCAAGAAATAATTCACTTTTTGTTTAAAGTCGGTTGTGGCCTGAAACTAATTTTAAACCGTACCTTTATTTTATTTAAGTACTTTAGAAAAGTTTTTAGTTCGTGAAATATGTTAGTCAGAGAGAAATTCAATTTGCAAGTCGGTTTCTACGACGTCACCAAAAAACGGATTTTCATTTATTTATATCTTCTGTTTATTAGTTGGAAACTTAAAGAATATTGGCTTGCCAGTTATTTAGCTTGTTTAAATCTACTTTTAAACCTCTGAAATTACTTAGATGTGCTGGAATTAATTATTAAACTCCACCCATGTGGTGATGCTTTAAAAATCATATTTACTGCTTTAAACCTGTCGGAAACTGTAAGTTATTAGTGAATTTAATATCAAATGGTGAAATTATTATTATTGAAGTGCTTTACAGTGGTAAATTTAGTGGAATATTAGTGCTATGGTTGTTTAACCAAACCTGTTTATTTTACTTCAGAATTATTATGGATTACTCTCATTTACGTAAGTTTATATTTTATTAAAAACTTCTTATTTATGGTTGTTATGTGTTGTCTATTTACTTTTCTGAACCTAAAATGTTGTTATCTCGATTTCAAACTATGGTATCTTGTATCGAATGTTAACCTCAAATTTCGTCGGATTTTAACTGAATATTGAAAATAGAGAGTAAGGTAGCTTACATGACATTCAAAGTTTACAAATATTAACAAGCTTTTTGCTACAGGGCCTTCCTGGCATGAAAGGAGAGAGAGGACAAAGAGGACCAGAAGGACCGCAGGTAAATGAAAAATCTACCATCTACAATTAGGTATTTATGGTTCATATTTGACACCTTGAAAAGGTTTTCTTTAGAATGTCTTAAAATATATCACTGATTTCACTTTTCTCTTCTTGGCCTTTATGTATGTTGTGTGTCATTTATTGTTGTGAGGAATAATTTTTTCTTGACTCTGAAAGTAGTTAAAACTGTGATCACACTTACTTTCCCAAATATGAAAGAAGTTTAAATGATTATTTTTCAGGGACTTACTGGTAAGCCAGGACCTTCTGGAATGATGGGCAGGCAAGGATTTAAAGGAGACAAAGGAGATGAAGGCACACAGGGTCCAGTGGGACCCAGGGGCCTGCCAGGTGCAATGGTATGAATACGATCACTATAGAAACCCAAAATGATTTGACATTTTGCCCACCATACTGTTAAACAATATCATATGTTTGGTAGTGTAAAAATAGTTTCTTCAAATTACACATACAGGGTGGCTTGATTTTGTTTACTTAAATAACTGAAGTGATAGCCATATGTTTTATATTCTGTTTTCAAGAGCAAAGGCATATCAAAATTTTTCTGACTGCACAGATTTTTTTATTTTTTTTATTTTTGCTGCAGCCTTCTTCCAACATTGAAAAGTCATGGGTGTACTTTATGTACCATATTAACATTCCCTACTGACATTTCTTGCTGCTCATATGTTGCTGGAACTGAAGTGAAAGATATTAAATCTATTTATGCTTGTGTTCAGATAAATAAGAAAATATGTGTTTATTTGAATCAACACTTAACATATGTGGAATTATTTCTCAAAAATAAATTTTGCTACCACTTATGAAGTTTTCTCCTTGATTTTTACTGGATTTTCAGGATAGTCAGCAAGGATTCAAACTGAAGTAGTTCTCACAGCATTACAAACATGATGTACAAGAACAGAAATATTTACAAGAGATATATTGAGTGTGGTGGGTGAGTGGCAACACTCTGGCCTCACATTAGGGAGGACACTGATTTGAATCCCTGTCTGGTTTTGGATTTTCCATGGTTTCCCCAAATCACTCCTGGCAAATGTTGGGATGCTTACTTCAAAAGGTCATGGCTTAACTCCTTTCTGTTGCTTGTCCCCAGTGCTTTACCATCTTTAAAGACATCGATGTTGATGAGGTGTAAAGTCATAAGCAAAAAACAACAATAACAAGACATATATATGGACTGAGAAAACACTTCCTTGGTTACTTAGCTACTCACTACCATTATTGGATGATCAGATATGATGGGCATCTATAAGCAGGTTAATCTGCAGTCTTTTCCAAGAGCTTGTAAGATAATTGTCTGCTTTGGGAGTTAAGCAAACACACACTGTCTGTACTTTAACAATGAGAATGACAATTGCCTTTTGGTACCATTTATATTCAAAGAATGTGGTCACCACATGCTTGAAATACACCTCAAACATGAAAGGTATGTGCAAATTGAAACACGTTATACAGTTTTAGAGTTCCGTGAGAAATTATAATCTTCAAAAAAGGTTTTTCTACATAAGTTTGGTACCAGATTCAAGATTTTCAGATAAGGCTATCAGACTAACAGTTCCATTGATGATTGCAAGTTAAACACACATGAGAGAAGACAAACTCTCATCCAGCCTCCTTATTAGGATGAAGGTGAAACTATTGCATATTAAAGCTCGCTGTTACTACCTAACATGAGCTACTTGCGGACTGGCTCTTATGAGCCGAGCTCAGTGAAAGCTGCCAAAAAACTGACCGCCCATCAAGATGGCTACCTTCTATTTATCAAATCAGTTGACTTTGTGATGTCAGCTTGCCATTTTGAAAATTAATATCTATACAGGCAAAACTTTAGCCAGTGCTGACCTTTTCGCACCAAGTGCAGTATGTTTTTAGCTTTTGCGGAAGAAAGATGACTACGTCATTCAACAAACATTACTATAATAGATTATTATAGCTTAGAGGGAAGTACAAAAAATATTTAACTAACACATAGCACTGGATACTTGTACTATTGACTTAAAATAAAAAGAGGATTAGGAAAATAGAGAAATAAATTAAGTACGCAAATCTTCTGCTATGTTTTTATTTCATTGAATAAATTTACTCAATTACTAAATCAACAGATTTTTTAAAAATAATATTATGCAACAGGTATTATGACTGCGGCTGGAATCTATGAATAGGACACAAGAAACTTTCAATTTATTATATTTTTTCTTTCGATTTTTAAGTACCAGGAGCAGCCTTTATTGTCTTACATGACACCTACAGATTGGGAATAAGCACCAGTAAAGTAAACTGTAAGCATGGAAAGGCATGTATAATTTCTGAAAGAAGATTTCAAAGTGAAAGGAAAAAAAGAAAAACTGAAAGTTGATAAATTATACATTATTAGTAATAACAATACATAATATTTTATACAATTTATTTTGTTAATTTGCCATAGCAATGCGCCCATGGTTCTGACTAAGTATCTTTGAGTTGATATAAAAAATAATAGCACAACCAGTTTTTACTTTACTTCAAATTGTAAATGTAACTGTGCTGTTTTTTGTGGTATCAACTCAAAGATAATTTGTCAGTCTCGAAGGGCCATTGCCATGGCAAATTATCAAAATAAATTGTATAAACTATTCTGCTTTGTTATTATTAATAACAACTTATCAACTTTCAGTGTTCTTTTCTTCTTTCACTTCGAATTCTTATTTCAAAAAATTATGTATCTTTTTCCAGGCCTTCAGTTTTTCTACTCCATCTTTGAAATAGTTGGCTGTTTTATCCCACAAATATGGTTTAATCACCACCAATTCAATTAACGTCATAGTACCATGTTACAAAACTACGAGGAAAATTGTTGTGACTGAGATTAGATCGCATAAACACGTCTCCATGAGTGGCACCAGGGTGCATAAGAAACAATGAAATCAAATGGCCAGTGATTGTGCCGGTCCAATTGTATAGATCACCACTGGCTGCATTTGCCGGCGCCGGACCGGCGAATCTGCCGGACCGGACTACATGTGAAAGCTCTAATTTGATTACATTGCATCCGGCACCAGTTTTGCCGGTGTGTGTGAAAACAGCCTAAGCCTCAAGGAGGCTTCTCTTGAATTTATCACAAATTCTTTCACATCATCAGTCTTGGTGCATCATCAATATCATCATGACAATATATTTCAAAAATCTCATTTATCTTGTAATAGTCTTAAATTTTCTAATGAAACCAACATACAATTTTAACCCTCTTGATTTTGTCTATCTTCTAAAACTAATTTCCTGCTTCTGGCTTCATTATTTTAAATTTTTATTTTTTTGTTTTAATTAAAAATCCTACTTTCTCAAATTAATTAATTTTACGTTTAAAACATTTTAGAGAATGCTGGTAGTACAAGCTTTGCTGTGACTTTTCACGTCTACTAGTTATTTCAAATTTTAGGTATCAGCATCCATCACTTTGTCATCTAGTCATGGTTTCACCATCCTCAACCACTGTCTGTAGATGCTCACTATAGTAACATGCAAACAGCCCACCACCACCTCTGTTTTTAAGATGTTCATTCCCATAACAATCTGCCCTTTGTCAAATTCACTTATGTCATTGGATTTCCCCATTTGCCAACTAGAATGACTCCTCATGCTTCTCAGCTCAGCTTATATTCTTTCCTTACCACCTGACGTACCTGTAACATTACCAGTTGGCATCGATCACGTGGGAGGCAAACGTCATAATATTTAGGCTCATTAGTGTACTCTGCTCTTTCTGTGCTGTATTTCACCGGTCATCTTCTGTAAATATTTCTTCTATATTGTATTTAACACTAGACAGCTGATAATATAAAAGCTATCCTCATGATGTTTTCTGTTTAAAATTTTGCTTGGGCTAAATCTATGGTATTTATTAATAAGAAGTAAAGGAGTCACTGAAGCTAAAAACTTGTTTTCTTCGGATAAGGGTCCTCCTGGAGTGTCAGGACCACCTGGAACACCAGGCTTGCCAGGCTTCCAGGGACCATCTGGTCCGCCAGGGCCACCAGGACCTCCTGGACCACCAGGCGAGAGCAATTACATTCCAAATCCTGTCTCACTTGATGACAACATTGTGCGTGGCATTGCAGGACCACGGGGGCAGCCTGGACCTCCAGGACTGGTAAGTTCTTACAAAAATCTGTATTCAAAATTAGGTGATAAATTTTGTTAATTGTGTTTTTGAGTGAAGGGTTATTATTTTTACATTTTCCATTGGATACCACACCACTGTACTTAAACTCTCAGCAGGTATCAAAATCATTTAGCATTCTGTTTTAATAGGGGTTTTAAGAAAATAACATGTAAAATGTCATCATTTGATTGAAAGAAGGTTACATTGAATCACATGACAAAAATTCAGATAAAAATGATTTTGGTGGGAAGTATAGATAAGATCAAACTGTGGCCTCATGTTTGACATTTGCTTTTGATATGAAAAATTTTGATTGATACAGCCACAATTAGATGAGCAGAAGAATTGCTATTAGATAGAAAGTGAGCAGTAACAGTTCAATGTCTTTTATTAGTGATCTGCCCAGAACAATTAAAGTTCCAGATGCCTCCGGGTCAATTACTGTATTATAGTGTCTCAATTTCTCATTTTGGGATACTAACTTTTTATTGTATCCATCCCAGGTGTTTATATATGCATTTGTAGTTTAGGTATTCTCTTGTTGTTTGCCTTACAGTTTAGTTCTTTGGCTGTATATTTTGGTCTAGTTATCTCAATTTAATTACTTGAAAAATATTGCTAAATCAAGTTTTCAAAAGTTGTTGATATTTATACCAAAAGGATCCTTCTGTATAGTGAGTTTTAGCATACCAAGATTTAAAGACCAGTTTATCAAGGAGGTATATTGCAGCTTCACGTTGCTGGAGAGAATTTCATTATGTGAACTCAATATGTTTAAATTCTGTTTCAATGAAAAATGATCAGTGGTTCCTTTTGATTTATTATATACTGTTTGAATTCAGCCTCCAAGCCAAGGTTTTGAATCTCAAATTAAGGTTGGTGTCCAATGAGTGAATGTGTGAAGAATATATTTGAAACCTTGCCATAACTATAAGCTTATTATACCTTTATACCATCACAAATCTGTTGAAAAGTTGTGTCTGTTCGGCATCAGGTAAAAACAACTGGACAGATTTTGATAAACGGTTTTCAAAGTTTGACGGCATGCTTTAAGATAATATGTGATATGGAGCTGGTAAAGGCTATTAAAATCTGTTCTTAACCTCCTACTTTCTTAATACCATCTGTCATTTCTTTCTGTACATTTATTTGGTATAAGTAATCTTCAATGCTGACAAAAATAGAGCCGTAATTGGTGGAAGGGTATTCTTACTGGTTAATGAAGACTACTGCAGTTCACTGGTGTTCATAGATCATGACCATGAGTTATTTGGGGAAGACTTCTCGGATAGTTGAATAATAATAATAATAATCAGTGTGTGAGTGGAGATTTTCCCGGGGTACTGATTCAATGTAAGCTTCACAGGTGTTAAGCCAGATAGAATCATAAAAACACAATGAAACATTGTGTTTTTTTCATGCTATCCGGCTGAACACCCGTGAAGCTTACATTCAGTAATCACGGTGTTGGCTGCATACCATAGTGGAAGAATGGATGATGAGGCCCTTGGGGAGAAACTAAATTGTTATAATATTATTTTATGCTTTTTACAGGTGTCATGTTATAAAAATTCCACTTATTTTTGTGGGTTTAGCACTGCTATCAGTGATGTTTTATTTCAAATGTTTCGGCACCCAACCTGGAGTCTTCATGAAGGCTGTTTTGGATTGATTTATCCCTTCTTACAGTTGGTTACAGCATGAAGGCAAATGATGGAGTGGTGTAACCAACCATAAGGTGGGATAAATAAACCTGAAACAGCCCCGATGAAGGCTCCAGGTTGGCTGCTGAAACATTGAGAATAAAACATCATTGAAAGCAGTGCTAAACCTGAAAAAATAAGAGAAATTTTTACTAAATTCATATTCATGGTTCAAAAATGAGTGTAGAATAGTCATTATGGAGGGTTGAGATTTAAATTTTCCAGCTGTCAACTGGGCAAGCAAAGAGAGTAAACCGAGTGTGGTGGATGAGCGGTTATGCTCTGGACTTGCATTTGAGAAGATGCAGATCCGGATTTTCATGGTTTCCCAAAATCAGTCCAGGCAAATGCTGGGATGGTTGCTTAACTCAAGGGCACAGAGATTTTCAAATACCTTAGTATGGGAAGGAGGCTTTACACGAGTGGTAGAGCAGAACATAAGGGGATGAACATGTTGTATATCTTCCTAATAAAGCCTAAAGATAACTTAGTGGGGTGTTAAGTAACTGAAGGAATAAGTGATCATCTAGCAGTTTTGATGGATGTTAAGGGATTAAGTAAACCAGTGCCTAAAATTGAAGGCGGAAATAGGTAAAAAAGGCCGAAATCTCAGAACTGAAGAGATATTGCAGTGAAACTTTCAGTAAATTTTAGGATGGCACAAGCACCATGGAGTTCAAGTGGGAATAATTCAAGGAGATAATAAAAAAGGATGAAAAATATTTATTCAACAAATAATAATAAAAATAAGATAGGATAGGGAAAATAAACAGTTACCCGTCACTTACCACAGATGAAGGCAGGAGGGCGAGACACGTAAAAACACAAAAACGATTTGTACAATATTTTGACTTTAGTCTTAGTCATGTGGAGCGAGACATGTGGCAGGGGGAAAGATGTGGTCACATCCCAACCCGCCAATCAATGAATTCATGTGGCGGGTTGGGATGTGACCACATCTTTCCCCCTGCCATATGTCTCGCTCCACATGACTAAGACTAAAGTCGAAATATTGTGCAATTCGTTTTTGTGTTTTTACGTGTCTCGCCCTCCTGCCTTCATCTGTGGTAAGTGACGGGTAACTGTTTATTTTCCCTATCCTATCTTATTTTCAGTGCCTCGCGGCAGTTTCTTTGTTTCCTTTATCCAAATAATAATAAAATAAATACATAGGGATGTGATAAGGTTATGAAGATAGTGAGAAGGGAACATAAGAATTAAGATACAGAAGGTAGTAGAAATATTTCAAGCATCTAAACAAGGAATTACAAATAGGAAAGAAGGTGGCTAAAGACAAGTTTATGAAGAATGTTATTAGTACAGAGGGTCCACTGACAGATACATCAAGAAATTTCTGCAGTATGTTAGAAAACTGAGTGGAATGGGAGGTTCTGAGACAGTAATTGATAAGGATGGAGAAGATGCTACTGAGGATTTGAAACAGGCAGAGATTTTAAGAATCTGGTTAAATGAAAACATTAGTGATTACGATTCAGTAAAGAGAGAGTGTAAATCAGCGAATGAGCTTATCTGCATAAAATTCATCATTAAGATATCTTGAAGGAACTAAGAAAGCTAAAAAATTATGAAATGTTTGGTGTAGATAATTTTTTTTATGGATGTCTTACAGATAGCAGGATGGGACATTTTACTGTAGCATATCAGTAATCTTGCCTAAAACTGCTCAGAAGGGGGTCTATCACATATAACTGTACAGTAAGGGACTATAAAGATTTTCTTAACAGTAAAGCACTTTTAACTTGATTTTAAACCTTTTTCAAAAAGGACATAAGATTTGAATAAAGTAAATTTCTCAGACATAATGAATTTTGCAACATTCATTTACATGAGTATAATATGATATTATGATCAATTTGATGTGTAATATGTATAGGCTAGGAATTTTATTTAAAAAGATATTTCAATTTTAAGTCATATTGCGACATGTGCTTCGATTGAGCCAAGAATAAAAGTTTATTTTTTTAATGGAAGAGAAGAACTATTCCAAATTTTAATATCCCAGTTTGTTGTCAGCATAGCTAGAAGTATTCTGAATAAAATTTGAGTAGTGAAGTAAATTCTAAGTATTTTTTTTTTTTTAGTAAAATAAAGAAAATAAGAATCTTGAGAAAAAGGTAGAAAGATAAAATTAGGTGCAGAATTCTGGGGATTACAAATATAACAATAGTTGTATGTAAATTTAGGGGGCTAAAGTATGATTTTCATAGTTTAGTTTAGGGGGTGTAATGTACAAACTATAAGATCTTAAGAAAAAGTTGCCACAGGTAAACAGGAACAGAAAAAATGGGATTTCATCCTGTAAAAATTTGAGATGGATAGGAACAACTAGAGAGGCTGAGGAGACTTTCCTGCCTCAATTTTCTTATAAACAGACATGTTACCATCCGGAATGCAGTTTTTGGCAATGCTTGGTCACAGCAAGACATAAATTTGAATGGCTCCATAAGAACACAATTATAGTTACCTGGTGGGTGATAGAATTTGGCCGGAGCATCAAGGACTTGTAATTACTTTCTTACTGTGCACCATCATCATTCCTTTAGCAGTCGATAGTGAGCTACATCAAATATTACAATGAACTAAAGGTATTTTCTAAGGTATTCATTATGTGAGAGCTTCAGCAAAGTTGTGGACTTACGTTAGTTAGTTGAATCTACTTGATGTCTTTGTTAACAGATGTGTGTGTCAAATGCCTTACCTCAGGCTTACAATTGATACCAGTTAAGAAACAAAAATTTCAGAATATAGAGTGACATTTTTCATTTGACTGTGTAACCTACCACCTGTTAGCTGTTACAGGTTAAATTGATAGCTTGGCAACCAATGTTCAAGAAACCCTGCAACTAAGGAATCTGATATAAATAGTATAAACTGTATCAGTAACTGTCAGAGCTTCAAGCGATCAGCTGTGCATAACCCCCAACAGCTGAATAGATTGACAGTACCTTATCTTGAAACGTTATTTTAAATTTAGTCTGAATACATGCTGCTTACCAGAGGACTGGAAAAGTGAGATAGCAGTACTGCTCCATAGAGGAGAGGTGACAAATAGGGTTGAAAATTACAGGCCAATCAGTTTGCCATCAGTGGTAGGAAAAATGAATGAAGAGATTTATATGCGAACACATCAGAAATATATGGAAGGATTGTAAATGATTTTCAAGTTGAAAACATATGTTTAGGCAAGATATTATTGTAAATCTTGGTTAGTAGGTAATATGCAAGATATTTCCACTTAAACAGTCTAGGGAGGCCAAATTGATAGCACAGCACTGGAGTTTTCAAAGTCTTTTGACTGAATGAGCCATAAAATGGTGATAAATAAGGTAAAAACTACTGGAGTGTATGATTTTGAAGTGATTTACTGGGTAGAAAAATCCTTAAAAGGTAGAAAGCAAAACTTTATGGTAGTAAATGTGGTATCAAAAGAACTGGAAGTAAAAATGTGAGTGCGGGTAGTGTATTGGGACCACTGCTATTCATTATTCTAATGACTAATTGTGTTGTTGGTGTACTGTCAGAAGTTAGGTTGTTTGCAGATGACATAATGTTATGCAATAGGACATGGCAACACAGTAGTTTGCTGATGTAGAGCTTTATTTATAGGAAAATTAATTAAAACTGGTTTTTGGTCTATTTATCAAGGTTGATATTTTTAGGGCTAAACAGCTATTTTGAATAAGACTAATTGTTTAGGCATTTTAGAGACTTTGAGAGTCATTGTTGGGTGCAGCTAGGGCACTATAAATGACCTACCTTTTTGATTGTTATAGAAGACTAGAGGTTTTCTCGGCATTGAAAGTGAATAAAATTTTATCGGGTAACAAGCCAAGTTATTCCATCGATCAAACAGGGCGTTTCGGCAGTCACATTCTCTGCCACAATTGTCAATTGACAATGGCGGTAGAGATTGTGATCACCGAAACATCATGTTTGATCGATGGACTATCTCGGCTAGTTATCCAAGAAAATTTTATTCTTGATTGTTGACATCAGTGCCAGTCTCAGTTTCAGAATGGTAGATCAGTAGTGTTTAGTATCACTTTATCACGGCACAGTGGGGAGTCACAAGCCGGTGTGACATTTTGGTTCTAAAATGCCATAAAAGTGTTTGAAAATTAGTAAAATTGTATTTGAAGAATAATGCAGAACAGAAAGAACTTTTGGACAAAGTTTTCTAGCAAGTTTTAAATGAGGTTTATAAATTTGTTTGGTTTGTGTGTGTGTGTATGAAGGGTGATCAGGGTAGGGTATCTGTGTAGTCAGCATGGGATGAAGATTATGATTATAGCATGTGGAAGGAATAGTGTTGCAAACTGAAAAAAAAAAATTTTTTTTTTTCAGCTTTGTGAAAAAAAACATGAAAAAAACCTAGCACCCGTGTTTTTTTTCTAAATTTTTTTTTTTTTTTCAGAAAGCAAAATATTTGATAAATTATAGCTTTATTTAAGGAACTTCCATTTTCAAGTGTGTTTTAAGTCTTACTGAATCATATAATGTCTCACATAATGATTCAAAAGTGTATCTATATAGGTAACATAATTTCATTCATCCTCTATGTCAGTACCACATTCACTAGTATCAGCACTACCAACACTAGTTCGGTTGGTGTCGGAATTTTCTGTCTCTTCTTCTGTCTCCTCTAACTTCAGAAATAGTTAAATTTTCTTTTACTGGTTGTTCTTGTATTGTACGCAAAAGATTTTGTGATTGCAATTTTAAATTGTGAGCAAAGTACACACTATGCATAAAGACTGCGCCGATAGTTCTGTATTACGGTCTTTTAAGTTTGAATTAAAATCTATTATCATACAAAATAGGAGCTTTATTTCTTTTCACTCGTTTGTTTACACCAACGGGTGCAAGGAAACGATTCATAATTAAGGACCGTGCACAAACTACGTGGCTCGGTCCAGAGGGAGGAGGGGTTAGCTGGAAGGCTACGCTGGGCTACGTGGGGAGAGGGGGGGGGGTTCCGAGCCAGGCCACGTAACTTTCCTTTCGTAACATTTTTCACAGTTAAAATGAGGAACTGAACTCACAACAGCATGTGAGTATTTATTTCCCTCAGTTAATTATATCCGTATGTAATTTACAATAGTCTGACAAGAGAAAACAGTACAAAATGTCTTCTGGAATCAAAACGGAAGAAAGCTACGTGCTTCGTGAGCGGATGGGTGGGGGAGGGGGGGAGGCAAAAGCCACGTAGGGCTACGTTGGGGTTCACAGGAGGCCAAAATGGAGCTATGTGGTTTATGCACGCTCCCTTACTGACAATTTAATGAGTCAGTATCACTATACTCTGAGAGTTAACAAGTATACGAATATAAGGAAAGCCCAATAAGGCAAAAAACCGTGGATAAATTTTAAATTTCTAATTTTTTAAAAAGATCTGTAGGTAATTTTGTAGGGCTGGCAGCACTATTTCAAATAGCAAGTATCAATCCAAACAATGGGGAATGGGGATTCCTTCTCGCGCAACCTAGTCTCTTCGGGAAATCCCCGTTCATAAAGAAAATTTCAGTCAATTTTGCCAATATTTTCGTAATTTTTTTTCCCTACTGAACCAGAAAAATTTAGTAGATTTTAAACTAAGATAAGTACTTAGAATAAACTCTAAAACAGTCATTTTAAACGATAACTGCCTTACAAATTTGAGATTTAGTAGTTGCGAAAAAAAACGTGTTCCAGAAAAAAAACATGTTTTTTTTCAAAGTTTTTTTTCATGTTTTTTTTCAAGCCAGAAAACAAACCGTTTTTTTACAACACTAGGAAGGAATTGCTTGTTGAAAACTTGAAATGTAAATACCTTGGCATAACATTTCATAAAAACACAACTAGACAAGAAACATTGCGCAGATAGTAGATAAAGCTTTAAAATCCTTTACTTTCGGAGAGTGTGCTGAGGGGATGTACTAGAGAAGTGAGCAAATTGGGTTATAAAACTTTAGTCAGACTATTTCTTGAATATGGTGGTGTAGTACTGAACCCACATTTGGGTATCAAATACAGGAGTTGGACGGAGTGCAAAGATTTGTCTCTAGAATTTATTACAGAACACTGATACAATAAAGAAATTGGAATGGGATTCAATTGAACACATTAGGAGGGTGAGGAGAGTCATGGGAGTATAGATGGCATATATTTGTGATGAGGCATGGAAAGATATTAGTGGAAGAATTACGAGAGGTGCATGGAAGGAAAACGATGACCATGACCACAAGCTGGCACTCAATTTTGGGCACTAGGCTTTGAGAAATTTTCTTTTGTAGGTAATGGGGTCAGGAATTTGAATAAATTACAAGGAAAATCGTGAATAATTTTCCAAAAACACTGAAAGTATTTAGGGTTAAAATTCATAGAGGGCAACAGCAGGCAGGTATATGAAATTGTCGGGTATCTATTAAATTTTGTAACTATGTGAAAAAATTTGTTCTTAGAACCATGAGTTAGATTAAATAGTATTGCACATCATTTTTGTAGTCAGTTTCTATGTTCATTCAAGCTGGAAGTTAGGTCTTCGCAGTTTTTATGATAATATTTTCTGTTCCACCAGTTTTGAGCATTCACCTGGAGTATAACTTCAATAACATTTGAAATATTAATTAGTTAGATTCTGTTTTTTATTATGATTTTTATTTCATCATTTCAATAATAGTAAATGAAAGAGCAATTCTTTGGGAGTAAAGTAAAATTTATTTCAGTTTAGTAGCAATAACATTACAAAAGTTAATAATAGGTTTTAGTAATTGCATCAAAATTATTTATTTTCTGCTAAACTATTAAAGTTATGAAATTTTTTATAGTGCATTAAGGTACTGAGCTCTTGTTCTAAGGGTAATAGATTCAATCTATGCCCAACATTTTTTTTCTGTTTGCATTCTTTATTGTTATTATTTGCTGTCTGTAGTATTACAAATTTATTTTTTCAAAAAATCAACAGAATAAACTCATCTCTTCAGAGTAACAGATTTTTGATTTTTCTCTTTGTACTTTAGCTAAGAGGGAGCAAACTTACTATGTGACATTATTTTGGTACTTTTTTTCTTTCCAATTTTTTGCTGGGATGGTTAATAAAGTTAGTAAAGTTGTGGGATATAGACTTATAATATAAGCCACAGGGATTGCATTTTTTAATTTTCTATTTATGCATTTATGTTCATAATTATGGCTTATTAATTTCATTTATCACAATTATAAACAGAGATACTGTATGTAGATCAAAAATGCAGTTGCCCCAACTTTTTCTAGTGTGTAAACAGCACATTTATGTCATTACTATCACATTATAGCTGTAAATCTTTATCAGACACATTCAGAAAACCAGATTTTGTTAAATTCTCAATCGATTCAGACTATGTTTTAAAAATAATAGGATTAAAGAGGGTGATAGTGAATACATTCCATGTATACCTTACACTTCCTTTATATTAATTTCATGTCTGTTGAGTTTTCTATCTTTGGCATTCTATTCTGTGTTAATGGAAAAAAAAAATATTTTTCTTTAGATGTTTGATGTTATTGGAATCGGTGTTTTACTAGTACTCTGAATGGAGCTACATTTATTTATTTAAACCTAATGTTTGATTGTTTCACAGTTTTATCAGAGCAATCTAATAAAACTGAAGTACGATGGCTGAAATATTAAGTTTGAATAAATCAACATGGCTCAATCAAAAGAAACAAGATAACATTAACTGTGATTATATAAGTGTATACTGTCATTGGTTTTACTGTTGTTACAATTACACATTAATATTACATTACTCAAGCACAGCTTAGACGGAAATGGATGAATTAGGGTATTTATTGTGAATTTTTTTTTCTGTTTTATGCATTATGTATTATGTAAGCATATATCATCATTGGTTTTACTGTTGTTTAGTATTGTTACATAACTCAATTACAAATAGATGGGTGAAGATGTTTTACATGTGCTTCTCTTTTCGGAGGATTTCTATATTCTGCAACGAAATTTGTTATTTTCTTGTATTTGTCTTATTGTTATTTCCAACCTGCACATTGGGCAGATAGTAGGAAAAGGTTACAAAATCCTTCATTTACAAGAGGATGATGAGAAGATGTTCCAAAGAAATTAGGGAATTGGGTTACAAAACTTTGGTCATAACAGTGGTTGAATATGGTGATGCAGTTTGGGACTCATATTTTTGGTATCGAACCCAGGAGTTTAAGAGCATGCAGAGAAAAGCAGCTAGATTTGTTTGTGAAAATTATTGTAGGACTCAGTCAGTAACTGATTTGATAAAGCAGCTGGGTTGGGAGTCATTGGAGGACAGGAGGAGGGTGAAGAGAGTGGGGGGAATGTACAAGACATACATTGGTGATGGCAGGCCCACCCACGTGCAATACCGATTATGCCGCCCCTTGTCTAACTACAGCCAGTGGTGGCTCTAGGAAATTTCCGAACCGGGTAAAAAAAACTGTGAGATTGCCGCCCCTTCGAACATTATTTGCCGTCCCCCATTGTTGCCATACGAGTGTTGCCGGCTGCCCAAAGCAGCAGTTGAGCAAAATGGCGACAATGGAGTGGCAACTATCGTGGGGCAGCGACTGTTGATCACACGTTTTGCCGCCCCCCTTGAAGTGCCGCCCGCGTGCGATGCACGCCTTGCACACCCACTTACGGCGGGCCTGGGTGATGGGGCTTGGTGGTATAATGGTAAAAGACTTCGGAATGGTATGCAAGGGAAAAGATGACCATGACCACGTGCATAAGGTAATAAAAAAAAAATTGTGGCTAAGGGTGTCAGGGATTGGAACAAATTACCAAGTGAAGTTATGAATAATTTGCCAAAAATGCTGAAGGAATTTGAAATTAAAATTTGTAAATTACAAAAGTAGAGGGAGAGGAATTTAATAATGAATTTAGATAAGATAATTTAAAAAGTAAAATAAAAAAGGTGTAATTAGATGAATAAGGAAATTGACAACTGAGCGTGTGCTCCATCACAATTAAATTAAATCGCCTCCTTGCTCATGAGCCGTGCGCGGCTCTCTGTCGCTAGGTGGCTGTTTCATATCGCTAACTTCTCCGCTAGGGCGCGCGGCGGCCAGGTTCCGGCCATCTGGTGGCGATTGTCATCTTTCGCCGGCCGATAGAGAGCGCTGTGAATGTGAGTGCCCTCTATCGGTCTGTAGAGAGGATTTAAGGGGCGACCCGGCTTAGGAAAGAGGTCAGTCTCTGCGGACAGCCTCTGCTAGGAAGTGAACGGTCTGAGGAGGAAGTGGCGGTGTCGGAAGCGGCAGTTGAAGGAGGCGACGTGCTCCATGCACGGGCAGCAGTTAGACGGAGCAACGTGACACTTGGCCGTCGACGAGGGGTTATTGACGGTGCCTGGTCTGACAAGCAGTTCTGAGTGGCCGTAAACTGTGTCGTCGTCTCACATGCCCAGACTATATGGCGGTTTGGGGTGTCCTCGTAAAGTGTGCGCTTTGGCACCGTCTGGAGAAACCTGTGCCGTCATGTTCCACGAGTGGATAGACTGTTAGAGAGTTCGTGGTATCCAGACAATTCAACTTCGTTGTATTTTCTGCTTCCTCGGTGCAATTGGAGATTTTCTGTTTGGTGTTCGTGCTTGCGTGGGACAATCTATGTCACTAATGGCTGTTCTTTCACATGAGGGAAACAGTGTATGTATGTTTGTCTGTACCCTTGAGGGGTGCTGAAACATTAAAACAGACCAGTGTTGGTGGAGCTCAACTGATATAAGTGCCTTGAGAAGCTCGATCTTTGGAAATCCTGTTTAGGAACTTATAGTGCCGGATATTCTACCATTATTAAATTGTTGTTTAGACATAAGTAAATTTAAGTGTGTAAATCCTTGGACTCTTGGGCCATCCTGGATCATTAAGGCCAACTAGTATTGTGGTTATTTAATATAAGTATATCTTGGGGGAATTTTAAGTAACCGATTGATAATTAAGCTTATTACATTATATAGTGTGGAAATCTTATGTTTGAAGTTGTTGATATTGTTGTGTAAAGTTGTATTGTATTTGGTATTTATTGTAATAAACAAGACTGAGACAATTGTAACCATGCGTCCACATGCTTGCCAACCTAACTACCACCTCAGCTCACAAAGAAACATATATCATCTTTTTAACAGACACTACACAATTATTATTTCCTCTCTTACTACCACCTAATACCCACTAAGTCCTTTTGCTGATGAATGTTTTAAAATAAAATAAAACATTGTTTTGAGACCCTCCATTCTTACCTTTTCTTGTTGGAGTCATTTAGGATAAGCAGTTGTTCTTTTATTTTTCCTTGAATACAGCTGGCAATCAGTTGCTTTGCATACCTTCAAAATCCATAAATTTATCTTGTTATGATATAAGTCCTGCAGACATTATACATAGTAATAACATAGAAAATATGACAAAAGAAATTAAATTAACATACAAGTACACAAGATGGTCTGACTCAGTAATTGCTATAATAAATTGCTAATACATAACCCACTAAAATGTAATCAACTTTACATTTGCAGCCTGGGGAACGCGGAGCAGCAGGAGAAAGGGGGCCGGAGGGACCACCAGGTCCTATGGGAATGCCTGGAAAAGATGGATCTCCAGGACTGCCTGGACCTCCAGGTCAACGAGGACAGCCAGGGCTGCATGGGATGCCTGGACCTCCAGTATGTCCTGAGGAAATAGTTTTTTCTTACATCCCTTTCTACACAAATGGTGATATGTTTTAGTTTTTATTAGTGATGTACTAATTACAAAAAAAAGGATAAATAATGGTGTGATGCATGCATGTCTCCTATTATCTACAACCATTTAAATAACAGTAATAAATTTCAGTTGAAGACATTAATTTTCTCAAAATGTAATATTTTTATTAAATTTATATATTTTTATTTTGCAAGTATAATCTATATATTAATACGCTAAGTGAAAACTTTGGAAACACTTTTCAGAATATTGCGAGCACGGAGAAGTGTGAGATTTGGCATAGTTAAAGTTTATATGGGGAAGAAGTGCATAAAGCCAAAATGTACATATAATATATATTAAAAATACATTAAATTAAATAAAATAAATCATTCGTTGTATACATTCAATTGTTTTTAAGAGGCAAAGACATTTAGCGATGTCTGTGATCTTTGGTCAACAGTAAAAAAAAAAAAAATTATAAGCATAGTTAAAACATGTTACAGATACATTATTAAATGAAAAATAAATTCGGGAACGTGTGTGTGAGTGAAATCGGATTGGAGCCAACTATGTGACGTGTATTTCCAGCACTGAGATACTCTGTGGTCTTAGGTGAAACCAAAGAGTCGAGCTTAATCTCTGAATTTACATAGAAGCAACATTTAGAAACGGGGTATATTCGGAATTCATAGATAGATAGATAGATATGTTCACTTTGATCCCATGTGAGAATAATCTCGGGGATGTGGAACAGTACATACACTTATTAGTAATGTCAATATTACTATATAATTGATAATATTATTATATATTGACAACAAGTTAGCAACAACCCATTAGTATAACCAATATCTCCTGTAATCTACAAATACAATCCCGAGTTAATTAATACTTATTATGTGGAACAGTGTATACAGTTGTTACCAGCATCTAATAACCAGTTATTTTCTTACCAACCAGTTACCATGATAAGTTTCACTGTAATTTGTGACTACATATTATATTATGTTAGTTGCTATTTATGTGGAACAGTACACACACCTATTAGCAATATCAATTATATTACCAACAACTCATAAGCAGTCAATTACTTAAAAACCTGTTAGTATGATAATTTTTCACAGCAGTTTTTGAGTGCATGCTATCCCATGTTAGTTACTATATATGAGTGAAATTTTGTAAACAGTGATTAGTTCATTTGTCAAAAGTTTCAACAGAAAGAAAAACCATATATCATTTTAGTAATTGTGGATAATTTTGTCACCTTCCCCTTCCATACACCATATATAGTATTTTATCAGTCATTCTTAGTTACCAAATTCCAAGAAGAAAATTCTTTCACAGAGTAAAATGGGTTCTGTTAAATTGTGATTTAGATATACGATGTTACAATGATGCAGATCAAATTGATGTAGCTGTAATATGATGGTGAGTCACCATTTGAACGAAATCTGGTAGTTAAAAAAAAGTGAGTACATGAATGGCAGCAAAGTCATTATATACTGACTTTAGCATTACGTCGGAACCTACAAATATTGTCCTGTCGGTCTGAAATTTGGTACACACATTCCTTAGGTGATAATATTTGATTTAAAGTGTATATCGTAAGCTTCAAATATGTTGAAATGAGGAAAAATGTGGGTAGATGCATAGTTGATATTACGCAAGAAACACACGTTATTCCACGTGTTTTTAAGTCTTCATTATTGAATAAAAACTGCTTTCCACATGCAAATAGAAAATCATGTAACAGTTACGATTTCTCAGTGCAGGCTGACATATTGTTTTTCAGTGCTAAGATATATTGCATGGCGTCTACCGTAACTAATAGCAGTTGTGGTTAGGTTGAAATGCAGCCTGGACCAAAAATTAAGTGTAAGAAACACACAGAAATAATATCGACATGTAATAACGTATATTTCTTGCTTAGTAACATGTGTGCATCTACCCACATTTGAAGTGATTTTTCCTCATTTTCACGCATTCGAAGCTTACGTTGGAATGTATGTACTAAACTTGATACCGATGGGACAATTTTTCAAACGCAGTAGAACAAATTCAAAAAACTATTTGCAATAATTATTACTCTGTTACAAAAAAAAATATACTAATTAACTTAATGAATTATGGTCGAATTTCGACCACTGGGCGATCTCTAGTTATAATTAGTTACAAGTGACTTTCTCTCTTAAAAATCCTTCAGTATATTGGCTTCTTACATTTTTGTGATTCTAGCATTTTTATAATATCATTTAGGTAATAGATATTTGTTTCCTGTTAAAAAAAAAAGTTTCTAAAAAAGTGTTGACAATATCAAGTTCAGATATATGGGCATCAGTTATATGTGGAGGCATAAGACCATACTGAATAGACTCAGTGTAGTTACGAATCTCAATATTTATTTAAATCTATATTTTTTACAATTTACTTTGTTATTTTTTCTTTAAAAAAAATTTGTAACCATCTTCATTTTGTACTGTTAAACAAAACAACAAACAAATGTAACAAGAATCTTTTTTCAGGGACGCAGTTTCTCTGAATCTGAGATCCGTGAAATCTGTGCTGCTGTATTACGAGGTACTATACAAACTTTTTAATGAACATTCAATTAGTGATTTTGTTAATACATTGTTAACAGGTATTAGGTTTGGTTAAACATTTTTTAAACATTAATTAGTTTAATTGTGTAGCAAATACAAAAAGCATATCCACTAAGAGAGCTGTCGTAACAGTGTCATTTAATTTTCTTCTTACAGCGTTTCCCACATTTGGCTCATCAAAAAATGTTGCTAAAAATGATTTTGAAAGTGCTTTGGTAGCTAGCATTATTAATGGAGTTATTGTGGAATTACAATATTTAAGCTTCGGCCCTTGAAAATTGTGCAGCTATTGCCACAAATATCTTCAGACAGACCTCTGTCTGAAGATGTATTGATTATTGGCAGAGGTTGTGCTCATTTTTTTCTCCATGATGTAATTTTTTAAAAGCCCTTATTCATGCAAATATCAATTCAAGCAATTCAATTTATGATGTACATTACATGAATGGATACAGTGAAGCCTTCTGCATGAAAGACGTAGGGAAAGCTAGACGGCAGGAGGCTGAACAAGGGGCCTTTATGCACTATGTTCAAGTTACTTTGGCAAAAATTGCCAGATTGTTACACAAAGCTGGTGTGAAGAATTTTTCCCATCCACCCTGGAAGATAAAGTATTTTTTACACAGCGCAGAGGATAGTTTAGGTTCAATAAATTCAGTATTTATACCACCCCTTGCAAGTGTGACTAACAATATGTTAGGGAGACGGTAAACTCAATTTTTCAGCTCTGTCAGTAGCACACAGGACAAGTGGTGAAGTCAGCTGTGGCATTCTCTAGTATACAGAAGACACACAGGTTTGACTTCGAGGTGACACAAATATTAGCCAAAGCAAATAGTTACTGGAACAGCATGGAGATTCATCTTGTGGAAGACATTGTAAACAGAGATACAGCCTATCATCTTAGCACAGCTTGGAATGTAGTTATTACCCAATTAAAATTATGAGTAAGCCATTGAAAAACTTTGAGAATGAACTCCAAACAAATGACTCCTTCCACTGCATTTATCCCAACCATGGCTGCAGCCACACTGTCTGCATCTCGCCATCATGCTGCTGGAGTACAGCTTCAAAACATCGCATCAAATTGATGTGCTCTCTCAGTGGGAGGCACGAGAATATAGTTTTTGTCACCTTCCACCCCGCTCTGATCATGAGTGTCAAAAACTACCAATCAGGTGGGCACTTGTGTAAACTTAACTGTATGCTTCATTTTCTATTTTAATGAAGAAGTACATAGCACAAAATACCATGTTTGAGTATGATTTTTTTGGTCACGTCTTGCCATCCTAATCTTCAAGTTTGTTAGCAGATGAATCCCCATTATTTTTCCAGCCTAATTACAAAGTTTCCCACACATTCATATGAAGAATATTGTCAGCTGCAAGACCATTGCAGCAGGTTCAGCAAAATAATACCCACACAGACAGAAATGATCTGTATGCTCTGAGGAGCTGATGAGGCCATTCAAGAGGGAAAAAGTAGTTACCATCTGGACTCCAATTGTGGCAGTTCGATAAATCCTGCAGATCCATAGTTTCTAAAAAGTCAGTTTCATGCAAAGAATAACATCAAAAACATTTTATGAACAAATTTGGAACAAATGGCTTGGATATATATATATATATATATAGTAAGCAACAGAATAAAAGGCACTAAAACAGATATACTAAATATTTGGTTAGAAGAAAAACCACTACTTACCACAGAGGAAGGGTACTGCGCTGTTAAGAAATGAAAGAAAAAAACAAGTACTCACAAAGCGTATGAAATTTTCAGGCTCATTGCCATTCTCCAGGAATAGAATGAGGCTGCTGCCTGATGGAAGCTCTGGTATAATTGATTACACTTTGATTAGAACAGGAGTACATAATCTTGCTACGGATCAAATAGATTCATTAAAGCAGATGTAATTAAAAACATTAAATTTATAACATATTATTCACTTTACTTATATTTATCTCATCATCATCATCAACAACAACAACAGTAGTTTCCAGCCACTGATTCATGCACAAGCCTCTCCATTTCTTTCCTTCTTCCCTCCACCTCTCTGTCACCACCTTGTTCCAGTCCTCTCCTCTCTTTCATACACACTTTTCCACTCCTTTCAGTCATCCATCTCTTGGTCTTCCTCTGGGTCATTTACCATGCAACTTAATTTCATGGATTTTTCTTGGGATTCTCTGAACCTCCATTCTCTTTACATGTCCATACCATCTCAGTCTGGTCCTCTCTACCCTTTCCTGTAGGGATTCCTCATTTATGGTGCATCTAAGCACTTCATTCCTTATTCTGTCCATTTTAGTAACTCCCATTCTACCCCTTAAAAACTTAATTTCACTTGCTTGCACTCTGCTGATGTCCCACTCCTTCACTGTCCATGTTTCAGCAGCATATGTCAAGATAGGCACATAGTACATGTGATAAATTACTCTCTTTCTTCTCTGTGGCACATCTGCATTCCATATCATGCTTCTAATGCTCTGTAGAAACGCCTCTGCTTGTCTTCCTCTTTCACTTATCTCGCCATCATTTCCTCGACATTCCTCTAATACACTCCCCTAGTACTTGAACCTGATTACCTTTTTTAGTTGTTCACCTGCCATCACAATCCCCTGCATTATCCTAATCATCTTTCTGATTGTTACCATAAATTCACATTTCTTTAAATTTCAGGCCATATTCCTCCACACTGTCTGTCCATACATCCAACTGCCACTGCACTTCCTCTTCATCACCTGCCCAGATCATCAGATCGTCGACAAAAGCCATCACCTTCATGTTTTCCTCTCCCATTCTCACTGCCACCTTCTGCATTATATCATCCATGATTACAATAAAGGGTAGTGGTGATAGGGCACTTCCTTGTTTTAGTCCATTCCTTTGTTTCTTCTTTCCCCTGTTATCACATAGCTCACACTTCCTTGGTACAGTTCTGTCACTCTGCTGATGGTTTCTTAGGGAACACCTCTGTTCTCCAAGGCCTTCCATACCTAACTCATGTGTACACAATTATATGCTTTCTCAATATCAAGAAATACCAACAGTAGATCCTTTCCATACTCATAATGTTTTTCCTGGAAAGGCACCAGGCATCGATGAAGTGAGCTTGGAAATGATAATGGCAGCAGGAGTAGTAGGAAAGAAGTGGCTATACCATGTGATGAGAAAGGTATGGAATCAGGGTGCAACTCCTGAAGATTGTAAAAAAAGGGAACAGGAAGGAGTTTTAAAACTATAGAGGGATTACACTGATGTGCCACTGTGCCAAAGTGTATGAGAAGATCATTCAAAAAAGGATACGTGACAGGGTGTAAAAAGGGCTAAGGGAAGAGCAGTATGGCTTCAGATCGGGGAGATCGACAGTAGACCTGATATTTGCTATGAGACAGCTGCAGGAAAAACTTTATTTATCTTATACTGGTAAGAAACAAAAAAATAAATAAAAAATTTAATTTGATGTGTAACATACTTTGTTCTAACAATTATTTTAGTATCTGGTAAGACTTTAATTATATCCTATTGCAAAATAGGTTCTAAATTTCCATTAATATAGTGAATGACATTTTTCAGTTTTTTAATAATCATGATTGAAAAAGTTAGTTCACAGATAAATGTTAACAAAAAGTGTAAGCAAAATTTTGATTCATTTTAATGCATCTTGATACCATTTACAAGTTTGATGAACTATCTATATTTTGTAGGTTCTCATCTATGATGAATTACAAGATTTCAAGCTCATTTCAGGTTCATTTTTAGTCAAAATGAAAAAATGGTTGCTAAATAAATGTAACAATGATATTTTTGTGACTTCAGAAAGTAATGATACTTAAAGGTTTATATTTAATCATCAAGTTTTTCAACATTGAAGATAGAGTCCCTTTTAATCAGAGAAATTGATGTAATTTCATGGTGTTACTTGGGCTTGAAATATATTTAACTTATACTGAAAAGACAAAATGTTGCTGCATGTCAATTAATCAATCAAGTCATCTGTTAAATATATTAAAAAGATTAGATAATTCAACGGGAAAATCAAATCGCCTAACCAATGTGGAACTTTGTTTCAGAGACATTGTAGATTTTATTAGTTATGAACATTTCATCAGTTAAATTTAGATACTGCTCCAATCTTTATCAGTAACTTGGCCACACTCTCATATAAAACATCAAGTCAGTGTTCAGTGTCTTTAAGAAACATTTTGAATTGAGAGTGGTTAAGATCACAAGATTTTATAAAAATAATTGTTTAAATCACATCATAATGTGTTTAAACCCCAGTTTCTTACAACATGTATTTTCCTGGTAAATTATACAGTAAATTGTAACTGACTCATTAATGTGCCTTTTCACATATAATCCAGTATTACATACTATTATGGAAGGAATTCCATCGGTCAAGATACCCGATAATTTTATTGGGTCTAAATCAATTTTGGTACACAGTTTCAAAAGCCCAGTGAACATGTCACTATTTTTCATTTGAAATTATGAAGACCTTATTTCAATTTCATTCTCACTTACTTCAAACTTGTGTGCATTATTCCATGTGAAAAATATTAAGAACTGAGCTGAGAAAGTATTGCCCTGTAAAAAGCAAACAGTTTTCATTGAATATGTTCTTGATTGGTCCTTTACAATTGCTGATACTGAAGTTATAGTGATACAATTGAATTTTTTGATGATTCCAAACAAAATTTTGTTAGCAATTGTCTAAGAACAATCTTTCTGCTTTAAATGATTGGCACATTTCTGCAAGCTGTTTCAAAGTTTATTACTGCTATACAGAACATTTCTGCTGCAATTTCTGAGTTTTGTTCAGGTCTTTTAATAATTTTAAACACTTTCAAAGAGTGGAAGTTTTATACGACTCCCTTGCCTATGAAAAATAAAAGAAATTCACATGGCAAATAAACAAATTGTAAAATTGGCAAACAGAATTATTAACTGATCAACTAACAATGATCTACAGATAATATACATTAAACTACAGCTATTTGCCTTTTCATTAATGTTCAAACCTACTGACAAATAAGATGTAATGTAAAACCTGGTGGACAGAGAGCACATTGATGACTGAATATCAGCAGTTGTTCAAGGCTAGCACATGTGCCTCATGCTACAGCTTAATTTATTTAATTTAATTTAACTGCAATGGAGCACAGGCTCCGGTGGCAATTTCCCTACACACCCATCTTCCCCCTATCCTGCACCTACCTACATTTTCCCTCTACAAATTTTATCTTTAAATTCCTTCAAAGTTTTCGGTAAATTGTTCATCATTTCTCTTGGTAACTCATTCCAATCCCTGACACCCTTACCTAAAAAAGAGAATCTTCCCACACCCTTGTGCCTGAAATCGAGTGCCAGTTTGTGGTCATGGTCATCTTTTCCCTTCCATGCACTACTTTTCATACCTATTGCAATATCTTTCCATGCATCATCGCCAGTATATGCCCTGTACACTCCCATGACCCTCCTCATCCTCCTCCTGTCTTGCAATGAATCCCATTTCAGCTCCTTTATCATATCCGTCACTGATTGCATTCTGTGATAATTTCCAGAAACAAATCTAGCAGCCCTTCTTTGCACCCTCTCCAACTCCTGTATTTGATACGTAAAATGAGGGTCCCATACTACACTACCATATTCGAGCAATGGTCTCACCAAAGTTTTATAACCCAATTCCTTGACTTCTCTCGTACATCCCCTCATCACTCATGATAGTTCATTCATGTGGCCAACAGATGGTGTTCAATATTTGTCCACCTATCATAAGCAATCATTTATTAGCATTTTTAAATAATTATTTCTCTTTCAATACATTTATTTTTTATTTAAGCCAAGAGCCACTTCTGCATACAGTAGACAACTGGATTTTATAACCAAAAACAATATACATCATTTAAATTAATTTGATTTTGATTGCCAAGAAACACATATGGTAAGCTGTAGTGTGTGTGCACCTCCCTTGCCAAATGGCTCAGGTTTATAAGTCAAAATATTGTATGTTTGTGTTCCTGTCATATGTTGTATAGTCATTGCTGACTCCAGCGTTAAACTTTGGTAAATGGATGCATCATTTTGCATACCCTTTGTTATTTACTTTATTACTTAAGTATGCTGTGAACGTAAAATGATAAAAAAACAATTCGTCAAATTTTGTTTTCAAATTATATGTTATTTAAATAAATAAATATTCATTAATACTATAGTCTTAAAATGTAGTAAACCAACAAAAAAATAAATGTATTAAGAAAAATATGTTAACATAATGCCATATTTAAAAATCTTTATTCACACTACTTATCTCCAGTATTTTTTTACTACATTTAATAGTTAAGTTACATGTGGAATTTGTACTGCACTTTAATTCACATTGCTTATAAGTTTACTACAGCACTAATATTTTCTTTTCTCAGTATCTATACTTGGTACAATTTTACTTTTACTTTGTTGTTAATGTGCACTTCTACCTGTCATCTAGACCAGCTGAGTGAGTTGACGGCTACCCTAGTGGGGCCCCCTGGCCCACCTGGAAGAAGTAGAGCGGGTAGACCTGGGGCCCCAGGGCCACAGGGACCTCCAGGTTTGGACCACGCAATCATCGATTTGATCTTTTTTATTTGTGTGAATCACTCTGTCACACTTCCTGTACAGCATATATCTTTGATTGAAATATTTGGTATTATCAAGATGTGGAGGATCTGTGATGGAGTGTACATTTGTAGATTTTGTCCAGACAACAAAAATCATTTGTGACAATCAACACAATGCCACAGATTTAACACCTTTTCACATTAAAATTACGAAATTTAAGGTAGTGTCCCACATTCCTAAAGGAATTAAAATAGCTCATTTTGATAAAAATATTACACAAAGTGCTGTATGTTTATCACTTTCAGAATATATGTTTTCTATTTATATTGTGTCAGGATATCACAGTCAAATGATGCCGATATTCTTAGATACAATTTCAAAATTTGTGTTGGCAATTGGTTAGCAGATAATTTATTTGCATAAGATGGTTTGTCGTTTCACAGTTTCCCTCTCACATATGCCTAAAAGATTTGTGAAGGTTTTCTCCACTTATCAATACTTCGTGTAAAGTTTTTTATGTTTATATGAAAATATTTATGATTGAAAAGAGTTAGTTTACCCAGTGTTGGTAGTTTCTCAGTTAATAATCAGCTTGATGGCATTTTAATTCTTCCAATTGTGTACACACTTCTTATTTCTCTCAATTAATAATTTTATGAATAGTTCATTGTATTGTTGGTATGTTTGACTGTCACAAATGACATTGTTGTTTGGCAAAAATCATTCTCACTGTTTTACTTTAGTGTTAGCTAGCTGGTGAGTGTGGAGTAGTACCCAGTCCTGCAACAGATGGCACTCCCATTGTTTATTCATAAAACTCCCTGCTTGATTTTTTTCCTCCTCCTACAGATCGAAAGGACGAACTAACTTCGGGGCTGCACGGGCCCCCAGGCCCCCCAGGCAAAAGCCGAGTGGGAAAACCGGGCCTTGTTGGCTCTCAAGGCATCCCAGGTACCCCCCAAAATGCAGCCCATTAACTAAATATCTTCCATTATTTTTGTAATATTATTGATCCCTATGGCAGACACTTCCTTAAGAAAGAAAAATAAACTAGTCTTTTTTAAGTGAATTCAGATAGCTAAATCATAGTCCGAAAGGAAAGCAATATATACATTTGCATAAAGTGTGTAGTTAGAATATAATCAATTTTTAATGACTTTTTGATAAATGAAGTATTCAACCCCATACATTTTGCAATCCTTACAGGTGTCACAGATACAATTTTTAATTGTTAAAAAGTCCATAGTAATTTCAAATGTGTTTTCTAGAATTTTTAATAAATTATTTAATTGGTGTATAAATATTCAATGCTAAGCTGAATGTCTTCAACTGTGTTAGATTTTGCTACACATTTTTAAATGTGTATGTATAGTTAGCAATAAAATATTTTGGTTTAATATTATATTAATTACCTACTTGTAGTTCTCAAATTCCATTCTTTCTATCTTGTTTCTCTTCCATTAAATTTCTTTTCTCTACTGACAGTCCATAACATTAAAATCAGTGAGAATCAAATCTGAGGACAGCATTTCAAAATACCTCTGTTCAAAGCTACTATGTAATTTTGTACTTAAATAATGGTTTCTGATGTTTCATAACGGGGCACCACCCCCACATCCATTCCTGTACATTTTTATAATATGAAAATAGTTAACAAAGTTCTTACAGAGAAACTATCCATGACTTCATCTCTCATATACAGGGTGGTCAGAAATTAACTCATCGGCGGGTAAGGGCAGTGTTCGGGACGTTGCACCAACGAAATAAATACCAAAAAAATCTAGTAAAAGTCGTACCGTTTTTGAGTTATACGCAGCTAAAGTTGGCCAATAAGAGCGCTGCGCGGGCGAATTCAAACAGCCTTCCACAGGCGGTGTTGCCAAGCGTACTCGAGGCATGGAACCGTCAAAGAAAACGAAAAGAAATACTCTCTACGGAAGTGGGGATCGAAGCCGCAACCTTCAGATTGAGAGATTGCCGTCTTACCGACTATGCTGCCAAGGCAGAATTTCCTTGTTTTTAGAAGCCACTAGGGCGGACTGTTTGTTCGTAATCGGAATTGATCGGTAATCCGCGACATTTTTCGGGAAGTCGGTGGTGGGGCTAAAGGATTTTTTTATGGGAATTGTTTTTTAATAAGTTGATCTGCTTGCTAGATGAATCTTTAATTTTTGGACAAAAATCGTTTAGTTTGAAAGTGAAAGGGATGTAACCCTTCGTCGTGAAGGACATCCAAAACAGTGGCATGTGAGGCCTGGTAATTAAAAAACAACAAAAATGACCCTATTGAAAGGCTGCATTTAAACGGAGAATTTGAGGGATCACTTAGACTGGACATACCAGCAATGCGTTGGCAATGACCCTAGAGCTTGTCCTCGGATTATCAGCAATCTTTTCCAGGACATTGTCTTCAAATCCTACACTCCGCCTGAACCGATTTCGTCCGGCGTCGGGCCTGTGGACAACAATACTTCCCGTCTCCCTCAACCTTCTATCAACCAAGACAAAAGTGTTAGCCGATGGAATCACACGGTTAGGAAATCGAGTCGTGTAAATCCTTACTGCTTCGGCCCTGTTTTGTCCAACAGCGCCATACGCCAAATGCATATCGGCGTACTCTTCAAATGAAAATTGATGATAGTGTTTTTATCGGTAAGTTGCGTTCAACTGCGAGACTTCTTCTGGCATGGTCCTTAAGCCCCACAACCCTCTTCCCAAAAAATGTCGTGGATTATCGATCAATTCCAATTATGAACAAACAGTCCACTCTAGTGGCTTCTAAAAACAAGGAAATTCTAGTGCCTTGGCAGCGTAGTCGGTAAGACGGCAAACTCTCCGTCTGAAGGTTGCGGGTTCAATCGCTACTTCCGAAGAGAGTTATTCTTTTCGTTTTCTTTGGCGGTCACATGCCTCGAGTACGCGTGGCAACACCGCCTGTGTAAGGCTGTTTGAATTAGCCTGAGCAGCGCTCGTATTGGCCAACTTTAGCTGCGTATAACTCAAAAACAGTACGACTTTTACTAGATTTTTTGTATTTATTTCATTAGTGCAACGTCCCGAACACTGCCCTTACCCGCCGATGAGTGAATTTCTGACCACCCTGTATAAAAGAATCCACTTGTAAAATGAAAAGTCATGTCATGTCTCCATCTACTTTTTGATATAAATATTTACTTTCTTGTTCAAGTTCCTAAATAATAAACCATATATTTTTAATTCTAGACATATGGTCAGTAAAATACAGTATTTTATAGTAGTAGGAAGCCCAGGAATCAACTGAGCTCTTTTTTAGATTAAAAAACATAAAGCCGCTTGTACAAGGACGTAGCCAGGTACGTGCAGGGGGAAGAGATAGTTGCCCCCCTCCCCTAGCAGGACGTGGGTATGCGCTCGATTTGAGTAAAGTAAACACTGTTAGGCAACTTTCAAAAATTAATTCGGTTCATGTGATTAAAGCTGCTTGCTACTGCTATCTGTGGGAAACAGACATTAGCGAGGGCGATGCGGCACAACGCGCCACCCACAGTGCTACTGGTGACTCTTAAGCTGCATATCGACTATGTGAGGTTGCCGCACAAGCAATGTTCGAGTGCGCCAAACCAGTTATTTGTGGCGAAAAACCATTTCTATTGATGTGCAGGGCTGCCGCGTGTGGCAACGCAACCCAGCCAGGATTGCACAGCAAACTATCCAGGCACTATTTATTCGTGAAACCACCGTTGATATTTCACACGCATGAGTAGCTGCAACTTTCACTCTCATGCGACACACTGTATACTGGAAACCAAACTGAAATTTGGTGAATATGAAAATTCTATTTTAATAGAATACAGTATGGAAGACATGAGATATGAAGCCATCAAGGATACAATAAACCAATTTTACAAGAATGACAATGGTAGAGTTCCTAAAATCATCAATTGAGCCAGTGAACACTCAATTTTGGGAGGTAATTTCTATTACTGAAATAGGCTGTGACTTTAAGATTTCTAGCAATTGGAGACTCATGTACTAGCCTGCAACACCCTTTTCGAATGTCAAAACAACAATTTTCTTGAACAGTTCCAGATGTTTTTGATGCATTATGCAAAGCTCTGAAAGAATGGGCAAAGATATGGTAATAGAACCTATTTTATGCTAATTTTTTTTATTTCTATTCAACTTTCTGTTGCCATTATTAACGAGAACTTACTCCTTACTTAGGTAAAATGTACTGAATTAATAATGTCATTTGGCAATTCTATAGATTCGTTGATTGGAGTTTGAAGTGATGGTTGTGGTGGGATGGAGGTGATACCATCAGAGTCGGATTAGGGTGAACAGTTGCTATTACACAAAAATATGTTGGCACCAGACAATTGTATTAAAAGGCGACTTTTCATTATTCATGGTTACAAACTGTTGCTGTGCCACCTGAGCCAACCGAACAAAGACACCTCGGTCTTAACCCTCTACAGGCCGGGTCATTATTTATAACTTAAAAGGCCATGTGCGGTCATGGTAACTACACTAATTTATTGCTTCTTTAAAAGACAACTTGAGAATACTTTTTATTTTACAAACCAAAAACAAAGAGAAGGAATTATTCGCAAATCGGTTTCAGTATAAATCTGCAATAAAGATGTTATTGAATAAAGCAACAACTTGTTTTGAACATTTTTTTAACAATTTCCTAATTGAAGTACCTTTCATACATAATACATTCATGAAATAAAAAAGGTGTTGACTAGTCCAAATTAATTCAGCACTGTTTACACATTGTTTGGCTACATTGTGCATATATAGGTTTTTCGACACATAAAACAAGCATGAAAAGTTTTTCTCTTTTTTTAGGGTCACACGTATAACATGTTTTCCTTTTTTCCAATTTTTCTTCACCTTGGGGATTCTCTTCTGGAACTTTGAGAATTCTGCGAATGACCTCACGTAGTTCTCGTGGTATGTGGTGATTGTATGCATGACTCATCATCCAGCAAGTTGTTTTAGGAAATCAAACCTCCGTATTTTTTGCTCATGAACTGTATTGTAAATTACGAAGGCGTTTGAGCCACCAATGTCAAGCAGTCGATAGAAAATCGCTATTGACCATCGTCAAGTTCTTCTTGCCGTGTTCTAACTGGCGCAACACTGATCCAGTAAGTCCATACCAAACTTGTTGGCATTATAGTACATAATTATATCCGGTTTCTTTGTTGTATTATCTACAGTACAATCATGGTGCATACTCGAAATGAGAATCACTGCTTTAGATTTTTTCGGTACATATGACACCAACATTAGATCATCACAGAAACCAAACAAGGAAGAGCCAACTGGACGTGTTGGTGACGCTTTGAATGCTGCTGGTATTTCTTTTTGGTTTTTCTTTATTGTTCCCACGTATGTTAGAACTTTTCTTTGAAGTTCCTGTACTAATTCTATTGACGTTAACCAATTGTCGGCTGTTATGTTTCTGTTACTCCCAATGATATGTTCAGCAAGTTTCAAAACGGCCTGACTTGGTTTCTTGAATATTTTATATTCTTCTGGCAAATATTTTCCATCTGAGTCTTTTTCAACGTATATATAGGAATTATGAAAGTATCCTGTTTCAGCATCTGTGAGGCATAAAATTTTACACCATACTTGGCTGGTTTCTTTGGCATAAACATTTTGAATTTGCAACAGCCACGAAATGCTACTAACATTTCGTCAACACACGCTGATGTGCCGATACAGTAAATACTCCTTGAATTTGTAATAAAAGCATCAAAAACCTCCCTTATGGTAGCTGCAGGGTCTGTTTTGCGCCTTTCATCTCTTGTTATGCGGTCATCAAAGTGTAAGACTAGCAGCAAGGTTTTCAGTCTATTTTTAGAAATAATTGACCTGTATATGTCTCTACCAGTCCCATCGGAGCTGTACCAGTTCGTGAAGTCTTCATGATTTTCTTTGAAAATTGCGGAGTAATATAGCATACCAAACAATGCTCTCAACTCTACAACATCTACATCGTAACAATTACTTTTGTCACTGGCATTTATATTTTTCTAAAAGCTGATTTGTAGATGCGATGATTTTGTTCAGAATGTTTTCATCAAATAAAAAATTCCAAATATCTTCAGCACTCGATTCACTATTTATTTGGTCTCTATATTCATGACGAATACCGGGTGTTTCGGAGACTATGTTGTGCAACCGTCTTCTACTACGAGTCGTACGCGGACAGCCATGCCAAAGAAAATTATTTTTACTACAATAAGTTTTACCTCTTCAACTGTTTTCATCTGTCCTCCCCTGGAAGTTTGTTGTAGGCTCTTCAGATTCATCTGAAGTTGAATCTGCCTGTTGTTCAGATTCTGAATCATGAGATTCTTGAAGTACGTGATTCTCTGGAATATCAGCTACTTCTGTATCACTCCAGGCATCATTAGGATCACTCCCATCTTCAGAAATCATTTCTTCAAGCCACTTTCTGATCTGTTCACAATTATTCACATTCATTTCTGTTTGGGTAAAATCACAACTAAGCACACAACAGGCCAGGTGCGGTCACGCTGACTGAAAACCGAGCGACACAACTGGCCAGGTGCGGTCACGGTGACCAAAAACTGAGCAGAAATGAAATAACTGAACAATGAGTATGCGCACAGCTGCAACAATTGGACTGGCAGCAATAACAGACAGAATTAGGAAGGTAGGGGAAGGGTCGAAGACGTCGAGCTGCAGTGTGAACTGGAATGAACCGATAGAAACCTGCATCGGTGCACGAGCCAATTAGTGGGGGGCCTATGCAGCATGCCTAAATACCTATAGACTGCAGGCTGACTCAACCCACACACAATGCATCGGATCGTTATGCTGTGACATTGCCGGAGGGCGCGCTAATAACAATGGATACAAAAAAGTTTTTAAAAGTAATTAATTTGTATTTACCGTAAGGCTAACAACAAATTTTAATAGTATTACATATAGAACCTACAAAAAGTACAACTTTTACTTAATAAATATAGTTAGCTGCATTTGTTTGTATTTTATTTATTTTTATCACCACTAAGTGATTGTGAAAAAGTTGATATTGTAAAGAGCTAATTTGTAATAAAATAATTATTACTCTTGAATTACAGTATATTTGTCTTAGGTGCCCGGATTAGCCCAGATAAGAGTTGGGTTGGGTCCAGGGGTCAAGTTGCTTCACTCATTCTGTGATCGTATCTATACTAATTTACATATTAATTTCAGTCTTATTAATTAATTACAATGGTGTTGTAGAGAGATGCTAAAACACTGCTAGGTACCTCCCTGAAAATTACAACTTTTCTGTAGATGCTAAAGCCAGTAATTTGAAATGAAAATTTAATCATGGTTGCTTGCAGACTTGCGTGCCTCTGCTAGTATATTCTAATTAATTAGTTATTCGAACTTTCTGTCAGATTAAAAATATCCATGAATACTACAAAACATGTTTCATCACATTATCATCAATCAGCAGCTAATGATGCTAAGTACTGCTCGGAAAAAATACCGGTCGCTGTAATGATGAATATGGCTCACCAGAAAAAAGTAGAAGGCAATTGACATATTGTGTCATCTATAATATCTTTGATTATTTTCTGTGATACACCGTACAAATGACTTGCCTTTAAGAAGTAAAGAGCAACATTAAGGTGTTCTTGAAGACCTGCAGAAACTAAGAATTTATTCAACTGTTCTAGTTTTGAAACGACATACTGAAAAAATTAAGAAAAATGTTATGTATATCTCCCCACAGATTCAAAACGGAATCATTGCACTGTGTGGCTTGCTGATTAAATATGAAATTATGCAGGCTTATGCTTATATTGTAATGGCAGAAGAGTTGTGTGACATAGCTGGGAAATAACAGCTTTCCATAAAAATCAGTTTTTATGATGAAGATAAAAATAAAATCCGCAAAATGTTTCTCAGATTCGTAGAACTTAGGGTATTCAATGACAAATTATACCATCAGAAACTGACTGGTTTCCAGAAAACAAAGGCCATGGGCGTGACAGGTGTGTTAGCCAAGGATTTGAAGGGTGTTCTACATTTGTGGGTGATATTAAAAATAAAAAGAGAGAGAGAGAGAGAAATGTGAAAAAAGCCTCATATTTCCATTGCACAAGCCACAGAATTAACCTGGTTATAAATATAAATAATCAAATTACAGAAATACAGAACACAATTAGCATCATAAACTTTTCCGAGAAACCTTTTTACGGGGAAAGTGCGTACCAAATATTTTAGCTTTATATGAGACCCGTTGGTCTAAAAAATATACGCGTTTTGCTATTTTTTATGAGCATTTTGAAGACAATCTCAAATGTTTCTAGAGACGGGAATGATGCAGAGAGGAGAGGTGCTGAGCAGTTACAGTGCGCTGGTACTAAGTCAGAATTCATTATATGCATTGGATTGAATACTCAGGATTATTGGAACCTGTTGCCACTGTGTTACAATCAAAGACGATCAACATGTATACATGCAGGGTTTATATTAATAGAGTAATATCTGTCATAAAAGATCATCACAGCAACATGGACTTGGAGAGCTAAAATATTTTATACACATCTGCCATAACTGCAGTTGCCATTGGAACCGATTTGAAAGTCCGGCACATTGTATTTGTCCAACAACGTCGTTCTAACCACCCTGCTGAGTCTGTATATGATTTTTGAAAGGGGTCTATTTTCATACCTTATTTAAATTCCTTGGTAGCTTCTCTGGAGCAGTGTTTTGGGATTATACATAGCACTTTTACATGTTTTGTTTTAAATGTAACTCTAGTTATTAAGTAAATAATCAGTTATGGTAAGTATTCAGTTTTAGATCACATTACATGCCTTACAGTAAATCACGTCAGTTTGAAAAATAACCTATTTATCCAATAAGCACTGAAACTATCTCATTATTTGAAAAGAATTACATATATAGCCAGCATCCAAGAAAGCCCGTTCATTTGTTTGATTGAAATGATGATAAATAAAAAACTTAACAACTTACTGCACTTTTTTGAGATCATTATATCTGTGAATCACCTCAGTATGTGGATGAACCAGTGTTATAGTCACGCTTTGTACTTCAATTTTGGCATACAGGTTTTCGTGGTCTACGTCCAAGTCAAAGTTGATTCTGTGTGCTGAATTTCTTTCAGTATTTTTTTTTTTTTTTTTTTTTTTTGGGGGGGGGGGGGGGGTGAGGGGTATAAAACATTGACAACTGCCAATTGTGTGCTGTGTGAAAAGTATAATTGTAGGTACCAAGGCATAACATTTTCCATGAGTCTTGCACATCATGCGTAAGCTGACATGCATTGCACCAGAGTTGTGTGTCAGTGAGCTGCTTATAGGGAATGATACATGCACACTTCACTATTTTACAGTTTTTAAGACCTGGTAATTCTACACAAGAACAGATAGATATCATTAGAATATTAACAGAATTAGTACTCAGCATTTCACGGTACAAAAAACGTTTACCGGTACTTTAAAATATATTTTACATTTGCTATAGCTGTGTGCAGTTTAAAACACAAGGGATTTTTTTATCTGTAGGTATTTTTTCACTGTTGTTTTGTATGGTAACAGCTAAGCATTAAACTTGTGAAAACACTTATTATCAGGGATGGTATCACATGGGTTGACTTGTGAGAGTGTGCAAGTACCTACCAATTCTTAGAACAAAAGTTAGTTAAAATAAATCTGAAAAAAGAAAGAGATATAATTTTGTAACTTATTTTGTGCTTCCAGTTACATGGTTTTGTATCTGTAGCTCAAGACCACTGAACAAAATTTGATGCAGTTTTTACTGTTGTATAGTGCCATTCTTTCATAAGGTTTGGGAGCAAAGCAGTAACGAATTTAGTGAATCAAGGGTCAACAGAGACACACACATCATCCATCAGCTATTTCATAGAGACTGTAAACAGCAACAATGATTTATGGCTAAAGAGACTAAATCTGTTAAAATTACTCATTTTTGTATTGCCTCCCATGATATATGCTCTCTTTTTTACATTTTGCAACTTTCAATTTATTTTACAATTTATGTCATTTTACATAAGCTCAGATAAGCCAGTATGCCTCTGTGTTACAGTTCTACAAAGAAAAATACCAATACAGACATCAAACAACTCCAAACAATTTTTCTGTTAGCAAAATTCTACACAAGAATCATACATTCTTGTCATTGCCCCCTATCATCAGATTCTGGGGGATCAGGAGTGATGATCCCTCAGAATCTGATGATCAGGAGAACCAAATCTGTTTGCATCTGGAGCCAGGGGTAGTTGCTTTGATCTAATATGAATTGCAAGGTAAAAAGTCATCCTACCAGCTAATTGGTTCCAGAACACTATATGAATGGACCTAACAAAGAAAGAGAGAGAAATAAAGAATCATCGTCAAATAATAAGATTAACAAGGGTTCTTCCTTTTTACTACTGATTTATTTTTAATTCTCCATTGTTTTATATACTGTTAAACATCTTACACTGTATAGAAAAAATGCAAATATTTTGTTGTGTAAAATTTAACTCCATTGATTTTCTCTTGAATCTTTTTTCCTTTCCTTTTGATCATTGTTAAAATGTCATATCATTAATGAAACCATATTTTAAAACCATTTACCATTAAGAAATGATAATCAGAATACTCTATTTCAAACATGGTATATTTCTTTATTTATACCTCACTTTTGTTATCATACAAGATATCCAACCACTATCATTCCAAATAAATATATATATATACATAGAGATTAGTACATTTAAGCCTATAGTTCAAATACTTGTTAAATTTATTGATTAATATATTCTTTTTAATATCAGTAGTATTCATAACAATTTTTTTGTACCTCCAGGTGATCCAGGACCACCAGGGTTGCAAGGAGAGCGAGGTTTTACTGGCTTGCCAGGACCAGTTGGTCCCAGTGGACCACCAGGTTCCCAGGGAGAGAGGGGAGACAAAGGTGACAGAGGCCCTGAGGGTGTTGGAATAGAGGGTCCCATGGGGCCAAGGGGACTACCAGGTTTGTATCAAATTATTTATCCTCTGACAGATACATTGCATGTACAGCATGAGGTTTATGAAAGCATATGCAAATGTGCACATAATGGTTCCAATCGATCTGGTGGTAAGGAAATATAATTCAACACAGAATGGCAAAAATAAAACAAAAAAGGTACAAGCAGAAAGTACTCGTGAAAGTCATGTTCTACGCCTGATTAAGGGTGTATGCAGGAGAATTACATCATTTGTTTGTGTACCTACATGTTATTTCCTGTACTCTGCCAGCTTTAGTAAGCAGTATTTATTTTTTATAATCTTATCAAAATTTGACATTATTTGCAGAAACATACTGAAATACTCCTTTTGAAATATATTTTAAAATGACAATAACCACTTTTAAGTAAATGTATGTTAAGACATTATATCAAGGAACATAACAAATCTACTTAATATTTGCTTTGGTCGATTGTTGTATTCTCTGATTAAAAAAATATCTTCTTAATTAACTTAGTTAACGTTGAAGTCAGTGTAATAACATATTATTATATCACTGTACAAATGAATGGTCATGATAACTACAATTTTTCTTTGGTGTTTGTGACTCATTACAAAATGTATAGCATTTCCAAAAAACAGGCAAAATATCAATCTTAAATAATTTAATGCAGTCAGGTCATTGTATTTTTGTTACAGTTCTTTCTACCCTTTATATACTATTAGAACAATTTTCACAAATTGTAACATCAATCTTTAAATAAAATAATTTCAGGACTGCTTGGGAACAGCATTAGTTCTGTCATGAGGGTGGTGCCTGTGGAGACCATTGTAGGTGGTGTTTCACTAGACATGGCCTACTCCTAAATAGGAAAGGCAAGGGAAGGGAATACTTTCTGAGTAGTTGGCTAGGGCTGTGAGGGAGCCCACTTTCAGTGGTGACGGGATTGAGACTGTGCCTTTTTTAATCGACTTCAAAAAAAGGAGGTTCTCAATTCGTCTGTACTTTTTTGTATGTATGTTCAGCGATATCTTTGCCAATTTTGAACCGATTTCAATGAAATTTTTTTAGTTGCTAGGGTATACCTCCAAAGTGGTCCCATATGAACTTCATTGAGAAACCACCCCTTCTGCCCCCACTCACCCCTTAATTTTTATACAAATCCACATTTTTTATTCGATGTCGATGAAACTTTGGACATATATAGTCAAAAATAAACAGAAAAATACTGTCAACTTTTGGTTTAAAAAAACTGAAACCCTCTCCCCCTATCCACCCACTTAATTTTTGCAAATTTTCTTTATTCAAAGCTACAGTTGACACCATTTAACTGATCTCCATTAAAGTTGGCAATTACATGTAATTTTTCATGGAGAAGGTTTCTAACAAAAAAATAAAAATAAAAAACCACCCCTTCTCCCCTTTACACCCCTTAATTTTATAGAAAACTACCTACCTTATCTGATTTTTATTGAACTTTGCCCATGTATACTTTAAAACAAAGAGAAAAATCCTGTCAACATTTGGTCTTCCATAGCTCAACCCCCTCCCTCCTTCAACCCCATTAACTTTTGTCAATGTTCTTTATAAAAAGCTACAGTCATGATCGTTTGACTGATTACCATGAAAGTTGGTGCTTGTATGTATTTTTTCACAAAAAAGGTGTCTGACCAAAAGATCTAAAAACCACCCCCTCTCCCCATTAAACCGCTTAATTTTTATACACAACCACAGTTTTTATCCGGTTTAGACAGAACTTGGCAAATTTTTACTATAAAACAAAGAGAAAAATAATTCCAACTCTTGGTTTGCAGAAACTGAAACCCTCTCCCCATTTCCACACCCTTGGTTTTTGTCAATTTCTTATTAGAAAGCTACAGTCGACACCATTTGACCGATTTTTATGAAAGTTGGCGCATATATATGGAATTTTTCATGAATAAGATTTCTGACCAAAAAATCAAAAAAACTATCCTGCCTCCGCTTCCCTTAATATTTGTACAGAACCACATTTTAATCCGATTCGGTGGAACTTCGCATGTGTATACTTTAAAACAAATAGAAACAGAAAAATACTGTCCACATAACTTTCACAAAAATGCAAACCCTATCCCCCTTTCTACCCCTTTAATTACTGCCAATGTTCTTTATACAAAGCTACCATTTCTTTCTGATTTTGAAGGAAGTATGCACATGTATACTGCAAAACAAACAGAAAAATACTGTCTACATTTGGTTTCGAGAGTCCAAACTACACTCCTTCCTTTCCATCCTTTATTCTACAATTTCTATCCGATTCTGAAGGAAATTTGCACACGTATACTTTAAAACATACAGAACAATTGTGTTTAAATTAGGCTGCAGACGCTCAACCCCTCTTCTCTTCTACCCCCACCCCTCCTAATTTCCAATATTCTTTAGAGATACCCACAGTCAGGCCCGCCGTAAGCGGGCGTGCAACGCGTGCGCCGCACGCGGGCGGCACATCGAGGGGGGGCGGCAACCGGCCGGCGACACTCGGAATGGCAACAATGGGGGCGGCAAATAATGTTTGAAGGGGCGGCAATCTCACAGTTTTCTGACCCGGTTGGGAAATTTCCTAAATCCACCACTGGCTAGTTAGACAGGGGGCGGCATAATCGGTATTGCACGCAGGCGCTCAAACAGCTAGCGGCGGGCCTGCCCACAGTTTTATCAGATTTTCATTGAACATGGCACATGTATACTTTAAAACAAAGAGAAAGATACTGCCCACACTAGCTTTACAAAAACCAAACTACTCTTCATCTCCACACCCCTTAATTGTTTTTTATACATACCTACAGTTTTATCTGATATCAATATAAATTTACACACGTATACTTTAAATCAATCAGAAAAGGCAGTCTACATTTGGCATACATAAGCCCAATCACACTTCCCCTTTACCATCTCACCCCTTTTAATTTCCAATGTTCTTTACAAAAATCAACAGCTTTAAATCCCGTCAAAATTAGTTAAGCTATTTTTAAGTCATGGCATAGTATTTATAAAATAAATGTGTCATAATGTCTCAACATTTACTTCAGATTTCAACTTTTTAGATTAAAGGCTGCTGGTGAAGAGGTAAAAATAGGAAACCATAGGAATACTAAGTATAGATCCATAGTTAGAAAAATCTCTAATACTGAAGAAATAGAAGAAGCTTTTTAAAAACTAACAGAGGGGGGGGGGGCAGATCTGGGAAGGCAAATCTCAGTGTTGTAAATATCAAAAGCCAGTGATAAGTGTTGCTGGTAAACTGTAGAAGCATAATGAATAAAGTCATGGACTTTGCAAACCTAATTGAGATACATGAACCTCAAGTAGTTATAGGGGTAGAGTCCTGGTTAAAAGAAGGGGTACTAGACAATGAGGTTTTTCTCGATGGTTACAGAGTGTACTGCACAGACAGAGGAGCAACTGGGAGAGGGGTATTCATATTGGTTAGCAAAGGCTACTACAGCTCACTGATGTTTAGAGATCATGACCATGATTTACTTGGGGTAGACTTCTGGGGAAATAAAGAAAAATTCAGGGTATTGGCTACGTACCGTAGTGGAAAAATGAATGATAAAGATGAGGCTCTTGGGGAGAAACTAAATTCATATTCAGAGTTCAGAAGTGAGCATACAATGGTCATCATTGGTGGGGATTTGAACCTACCAGATATCAACTGGGTAAGAAATAAGATTAATAACACTAAGGAACAGAGATTTGCAAATACCTTAGTAAGGGAAGGAGGCTTTACACAGGTTGTCAAGCAGAAAACAAGGGTACAAAACATATCGGATATTTTCCTAATAAAGCCGGATGATAACCTAATAGGGTGTCAAGTAACCAAAGGAATAAGTGATCATATGCAGTTATGATGGATATAATGGGATCCAGTAAACCAGTGGCCAGAATTGAAGGGGGAAATAGATACAATTACAAAAAGGCACAAATCTTGGAACTGAACAGATATTTCAGGGTTAATTTTATTAAAATAAAGAATGGCAGAAGTTCAGTGAAGACAAAGTGGGAAGAGTTCAAGGAAATGATAAGAAAGGGTAAGAAATGTTTATTCAAAAACAGAGAATAAAGAGAAGTACAGAACCTTCATACTATAACAGGGAGATGAGGAGGTTAAAGAGATTGGTGAGACGAGAACATAACAGAGTTAAAAAACAGCAAGGCAGTAGGGAGGTCATGAAACAACTAACAAAGGAATTAATAATGTCAAAGAAACATTCTAAGGATGAGTTTATGAAGAATATTATTTGTGCAGGGGGGCCTCTGAAAGATGCATTTAGAAATTTCTATAGCTATATCAGGAAACTGACAGGAAGAGAGGGTAATTATAGATAAGGATGGAGAAGAAGTAATGGAGGATTTTTTTAAAAAGGCAGAGTTATTGAGTAACTGGTTCAGTGAGTCCATTAGGGACAATAATTCAGGGGTTATATCACTAAATACAGCTATCTGCACAGTTGGAGGGGAGCAGATGAGAAAATTTGAAATTAAATATGAAGATATCATGAAGGAACTAAGGAATCTAAAAAAGCATAAACGGGCTGGTGTTGATAATATTACTGCAGATGTCTTAAAGATAGTAAAATGGGACATTGTACCTTACCTTGAAACATTATTAAAATTGAGTCTGGAAACTTGTTTTCCAGATGACTGGAAAAGTGCAATAGTAGTACCGGTCCTTAAACGAAGGGTGACAAACAGGGTTGAAACTTATAGGCAAATCAGTTTGACATAAGTGGTAGGTAAATTAATGGAGAGATTAATATGCAACCATATTAGAGGTGTCTGTGAGGAAAGTAAATGGTTTTCAAGTCGACAACTTTGCTTTAGACAAGGATATTCGTGTGAATCTCAGTTAGTAGGATATATGCAAGATATTTCTGATGAAATGGTCAGGGGAGGTCAAGTTAATAGTGTGGCACTAGATCTTTCAAAGGCCTGTGACAGAGTGAGCCGTAAAATGGTGCTAAATAAGGTAAAAACTATTGGAACTGATAAAAAGGTGATTTTCTGGGTGGAAGAATTCCTAAAAGGTAGAAAGCAAAAAGTTAGGGTAGGAAATTCAATAACAAAAGAAGTAGAAGTGAACATGGGAGTCCTACAGGGTAATGTATAGGGACCATTGTTATTCGTTATTCTAATGAATGATTGTGTTAATGGTTTACTGTCAGAAGTTAGATTGTTTGCAGATGACATAATGTTATATAAAAGGATCAAAATAGAAGACTGTAAACAGCTGCAGGGTGATCTAGATAGGATAACTTGCTGGGTGAGTCAACATGGGATGAAGATAAATGCAAAGAAGAGTCAGATTATTAGGTACACAGATAAAAAGTTAAAGGTTGATTACAATTATAAAGTGGGGAAGGAGTTACTTATTGAAGACTCAAAATGTAAATACCTTGGCATTACATTTGATAGAAAACTTAACTGGGCAGGACACATTGGACAGGTAGTAGGGAAAGAGTTCAAAATCCTTCACCTATTGGAAAGACTGATGAGGGAATGCATTAGAGAAGTAAGGGAATTGGGGTACAAAACTTTGATCAGACCACTGCTGGAATATGGTGGTGTAGTTTGGGATCCACAAATGCAGGAGTTGGAGGGGGTGCAGAGGAGGGCTACCAGGTTTGTCTTTGGAAATTACCACAGAGCACAATCGGTAACTAATATGATAAAAGAGCTGGAGTGGGATTCATTGGAGGATATAAGGAGGGTGAAGAGAGTCATGGGAGTGTACAAAGCCTATACTGGTGATGAACCATGGAAAGATATTGATGTGAAAATTAAGAGAGATACTTGGAACGGTAAGGTTGACCATGACCACAAGCTGCCACTTGATTTCAGGTATAAGGGTGTGTGAAAATTTTCTTTTGTAGTAAAGGGAGTGAGGGACTGGAATAAATTGCCAAGAGAAGTGATGAATAACTTACCGGAAACACTGAAAGAATTTAAAGTAAAAATCAGCGGAGGGCAAAAGTACGTAGGAAGGGAAAGGGAGGCAGTGTAGGTAGACTGCCACCGGAGCAGGCACTCCATGACAATTTTATCAGTTATTATTATTACAATAGTTACTGAAAGGATTTATGCATTTTGTTCTTATAAAAGATAAACTAATGCATAATAATGGTAGACTTCAAACAGCCTAGTGCACTAAAGACATTCATCCTGTTTGTAGTCGGATATATTAATTAGCATCAAGTATACATTTCTGAGAAATCTACTGACTTATTCAGAATACCTAATAATGTGAGTATGTCTAGTTTATTTGATAAAAAATATAATCTACAATATCAAAAACTTTGAATGGCTCAAGAAACTAACTAACTTCATAAACTTTCCTATTGAATCCTTTTTACCTTTACCACTAATGAACTCATTTTTGTTTTTACACATACTATATTTGAATAGCTAACCATAATACTATCTTAATTTCTATGCTTGTAAATGTTAATACTTTACAGCAAGATTGTTTCACTCTGATTTTTCATAATAATATGTAAGTAGTACAAGTATATCATTACTGTTGTTTAATATTATACAATAATCATGTATATATAGTATGAAAGATGTTTCACATGCTGAAGATATTCTGTATTGTAAAAATCTAGTCAGCTACAACTTGAAGCCCATGCACACATCTTTTGTGGGACTCACAAAATGATATCTGCTAAACCATATTAAGACCTGTATTACTGATTTTATTAATAAAAGTTGTTAAAAAATACTATAAATTACAAGGAAAGGGAAAATGACTCATCACTCACCAAAGTTGAAGGCAGCGACAGGAGAAGAACATATATCACGAACACACATATGTACACAATATTTTGGTCTGAGACCTTCTTCATGTTAAAGAGAACGAGTCATGTGTTTCGGGAGGTGACTAAGATGTTAGTCCCATTGCCATATTGATAATCCAGTCAGCCATGTAACAATCTTCGGCGTGTGCACACCTCCCGAACCACATGACTCATTCTCTTTAACTCGAAGGAGGTCTAAGACCAAAATATTGTGTATATTTGTGTGTTCATGATATATGTTCTTCTCCTGTCGCTGCCTTCAACTTTGGTGAGTGATGAGTCATTTTCCCTTTCCTTGTAATTTATATTGCTTAAAGCCGTTTCCCTTTTCCTTTGTTTAATTATTAAAAAATATGAAATGTGAGTAGGATTCTGGAATATTTTACCTAATTTGAGGTAGAAATGTATGGCTTATGAGCAGTAGCTTGACCATTGTACTCCATTCTTTTTAATTCTCAATGCAGTCGTTGTGCTGGTTGGACTGTTGTTAGCACTTTGTAGTGATCCCTTCTGCTGATTGCTTTTTATTTTTTACAACTCGGTTTCAGGCACTTAGTGTGTGTGGAGATTTTCTTAAGAGATTGGAATAAATTACCAAGAGAAAACGTTAATAATTTACCAAAAATGCTGAATAAATTTAAAGTTAAAATTCATAAAGGGCAAAATAGGTACAGGAAGAGGTGAAATGGATGTGTAAGGAAATTGCCACAGGAGCATGAACTCAGTCATTATTAAATTAAATTAAAATCAAATTAAGCCACTCTCCACAATGCTCAATGCTCCATCATAAAAAGTTGTCGCAGAACAAATTGATCTTGAGTGACTTATGAAGCCATAACACACATTGTTAAGTTTATAGTTCAGTTAGCATTTATTCACAAACCACATAAAATTCCACACCACCACTACCAACAACTTAATTTATTTGACAATGTCTAGATAAGGTTATCTGAGCTTCTTCTCAAAGGTTATAAGTTCTTGCCCTGCCATGACAAAAACTCCCACCTACACCAAACTAATTTCTATACATCTTCCAAAACTTGCCAGAAAACTGCGTACAAAACATCTGAATACCATACCGAAAAGTTCCTCATATCCTGCACTACACTTTAGAAATAATTTTTAAACATTTTTACCGCACTTTAGAACCTAAATGTAACATAAGCTTGTGACCTCATTGAACTGTGCCACAATACAACAATCAAGAATCCAGGTCTTTGTAGTGCACTAACGGCACCTGACAATACCTCTTGAAGTCTCTAGTTAGGCTAAAGAATTAATATTATTCAAAATAGTCTTTAAGCCCTAAAAATGCTTTATCTTGACTCTAAATAATTCCCAAACCTGCTGAACTTAATGAATACATTCCTGAAAACTTGTTTTTACTGACCTTTTTTATGAACAAATCTCTACATTACCAGTAGTCAAATTGGACAGCTTTTAAACTTTACTAAGTCCATAAGCCAAAGGTTGGTTGGATCCTTCCAAAGGATGTATAGTAAGCCATTGTGTCAAAGTTAAGGCAGCCAATTCCTTTCCTCTGGGATCTACAATTTAACATGCAATCTGAATCAAAGAATATCCTGACATAATTCATATGATCAATCACAGCTCTTAAAAATTCATATTCATGAAGAAAGATGTAAGTAAAAATTTGTATGACCTTGTCAAAAAGTTGAGGAAAAAATGTTATTCAGTTTCAGAATCACTGGACAATGTAATAGGAAGGATGTTCTAGGAAAGGAATGGAATTGTGTTACAATACGAAGGTCGTCTACAAAGTAAGTTCCGTTTCTATTTCTATCCGCGGCAGCGCTACGATCGCAGTTCCGAGCATGCACGGCTGTTACTCTGACTCAAGGAGAAGATATGTATGCCATTTTCAGATGGCCGCTGCCGACATGTGCTTCTTTATAATGTCAGCCGTAATTGAAAATGCCGCCGCGTGTGAAATCAGATCTGTGATTCGTTTTCTAAATCCAAAAAAAGTTAAACCAAAGGAAATTCATGGGCAAATCTGCAAGGTTTATGGACAAAATGCTATGAGTGATTCTATGGTTAGAAGATGGGTCAGACTGTTCAATGAAGGACGTGATCAAGTGCACGATGAAGAACGAGGCGGACGCCCATCTGTGGTTACTGATGAACTGGTTCACAAGAGAAGATTAAGCACAACCGTAAGTTTACACTTAGTGTAGAGTTACCAGACATCCCCGTTTGCCGGGGACAGTCCCCGTATTTAGCTCTCTGTCCCCAGACAGATTTCGTCCCCGCAATGTCCCCGGATTTTTACAGTTGTCCTCAAAATTTCTTGTTTTCAAGCGAGAGTTCTTTAAAAGCTCTGATTTGCTAATGCATTCATTTAAAGAAAGAGATATGAAGCACACTACTCTCCTTGTATGTGCCTAGGAAAAAAAGAAAATTACAAGGATACTGCGTCTTGGACACAACAGCTTTGGAAAATCAAGTCTGCTTGCTGTGTGCAACATGGCTGTCTGTGATCTTCATTTAAAATACAAAATATAAACAATATGTGGCTTTTAAGTTAACCCAACCTTTAATCATATAACTTATAAAAGTACAACGCATAATTAGGACAAACGGTGAAAGCGTCCCCGGATTTTGGTGAAAAAGTTGTGAAGCGTCCCCGGATTTGTAGAAAAAGTTCTGGTAACCCTGACTTAGTGCCCTTGCTATGGAAGTTCCACAAATCTCAGGATCACTAATTCATGAAATTGTTACTGAAAAACTGAAATTCTGAACTTTGCTCATGTTGGGTACCCAAAATTCTTACTGAACATCACAAAAAGCAACGGATGGACAGTTTTTGACATGCTACAATGAAGAAGGTGATGGTTTTATTCCTCGGATAGTCACGGGGGATGAAACTTGGGTATTTTATGACACCCCTGAAACAAAAAAACAATCAATGGAATGGAGGCACACTTCATCTCCAACGAAGGTTAAGCCTAAGCAAATCTTGACACCTCGAAAAGTCATGTGCACCATTTTTTGGGACACAAAAGGCATTTGCTGATTGATTTCTTACTATGAGGCCAAACAATCAATGCACATGGTTACTGAGAGACCATTAAGAAATTGTGCCTTGCAATACAGAACAAGCGCCGAGGATTACTGTCAAAAGGTGTTGTTTTTTTCCACGATAATGCCCGACCTCACATGGCGAATGTGACCAAACAACTCTTACGGGAATTTCACTGGGACGTGTTTGATCATCCTCCATACAGCCTGGACCTCGTTCCTAGCGACTTTCATCTCTTCTTATACCTAAAATCTGTCCTTGGTGGTTAACACTTCAACGATGATGACAAGCTGAAAGAACATGTTACCACATGGTTGAATACACAGATGGCAACTTTCTATGAAGAAGGCATACAAAAACTTGTGCCATGCTATGACAAGTGCCTATAAAATTCTGGAAGCTATGTAGGAAAGTAGTTTAACAGTTGTAGATTTTTGTATAATAAATATTTTTTCTGTATCTGTACATGTTTGTTTTATACAATCAAAAGGAACTTACTTTGTGGACATACCTCATATACTAGTCAGACCAGTTCTTTGAGTATGAAACACACTATTGGTCTCAAATACATGAGTTGGCAGGGTGTGTGATTAATGGTAGCTAAACAAACTTGCTTAAACATATTTCTGCAGTGCTAGATCAGTAATTGATATGATAAAAGATCTGAACCAGAAGTCATGGGATGACAGGTGGGTGAAGAGTATTAAGATTGTGAAAGGCATATACCGATAAAGAGACCTGGATAGATATTTGTAATAGAACTGGAAGTAGTACATGTAAGTGATGGCTATGATCATAAATTGGCGCATAACTCCAAGCATAAGGTAGTGCAAAAATATTTTCTTGATTGTAAGGAAGTCAGTGAAGGAATTTGTTACCTCGTTTACCAAAATAATTTTAAAAAATGTGAAAGTATACAAAAAATAGAAATTTGTGAAATACAGAAGTAGGTGAGTAGGAAATTGCCATTTTTGTGACTGAGTTTGTCTCAAAATATTTATTCGGTCATATGATTTTTGCAGAGTTAACCCCACTTTAACAATTTTTTTTTATTTTTTCTAGTAACCTAAAACCGTTCCCTTCAATTACAGGTCCTCCAGGTCCAGAAGGTATTGGTCTGCCAGGACGTGAAGGAGAAAGAGGGGAACCTGGAAGGCCAGGTAAGATTCTGTAACCTTTCATTTGTTGTTGTTATTAAGGTAGGAGACAAACAATGCTTGTTGTATTGAATCAGTTGGAACATATTATTATCACAAATTTTTATGCTTAACCAGTATGTCAGAGATAAGAGTCTATTTCATCTCTTCTGGGACATTCAGTTTAATTTTTAATCCAAATCACAAAATCAGACCAATGTATTTCACATAAACAAAGCAAGCTTTGATAGGTGTAAAGGGTCAGATAATGGGGTGTTAAAATTCTGGTCCATACTGGGAATCAAACTGGAAACCTATCCCAAAGGAGAAGGATATTTCAAACTTGCTGAAAAGTCAGAGGGACAGTTACTTTTTTCCCCTTTAGGCACTGAACTATTAATGTAGTGGGCTGCTAATGTATTGACATATAAAAGGAGAATGAAACTTTCAGTTACTGCCCTTATCCCAATGGAATAGAAAAATAGCTTATATTTATGACAAAGAAATAACATAACGGACTGTTTGGGAAGAAATGTGGAAAATACTTTCTAATAGATTCCATTCAAATAGTTCATGGTTTTAAATTACATCTGAAAAGTTAGGAAGTCTGAGTGATTTTAAATAGCATCGTACTCATTACTTACACATTTATAATTTCTGTCAACAGGACTACCAGGACTCAGAGGTGCCCCAGGCCCACAAGGTCCTCCTGGCTTCTGTGAATACTGTAACTATCCAGGAGGTTACCTGCAGGCAATTTCAGCATCCAGACCTGCTGGAAATACAAAGGGTCCATGAGGCATCAATTAATGCCCTTTTAAGATACTGCCACCAATCTTAGGATCAATTTGTAACTTAATGTGAGAAAATAAAGATTTCCTGGTCCATTAGAAGGAAAGGAAAGAAATGCACTGTCAGCAACATATTCCAGTAATTTCAGTGGACAGAAAATAATGAAATGGAAACTGTCCATGTTTCTTTCCATATATATTTTCTGAAGCTTTCCACTGAGAAGTCATAAGAGCAATGCAATACAGAGCATGTTAATTGTGATTTAGTTTTAAGGTAAATGCTTATTTTTAATCCAAAAATTTGATTGTAACTGTATTTTCATTCACAAGTTGGGAGTTGCATTTATAATTGTTCTACTTAAGGAGCATTTCCTGAGTGAGTAATGCCACATATATGTTGTTCCTTCATACTTTAAACGTCAGTTTGTGTAATTTAAAATATTAATTCTACAGTTTTGGTACTCTCAGTACTGACTGAAAACCTCCAGTTACTTGTGCCAATGTGTTAGTTCAGTATATATGTGTATAATTTACCAACTTTCCACCTGAGTGTCGCCAAAACGATAAGCGTACAAGAAATGGCATGAAAATTGGAACAAGTTTTACACATCACTACAAATATAATTTAACTTTTCCCATGATTGTTAATTTTTCTTTGTAGTAAGGTAACAACAACCATGCAAATATGTTTTAGCTAATAGAATGAGTTTGTAGCAATTATCACTGCCAGTTTGGAATCAACTCTGTGATTTTTCACTTAGTTGTTTCTAGCAATTTATAAATGATATTTTATTTAAACAATATTTACTTTGTCATATGTTTATTTCATGTGTAGAATGACTTCATTTGTATATTAATAATTAATTATAACAGTTTTTGTATTTTTGAAATATTTCCACTGAAAATTAATCAGTAGGATTATCCTGTATTTTTCCACTTACAGAAGCAAAAATGCTTCTGTGATGTTCAAAAGTGATCCATTTTTTAATTACTGTTTGTTCTATAGAACACGTAGTACTTCAAAAAATTTGTTTTTCTCAAACTAACTACTTGTGCAAATTTTTATTGTATTTAAAGTCATTTATATAAATGTGTGTTCCTAGATTTATTTTGTATATTATTTGTTAAAATCATTGTATGAAACAAATAACTAAAGGAATGTGCCATATGTAAATGTATATGATTTGTTGAAATATAGAGATGATAATTATATTGTTCAGATTACAATATGTTCTAAATCAATTTCTCCAGCTGAAAATTATGTTTTATTATTTACATCTTGTGAAATTAGTAAAACCCATTGCCTAGTGAGCATGGAAAAGACTTGGGAGTACAGATATTTTGTATCTCTTTTTCTATTTTTGTACAATTTCTTTTATTATGTACATTATAATTTTAATTACATAATAATATTATATTTGAAATATATTTTGTAGATAACAGATTTAATCTTGCCATATCACTGTTGATGAATAAGTTCAGCGCAATATAACTTTTAAAGAATAAAAGCACTATGGCACAAAAATGTTAAAATGTAAATAGATTTGATGGTGGTGCTTAAACTTAACTATCAACGTTTTGCCAAGCAAATTTTTTTTAAAAATATATGATTGTTAATAATTTTATTTAAACATGCACATACAGTTTTTGACTCTTAATAGTATCACCTTTATAAGCCAATTCAATTATTGAAGCTGCTATGTCCTTTAAAAACAATGAATGAAAATAAATTATGATTGAGAGGTAAAAGATATTTCAAGTGTACAGTGTTTAAATTTGAAATGAGTTTTGTTGTATGACTTATTTGCAACTGTCCCATTCATTATTCAATTAAATCCTAGATCTGCAAAGATGTTTTATTTTGCTTTATTCAAGATGCAAACCACAAGTCAGTTGAAACTTTTATTCCTATCTTCTGATTTATTTCAGTTCAATTTGTGTATGTTATCAGCTCCAAAGACCATAAAAAATGTAATTTGGTTTCATTTGTATGTAAACAGATATTTTTATATGTACAGAATCATAGCTTTAACTAAATTTTTGGCATTTACATTGCTGTCATGTTGCTGGAATGATATAAAACTTCTTTTTTGTGATGATGCAACACTAAGTTTAAGTAAAGCTATTTATAACCCCGAATTTGTTTTATTTCAAATTAAGGGAAACATTTAATTTAGAGTAAATAACATAGGGTAGGGAAAAGCACCAATCACTCAGTAAAGTTGAAGGCTGCAACGAGTGTACAATATGGATGTGCATTATTTGAAATACATGAATATTGATTTACTAACTCATTCAAATTGCTGGCAACATTACCAATCAAAAATCACATGAATACTTGGAATGTTGTGCAAATAACAATGAATTTCACAATACTAACGATGCCGCCACTGAATTTCATGTTGTGATTATTATTATTATTTTCATGAGAGTTTTATTTTGCTTGATGGATGCAAGTTATTACAATGTAAGTAAAACATATAAAAAAAATATTTACTACTGCACATCATACAAAACACATCTCATTTGTTCCTAACTTAAAATTAAATTTCCACTTTATTCACCTTTGTTGTACAGTATAGGTTGATTCTTGCAGATTTGTCAGATTACAATTTGTAAAATTTTTATTAAAAGTTTTCACTGCGGAAAAAAAAAAAATTCTTTGTCTGGGGTGACAGGAAAAACATTCCATTTATATGTAAGCATTGTTTAAAGATATAAAAAATATCTGTTTGCAAGATATTTCAAAAATTCTTACAGGAAACGTTAAGCTCCAACAAACTTTTTGAACCATATAATAAGAATTCAATTTATTTGCTATTCTTGTTTTGCAGTACCAGTATCAAATGTTATTGTGATCTGAGACACCAGGACAGGTGCTAGGATTCTTGGGCCTCGAGTAAGCTGTAAGAACCGAGCATGCAGTGCGGTTCTGCATAAAGCTTGAATCTTAACTCTGACCGTGTGTAGCCTTGGATGCTACAGTTTTGACTTAGTTAAGATGATACGGCCGCCACATAGGTTTTTAACCAGAAAACTATGAAACGGTAAAGTTCAATAAATAGTTCATTGCCATTTAAACAATTATATTCTTCCCAATTTCACAAAGCCAAAAACTGTACAGGCAATCAGACGACTTTTCCAAGAAATGTTTTACAAGTTCGATTAACCGGCCAAGCCAGACCACACCCCAATAGTTCAAAGAATTAAATCTCTAGTTGAAGAAAGCCAATAAAAGTTTGTCACGCGCTTCCATTGGTCAAAAGTTTAGTTAATTTAGACAATCCCGAGGCCTCACTTGGAGAAATACTATTTTAACACGACATTATGGTTAACTTGAATAAAACAAGCGGCATCATTCCAAAATAAAACTTTCACTGATGTGCTAGATATAAAACTTTCCGGCCTACTAAGCTACATGTTATCACGCAGACTGCTTCCGTACGACTGGGCGCGAACAACTGCACGCACGGGTGTATATCACATAGCGCTTCTCGAAGATTCCTAGTGACTGCTTTCTCACGCGAACCGTGAGAATGTATTCACTTCCTTATTCACAGGGGTGGCTGCTGGGAAGCTGATCAGATATGAAATCGCACATCTGAAGTCCTAACATTGGCTAATCTGACCTTGACAATAAAAATAATTCAATCTGCTTGAAACTTTACAAATAGCTAGATCTTTAAATAAACGTTAACTTTAGTTATTATACTAAATATCGTAATTTTAGTCGTTTCACAATCCTATTCCAGGCGAATGCCGAAGAATGTTGAAATTGAAAAATATTGAAAATACTATCTTAAAAATTGTAAATCTGCTTTCTAACTTGAATTAACATAAAAACTAACTATAAAAATGAAATGCAATAATATTCTATCCAATCTAACTCGTAGTTCTGAGAATAAAATTTGGCTACGCAGTTACAAAATTTAATAGATAGCTTACAAAGAGTTCTTAGCAGTGACATAACCAGTCGGGGCACGGCATGCTTTTTCCCCACACACACACCACACCTCCCCTACTGCCGGCCCTGCAAGTGCCTCAAGTACCTACAAACAAGTGGAATTGTGTTGTTTAGCGAAGTCAATTAATTTTGATAACTTAGTTGAGAATTTTGTAGTTGACACTCTGTCAACAATATGGAATGTAGAAAATGATTGATTTATGGCTATAATTGAAAATGTTATTCAGTAAACATCAAACCCCACAAGAAATTATTTGCCATCACACTCGCAAAACTAGCTTTAAAAGTGATTGATTGAAGCAATTGATTGTCTACACATGATGGCAGATATTTGGCCTTCATCCAAGCTATCTGGGTATGATGGGTTATTGCATTGATTGCAACATATCTGGAAGAAAAAGTTCTACATTTTCTTGCTGGAGATTTAAAGGATCTCGTACATTTGATAAAAGTAACTGAACCGATTGCTGACATACTTGTACATTATGAGTTTGATTTAAAATTATCAAAAATTATGAAGACATTTACTGACAATGAATCAAATATGTTCAAAGGCTTTAAAAAGTATGGGAAACCTACTTTGAGAACATACACAGTATGCGATAGAGATTCAGCTAACATTGAAAATATTGAACCTACTGATGAGGTGTTATTACTGAATTTCCCAAACCATCTAAATAATGAAAGATAATAGGCCCGCCGCTAGCTGTTTGAGCGCCCTTGTGCAATACCTTCAAACATTATTTGCCATCTCCATTGTTGCCACCTCGAGTGTCGCCAAAGGAAAAAAAAAAAAAGTCGCCCGCTACATAATACGCTGCAAATTCCGTCGTGGTGACAGTGGGCGCAACTATCGCTGGGTGGCGACTGTCGATCACTCAGTTTGCCACCTGCTTGTGGTGCACACCCGCTTACAGTGGGCCTGAAAGATATACTACTCATACAATGGATTTAATTACTTCATGAGTTACAGACAAGATGTCAAAATAATTCATAGAAGAAACTTCACGATATGGCAATTGTAAAATTTCAAGCACTTTGAAATCCGAGTTGAAGGTGTCCAAAAGCATGTGAAATAAATTTAGAGTCTACTGGAAAATCCCCTACTTCTCTATGTCCAACTTGATGTCCAGCGTGTGCTCTCCATTGTAATTAAATTAAATGGATGTAATTCGTATTATTATAATATTCAAGATATTTGTGTTGTAGAAGATACCTTGACTGAAACATTAAAAAAACTAATTTGACAACTTTTAATGAAACTGAAATTCATTTTGTTAAAGAATAGACACATAATCGTAAAAAAAACTTATTGTTGAAGACATCTGAAGTTTAGGGAGGGACAAAGATACCTTCTATGGATGTTTACCACCAGGTGAATGAGAATGCAATAGATGTTAAGCAGTTTGCAAATGGATAATCCTACACACTGTGGTGTGTTGCTATATATATTTAAAAGAAGCATTAGAATGCATTTTGTGGGACTCTACCAATTACAAGAAACTGAGGTAACGGACAGCATATTACCATCTGTATGAAATTCTTTTTTAAAAACTCAAATGGTTGACAAGGTAAACTGAGAACACAAAAAAGTATAAATTGTTGTTGAGATACTAACTATAAAACAAAATGATGTTCAAAATACATATAATCCAATGGGGAAAAAAGTAAAAGACTGTATTTTATGATATATTTGTAGAGGGTTCAGATTCTTCCGTAGCCAGTGTCAATGCAAACTCTGCCATAGACCTAGAAATACTGCAATATTTAGGGGATAATGATACTGGTTTAGATTGCTCGAATAAAAATCCAACAGTAAAAAAAGTGATCCAAAAAATAATACTTGTTTTTCTAGTACTGCTCCAGTAGAACTTTATAATAAAGATGTCTCATAGACTAATCATGAAGGATGACTTGTAAGAACAAGTAGTGTTAAAATCCATTAATTTAGTGAAATAAATAAAATACATAATAAGTGAACAAAAAGTATTTTATTTTAGTAAAAGTATTTTAAAAATACCTATTTTGTATTTAAATACTTACATTATAAACCATTTCATATTTTGTATTTGAAATAGAAAAACAAGAATTTTTTTGATTTTAAATGCTTTTTTAAAAGTATTTTGTACATCTCTGGTGTACAACACGCGAGAAGAACTTAAACACAGGATATTCCAAAGCTAATAATCCAAGTCAGCTACATATCCAGGTTAGCACAGGGAAGAAAACTTTGAGCTTGTTACTGACCACAATGCATACACTATAGTGATGTGATTTTGTAAAGGGACTTGGAGGTCTGCATCTGCCAATCCCATTAACAGTCTCAGAAGGCCTGCATGAAAACAATTTACCCTGTAAATATTATTACATACCAGCTCACAAACAAACAATAATATTGAGACTTATCTGCAACTCGTTCAAACAAAATGTTTGGAGTAAATTATCAACAAGAATGAGTATCATTAAAATAGATAAAGTCTATTAGTAACTGAAAAAATAATTTCATTAAGAGTATTTATAAAGCAAAAGAAAAGACTGAAATGACACTGACCATCGTAATGAAAGAATAGACCCGTATTCTGTAGATTTAATACACATAAAACAGATTATTCAGTATTTCTTTTTTAAAAAGAAAAAAAAAGAAAGAAAAAAAGAGCAACTTCAGTGTATAAAATCCACATTGTACACTGAAACAGATTATATGGTATAACTAATAGAACAAGTGATATGGAATTAATTTAATATAATTATCAACACTTTATGACAGGGCAACGTAACCAGTGGCGTAGCAAGATTAAATGGGTGACCTTTTTTTAGCTCTACCAAGTCTTGTGATTGTGAGGTTTGCTGGAAGAGCTTGGGCGTCCTGGTGCACGGCACCACCTAGCCCTCTGACAGCTATGCCGCTGAATGTAACCCATTCAGTTAAAAGAAGTGGCTCAGGTAAGACTATCACTACTCTGCTGCTCTGACCTCTAAACAGGAAATTTACCACTTGTCTAACTGGACATAGTGTTTAGCTTGGAGAGAAAGAAAGGGAGAGAGTGGTGAAATGAGGAGCAGTGTAAAGGGAACATTACCTGGAGCTTCCAGTTCAAAGTAGACAGGGTATAGTATGAATTGTAAGTACTAATTGTAGGAAGCAATTGATGGGTTACATGTATGAGTTGTTTCTCATAGTACTGCCACTTTCTAAAAGAATATTGGTTGCAATTAAGATCAGCCTTTCATATAAGACTGTTGAATAAATTATGCAATTTTAAATTATATAAAAACTAAAGTTAAAGACATTTCTCCATAGCTTGGATTGTCTGGGCAGTTGGTTACAGATTAGGATAGGGAAATGAACCACCACATACCTTTAGACGATGGATATGGGATGTAAACACAAAAACACACATGTTTTAGGAACTTTTGGGTCTAGGGTCTAGTGTCCAACACCAACCCTCCATAATGTTCTCCTGTTGATAAAGGGCTAGACCTGAAAATTCATATATTATGTGTGTTTTTGTCTTTTTTGTGTGTTCATGCCCTACATCCATCTAAAGGTAAAAGGTGGTTCATTTCTACATTCTAATCTATAATTCCTTTTCACTACTTAGCATCTTTTATTTAATTGTTTTCTCCGGTTCCGGGTTCGAATCCCGACAGGCGCGGGAATTTTGAGAGTTGTGTTTGATCATATGAGCTATGCCAGGACGCTCCGTGGTTCGGATTCCATGTTAAACTGTAGGTCCCAGAGAAAAAGGAACTGGCCGTCCTACCTCTAACACAATTGCTTAGTATGCCTCCTTTGGGAGGATCCAACCAACCTTCGGGTTGTGGACTAAGTTAAGTTTAAGTTGTATATACACAAATTTAGTTGAGATGGAACATATTACCCTGTGTGAGACTCCATCCACACCTACTTTACCATTTCATAAAATTTTATTTTTAACTGTTTAAAGTAAATTTTTTAGCATATCGTTCAGTAATTTATTCAAGCCCCTGACTGACTCCTTGAATTTAATTGCAATGAGGTGCAAGATCCAGTACCAATTTTGCCACTCCCTTACACCCGAAATTAATTGCTAGTTTATGATCATGGTTATCTTGTACCTCCAAAATACTCATTCTTTTACCGGTTTCAGTCCAGGCCTCATCACTAATATATGTTTGATACAATCACAGCACACCTGCCTCCTGTCTTCTAGTAACTCCCAACACAGGCTCTTTATAATATCATATTTCACAGTAATTTCCATAAATAAATCTTGCTGCCTCCTTTGCACTCCATCTAACTGCTGTATTTGAGCACAAATTTAGGTCCTGTACTTACCATATTAATTTGAATGTATTACAAGTGTATGTTTCACAATCAGTTCTTCCTCAACCTCATAATCTCACCAAAATTTTTTTTTTTTTTTTCTTTCTGTATACATAATAAGCTGACTCTGGCTGTTATCTCCATTTGATGTTGATTAACCCATAGATATCATGTCCAGGCCAATCTGCAGCTGTCCATAAACTGCTTGCTTCTCTCACAGAGATTTCCAATATTAAATAAACTCTTCTTGGATTTCCAGCTGCGTAAAAAAGTCACACTCGTGGGGCGTTTTGAAGGCATCTATCTCGGATCTCCTTTTCAACCACAGATATCACTGAATAACTGTTTGTTTATGCACTGCTGCAGGAATGGTGTAAGATAAAAGTCAACCCAGAGTGATGAAGTTATCCACTCTTCTGCTCATTAGGGAGTGTGCATAAACTATGTGGCTCGGTCTAGGGGAGGAGGGGTTGGCTGGAAAGCTACGTTGGGCTACGTGGGGTGGGGGAGGAGTGCGAGCTAGGTCACATAGCTTTTCATTCATATTATTTGTCACAGTTAAAAAGAGATACAGAACACACAACAGCATGTAAATATTTATTTTCGCCATTTAATTATCCCCGTATATAATTTACGATAGTCTGACAAGAGAAAACAGTACAAAATGTCTTCTGGAATCTATAGGGAAAAAGGCTACATTGTGGGGGGGGGGGGGCGGCAAAAGACACGTTGGGCTACATGGGTGGGAGGGGGGAGGAGGGGTTCACAGGAGGCCAAAATGGAGCTACGTGGTTTATGGACGCTCCCTTACCGAGGTGAAGCTGTTTCAGCATTTTGATAGCCGGGTTCCAGGCGCACTGAGTTGTCCCTGTTTACTAAAGAATCAGTTGTTCTGATTTCTACAGCTTCTGTTATAATGTTGTCCCAAAAATTTCTGACCCGAGCTAAAATTTTAGTTGAAAAACAAAAAAATTAAAAATAAATGTTTGTCCTTCCTCAACACTGTGTTAGGTCACAGTTTAGCATATGCTACCATCCCAGTTGTACAGTAAATAGTTTTATAATTCTTATTAAGCTATGATCAATGTATTATATTAATGAAATGTTATAACATGTACAATGTAATCACTCACGAATTCCACAGACTGGTAAACTTCATTGTTATGGGGTATTTTTAAATTAGATTTCTAAACATGTAATAACAGAATCTTTGGACCACTAGCACAGCCAAAGGAGGGGTTTAAGTAGCGTTCTGTAAGAGTGAGGACACATATCACTGATGATATACAAAGCGCACATGGTATACGATGAATGCTGCGGCATTGGTTACTCTTGATCATTGGTTAATACTCTTTTGGAGTGTATGTTTAAAGGTACTACTTGACATTGGAAGCCAATTGTAGTGAACTTTCATCAATGCATTAATCATTAATTAGAAGTATTCACACCTGACCTCATGTTAGAATTAATGGTTTATTATATTGTAATCTCCATACTACATGTGCGGTCAAGAGACGGTGTTTAAGGGGCCAAAAAAACCATCCAAAGACTTGTAGCATGAAGTCGCCAACAATTTAAAATTTTATATCAGGCGACTTTCTGCTGAAGCATTTAATTAATATTCAATGGGAGGTTACATTTGGCGACTACTGCCAGGCATATTACATTTGTGTAACCTCTGCCAGGATGGTGACATTTGTCAACCCTATACCAGGTTACAACAGCTGATTTCTCTTCTTGTCCCAGACCAACATTTCTTGCGTGTTCCACACTTCACTGCACAATACACCAGTGTGTTTGTCCAATATAACCATAGCCTCATTCTAAGGTATATAATACACACTAAGGGGTTCATACACCTAGGTCATTTTTAATGCTGCCTACCAAATTTTTCATTTTTGTGGGTGATCTGAAAATTGTCTTGACTCTGTGTTTCTGTTTATTTCATTTATATTTATATATTTTTTATATATTACTTTTGGTGTTATATATTTCTTTAAAATATGTATTTAGAATCATTATTATTATAGTATCTATGTTTACATGTAAGAATAATAGTAAACACAATAATAATAACCAATTATATTTCAACTTTTCACTAAAAAAAAATCTATAGTGGGATTAAATGTAATGTAGAGGTATATAATTTTATATGCGCCCCGCAGAGTTATGATGCATTTTCAAAGTGGCCCACAAGATTATTTGGCTTGGCCGCCCCAGTGCCGGATTAAGACAGCAAGGAAAAAAAAGGTCGCCCATCTAGCCTAGGCACGGGGCCACCCTAGGAGGCGCGAGGCCCCCCAGAAGGCGCAAGGCCCGTAGCATTTGTTACCTCCTGCTACATGGTTAATCCGGTACTGGGCCACCACTGTTCTAAATGGTTGTGTTGATGGTTTACAGTCAGAATTTACATTATCTGCAGATGATATAAGGGTATATAACAGGATCGAAATGGGAGAAGAATTTGAACCGGTGCTGGCAGGGCTGACATTAAGAGGGGAGAGGGGATAAGTGGGGCAAATGTACCCTGAGCCCGCTGGCTGAGGGAGGGGGATGATGACCAGCAGGGGCCACCCAGTCCAAGAAAGGCCTGACGGATGTCCCCATCCAATGAAAATCCTAGCATCAGCCCTGGTTGCAAAGTAACCTGGATAGAATATCTAACTGGGTAGGCCAACATAGAATGAAGATAAATGCCAAGAAGTGTAAGCTTATTAAGGACACAGACAAAAATCTAAAGATTGTTTATGATTAAAGGATGGGAATAGAATTGCTTGTTGAAGGCTTGAACTGTAAATATTTTGAGATAGCATTTGATACTAAAATTAACTGGCCAGGACACATTGGGCAGATAGTAGGAAAAGCATACAAAATCCTTCATTTACTTCAGAGGATATACCAGAAAAATGAGGAAATCAGTTTACAAAACTTTGGTCAGACTATTGCTTGAATATAATGACACGGTTTGGGATCCACATTTTATGTATGAAATACAGGAGTTGTAGGACATACAAAGGAGAACTGAGAGTAGTGCATGAAAAGGAAAAGAGGACCATGGGCACAAGTTGACACTTGATTTAGTACATAAGGGATTGGGGAATTTTTCTTTTGTGGGTAAGGGTGTCAGAGATTGGAATAAATTATCAAGAGAAGTGATGAATCATGTACAAAAAACACTGCAGGAATTGAAAATTCGTAAATGGCAAGATTAGATGGGTGAAGAAATTTAACATTTAAAGCATGTAAAATGATAATAAGAAAGCAGTAATTATATGACTAGGGTAATTGCAACCAGATCATGTACTCCATTGCAACTAAATTCAATTTTAAATACACAGCATTAATTTTTTTAAATTTGTGATGGAGTGTTTCCCCCTTTCCATCTATTTTTTCCCCTTTTCCAGCATTTTTCATAAAATATTCATCATTTATCTTGGAAGTTTATTCGAATCCCTGACCCCCATAGCTATGAAAGAAAATCGGGTCTACTGGAGCTCGCGATTCCGCTACAACAACATATAGTAATATCGTTGGAATACTGTATAGTCAGTCGCAAGACGTATTATTATCAAGCAGTAATTCCGTTGTAATACAGCCTGGACCATTATTTTCAAGCACAAATTATGTTGTAATACAGCCTGGACCAGTATGAAACCGTTAAATGTACTTAGGGAATAATTTATAGTTGAGACTTGCGTTTGACCACTGCAGTATTATGACAACTCCTGGCGGAATCGCGATCTCCAGTAATCCCAGAAAATCTTCCCACTTTTTTAAATCTACAAATATTAACAGGACTCATTTTTCACTTATACCTCCTCTGCTACTTACTTTATCTAGTATTCCGTTAAATTCCCCAAAGAAATACACTTTGTCCTGTCTACCAACCTTACTGGTCTATAAAATCCAACATTTCACAGAATAGGGGGAAGATGGGTGTGTAGGGAAATTGCCACCGGAGCCTGTGCTCCATTGCAATTAAATTAAATTAAACTCTCAGGTTACTTGTAAAATAAATTCCTTCCTTATTCTTTAAAAACGTAATGTGCCATAATAAGGCACAAAACAGTTGGGAAGTGTTTGTGATGCACTGGAGAAGTATAAAATGTAATATTAACGTTCGTAACTCGAGCATAGCCATAAGGTAAAGTCTAATTCTTGAAACTCCAGCAATGGCGCTTTCGAATATGGCGGTATAAGCTAGTTTTTTATTTATTGCGCTAGTGCTGCTGTCTTTCGGACCAAATGCGAATTAACTTTGAAGTGCATCTTAGTTTGTTTATCGACTTGTGGTTTTATGGGGGTAGAAATGTTTTCCGTGCAAAGTGACATTTAGTCGGTGGTAAAAAGAGTCGAACGTTTAAGAATTCGTAAGTATCTTACTGTTTGCATCTTGTGGCAATGTAATGTTTGTTCTAATGGACACGTTTATTTACCATATGACCTAAAGCATCATGAACCTATGTTAGCGGCTTTTGACAGTTACCCGTTTTATTGACATATTTATACATAAACGAGATAATTACACGAAAATCGTAACACTTGTTTGTTATTAGGGAGCTCAGGATTTTTTTATTGGTTTCCAGACAATGATTTCTCGCTATAATAGAACAAAACATAACTTCCCGCAAATCTTTTAAAATGATCGCAGGTGGTTCGTTCCCAAAGTAATTATTGACAGTTTGTTGCAATTCGAAAGTCAAGGCAATTGTTGAAACCATTTGACAGTTTTTATTTCTTTTAATATTGTTAAAGCATTGTGCACTACTGAGAAAAATCCTTAATTTTATGTGTTTGTATAATTTTGCACAACTGTACATGGTAACTAGTTGCATATTAAAATATATATGAAATAGTTTTTGTCATAAAGTGCTTACAAAATGAGAGCTTTAGAGATATAAACTGCTGCTTCTTAGACTTGTATTGCATGTCATGCATGGAATTCGAGTTATGCAAATTTTGTTATAAGCGAAAATAGGAAGGTGTAATCAATTTAGTCACTGATTCCTCAGAAATTATTATTTATTAGTATATATTACTACTGATCCCAGTGCCCATTTCATCGCTCACTTATTTTTAAATAGCGAGACGTTTCTTATCTTTTACATTTAAGTTGTTCATCACCTCCTTTAGTAACTTATTCCTGTCCATAACTCTGGCACTTAAAAATATAAAACTCACTATTTCCTTGCGTCAGAAACATAGTGCAAATTTATTATCTTGCTCATGTTTTCAGTTCTTTATACAGTTTCATAAGTCTTTGCCCAAACTGCATCTAGGATTTTATCTTCCCACTTACCTCTTCACCCTTCTCCTGTCTTCCAATTAATTCCAATGCACTTCCATTATCATATCATTTAATGAATGTGTTCTAAAGTAATTTACTAAAAAAAAACTCAGTTGCCTTCCCTTTCCCCTTAAAGTATGTTCTTCACCATAGTTAAGAAAGGGTCTACCCGAGGTTTCATAACACAGCTCCCTCACTGGCCTGGTATCTCTGCCCTCACTCCACTTCTCCAGTGTGTCTTATGCACCATTTTACAATCAAATTATGAGTCAAGATCAGTATTTCCACTGATAGTTCTCCCTCAACCATTAAACATACAAACATTTAATTTTTTGTGTATTTAATTAGCTGACTTTTTATGGCAATTATCTTCATTCCACGCACACCTATCCATCCAGATATCTTGCCCATATCACTCTGTCCTTTGGCTTTGCATTTGTGCCCTCCAGATTTTGGTATTTCATGTTTCCGAAAAATTATTCCAGCAAATGGTTCCTTCAAAATGCCATGGCTGAATTCCTTTCCTTTCCTAGGTCTACCAGAGAACATGATTCCGCACCAATAACATTCCTCCACGCCGATTAATACTGCAGTAGTCAATTGCAAGACATACTGTTTTCAAACAGTAATTACGTTTTAATACACCCTAAAGCAGCATGACCCTGTTAGAACTACTCCGGAAAATATTTCTAGCAGTATTTGTGTTTGACTACTGCAATATTATGGCACCAATTCATTGCAGAATTGCTATCTCCAGTAATCCACTTTTCCCACTTCTAATGACCTTGACATTGAGAAGGAATAAAGCCATAAAGAAAAAAGGTCTCTTTTTAGCTGTTCACAATTCTCTTGGTTTAGTCTTATTACATGATTCATCTGCAAATAATCTAGTAACTGATTGTAAGTAAACAACAGAATCATTCACTAACAGCAGTGGCTCAAAATGCTACACTATGTAGATTCTGTTCATGCTTCCACTGCACCTGGTGTGACTTTACCTACCCTAACTTTTTGCTTCCTACCTCATAAAGTTTCTTCCAGCAAGAATCATTCTGGTTCACGATAATGGTTTTAACCTTCTTAACTGTTCTTTGAATCACTATGTAAAAGACTCGTAGATCCAGTATAACACAATCCACTTGGTCTCTCTTGTCCATATCATCTGAAATTAAATGAGATTCAGAAGAAGAATTTCTCCTAAAACTATTTTGTCGATTCACAAACTATTTCTTTTACTTGCGGATGGTCTTGAGAGGTTTGTATATCAAGCTTTCTGTCAGTTTACTTGCCACTGAGGTCAAATGAATATACTACAATGATTTTATTTTTTGTTGAGAAGAACCTACTACAATCCTGTTCCTGGCACTAAGGGCCACATTTAAGCGGGCCCTAAACCACTTGTACAGCCTAGGGGCCCAAAGAGCCTAAATGTGGCCTTGCTGACACTTGTACTCAAAAGTCACACCTTTACTGACTCTTTCTGCATCCTTATACACAATTGTTTTTGAGTACCCTTTCTCTCCCTTCATTTTGTAATGTAGATATATAAAATTTCTAGTTTCATCATTCAACGTTTCTTCTCCACTCATTATATTCTTCATTAAAGCTTCCTTAGCTCCCACTTTTTTGCGAATAATTCCTCAATTTATTCTCATTTTCCCTATTGTCTTTAAATTATCTGTTCTTAACAATTTCTTCAATCTTCTCACACTCTTATTTTACCTTTCCTCCCCTCTTTCTTATTCTCTCTCTGAACTGTTCCCCTTTCCTGTCCACTGTACCAGCACACTTTACTATATTTAAGTCACCACCTATTATGATTACCGAGACCAGTGGGTGAGCAGTAAAGCAAGTGCTTTCCATTCATGAGGATGTGGTTTCCAAATCCAATCCAGATTTTGGTTTTTCAGCACTTCCTAAAATGCTGGAATGGTTTCTTCAAAAGGCCATGGCCGAATTCCTCCTCTTCCCTTGCCCTGATCATCCTGTTCCCCTTTAAACTCCAAAAATACATTCAATTCCTCTCCAAGGACCTCATCTTTTTTTTATTTAAGGTGCATTCACACTAGCGGTCAGCTCAGCTCAGGTCAAAAATTGTTATACACACAACCCAATGGGAGCATTCACACTACACGGTCCACTCAGGTCATGGCAAGGCAGGTCAAACAGAAGATCGCGCTACCACCGATAAACAACAGTCAAGACCCGAGCTGAACTGAGCTGACCGCTAGTGTGAACGTGCAACGGTCAGGTCAGATCAAATGGGCAACGAAGGTCTGATAACTATGCTCATAAGCAATAATAAGGAGTAATAAATAAATATTTTGATAGTATGTTATTTCTGTTTATTATAATGTTGGCAAACTTTAATAAATTCAAATCTTACTACATTACATTTTAGTACTGCCAAGATACAGATCTTGTTTCCAAATTTTTGTAAAAAATATTGTGAATTTATTTTTTGAATCAAATGCTTCTGTACCAGCGTTAGCACACAAACAAACAACATTTGTGAAGTAGGGTTTCTCTTGCCCATCCTGAAATTCACTTTCTACATGGCATAAAATTTTTAAATAATTATGCAAAATACATGTTGCTAAAATTATGTTATCAATTAATCCTGGAGCAGAGTTAATTTTTCTATTAAAAAAATCGAAATCTTTGAGCCCTAAAATATCAAAATCATTTCCCACAACTCGTCTCGCATGGCATAGCCGGTAGTAACCATTCTTTTTTTCGCTTGATCTGTTTGCGCTTGAAACTCTGGATGCACCCAGAACCATCCTCTTTTTTTTTTATCTTGACGTATTTTTCGGCTCTTGATCCAAAATCATTGCGATTTAATTGACATTGGGGTAGTAAACGGCATCGTTCACTATGAGCAACTGAAATGAAATGGCCTCATCTACTACATGATTTGACCTGAGCTGAGCTGACCGCTAGTGTGAATGCTATCCTGGATCATGAGCTAAGCTGACCTGAGCTGAGCTGACCTGACTGCTAGTGTGAATGGGCCTTTATGCTCTTACTTTGACTGTGATAGGCAGCCAAGACCTCCATCTTTTCTTTTGTACTTCCCCAGAACTCACCGCCTTAGAAATTCATGTCTATCACCTGTGAAGGCCAACAGACTAATTGTTAAATTTTTAGTTAGTATTTTACTCTTGAACTTAATTTAAGCCAAATGTGAAATAGGTGATGTATACTTTTAGTTTCCATAAGGTATAAATTATTTATTATAAACACCCTGGTATGATCAATTTTATGAATAATTGTAACGCCAATGCAATTGAAATTGTTGTTTTATTTGCCGAACGAAAACAACAATTTCAATTGCATTGGCGTTACAATTATTCATAAAATTGATCCTATCGCAATTGAGGAAATGGCCCACAATATCCAGATGTTACCTGTTATGATGTAAGAGAGGGCTCGACAGCCCTAATGTTGCCAGGCTAAATAAACTTTTAAATAAATAAATTCTTGTGGTCTTGTGACCTGGGGACAGAGTTCCACATTGCTGTGCAATCTGCCTCTGTCGTGGCTGGACCTCAGTTCAGTGTGGAATCTGAACCACGGAATAGCTCATATGATCAAACACATCTCTCAGCAATGTGTGGTCCCCACTGGGATACCAAGCATGGTGGGTGAATGGATAAAGTTCCGGCCTCGCATTCGGGAGGATGTGGGTTTGAATACCCATACGGGCATCCAGATTTGGGTTTTCCATAGTTTCCCCAAATCACTCCAGGCGAATGCTGCGATGCTTCCTTCAAAAAGGCCAAGGCTGAATTTCTTCCCATTCCTTGTCCCCAGTCCCATCCCGCCTCTTATGACCTTAGCCATAAACGAGGCGTAAAGCAATACGGGGGGGGGGGGGGGGGCACCAGGATTGGACCCTTAGCTTTTAAAAGCTAGCACTTTTACCACTGAACCACCAGATTGTTGTGTTTTATCATATGGGCCATGCCAGTACATTCCATGGTTCTGATTTCGCGTTAAACTATACATGCAGCTGTGACAGGTAGAATGTGTGTCAAATCGAATCACTGTCACCAGATCACAAGACTACACGAATTTACTTTACTAACGACCTGTTGTAATCTTTGCTTATAAGTTATAACCTTTATTCTTGAACCATTGGAGATAACTTGATTTTCTATCGTTTAAGCTAAAGCCAATCTCTATACCAGACTGTGGTAAATGCACCTTTCTAGATTTCTGAAGTCATGTACTTGGAAATTTTAACCAAAATTTACAGTTAAATTAAAGGTTAAATAAGGAACCATGATGACACAGACGGTCATAATTTTTAGGATTGTCAAATAACTCTGGCCTTTGCAATAAGTGAAGGTGAAAATTGATATACATTATCATTAATGAAGGTAGTAATTTATTATTTTATTTAATTTAATTGTAATGGAGCACAGGCTCCGGTGGCAATTTCCCTACAGACCCATCTTCCCCCAATCCTGCTCCCACCTACATTTGCCCTCTACAAATTTTATCTTTAAATTTTTTCAAAGTTTTTGGTAAATTATTCATCATTTCTCTTGGTAACTCATTCCAATCCCTGATACCCTTACCTAAAAAAGAGAATCTTCCCGCTCCCTTGTGCCTGAAATTGAGTGCCAGCTTGTGGTCATGGTCATCTTTTCCCTTCCATGCACTACTTTTCATACCTATTGCAATATCTTTCCATGCCTCATCACCAGTATATACCCTGTACACTCCCATGACCCTCCTCATCCTCCTCCTGTCTTGCAATGAATCCCATTCCAGCTCCTTTATCATATCCGTCACTGATTGCATTCTGCGATAATTTCCAGAAGCAAATCTAGCAGCCCTTTTTTGCACCCTCTCCAACTCCTGTATTTGATACATAAAATGAGGGTCCCATACTACACTACCATATTCGAGCAATGGTCTGACCAAAGTTTTGTAACCTAATTCCTTGACTTCTCTCGTACATCCCCTCATCACTCTCTCCAACAAGTGCAGAACTTTGAAACCTTTTCCTACCACCTGTCCAATGTGTCCTGCCCAGTTAAGCTTGTTACAAAAAGTAATGCCAAGATATTTACATTTCAAGTCTTCAGCAAGCAATTCTTTCCCCACCTTATATTCATAATTAACCTTTTGTTTTTTATTTGTGTATCTAATAAGCTGACTCTTCTTTGCATTTATCTTCATTCCATGTTTACCAACCCAACTAGATATCCTGTCCAGATCACCCTGCAACTGTTATTGTATTTTGTTATCTTATTGGTTGCTTTGCGTTTTCACACTGGTTGTCAAAACCGTTTCTTCGTTGGTTATGTATCTGGACAAATCTGTGTTGCAGAATTACATATTAATTGCATTTTCCATATAACTTCCTATCCCCATAACGAAAAGAACAGTAACAACACATTTCTTAAATGAAAGTATCCACTGTAACAAATAAATAGCTTATAACCAATTTCATGATTTTAGATATCTTAATTATTAGATAATTGCTAATGGTTACATACTGACTATTGTTCATTCACAAGTCCCATATAAAAATGGAATATTAAACGATAAACTAGCAAAACTCTTGCCGATGACCAGACTCAACATCCCTGGTACTTTGAGTTGAAGTTCTGTAAGAATGGTATTTCACATCCTTAAGCCATTCGCCTAGCTTTCTTGATTGTGGTATCGTTTCGGCTAATTTTTTTTCCATATGTTTGCTATTACAAAGAAAAACTTGGTATGCAAATAAAGGAGATGAACAATTTATCAAAACCTCCCAAGACGATTGTAAATCACTTCATGTTATTATAGGTTCAGGTGTTCAGAAATTACCTATGTAAGATTACAATTTTACTGCATTGTTTCCATGTTGCCACTTTTGAGATCAGTGTGGATGATATTGCTGCTAGCGAACTTTTCATACATGGACCATACCAAGCTAATTATTAATAGAACTGATTGCATACATAATTTGCTTGATTGATGCAATTCTCAATAGGCAGCTTTGAGCCTTTAGTCAGAAGTTTTCCAGTTGCTACACTATGGACAAATGAACATGAAAATCACAGTCACTAATCTTTGACAGACCACAGGTGTCATAAAATATCAAAAAGGAAGAGTCAAGGGTCGAGTGTTCACCTGTTTATCTTAACTTCAATGGTGAGAATTCTGTATGTTGTAGACTCCACAAAGGTGAGTACTTTCGAAATTGCATTTTTTTTGCTGTCAAAAAATGGAAATTCCTAAAAGCAGAAACATTTCTGCTTTTTGTGAGAAATCCTGGGAGAAAATCATACACAAGCGAATTCTTCAAGCCTTTAAATCGAAACAGTAGTTATTTGGTAAAATTTGAAATATATTAATGTCTTCAAAGATGAAAAATAAACAAATTTATGTAAGTTCACCACTTAACTAAATATACAAAGAAGTTCTCAGAATAGCTGCCATTGCCCCAGAAGAAATGTTCAGTTTACACTGTTATCTTCCTGGCATACTGGCCGTCTTAATTACGGGTTTTCGCAGTTTACTTATTCACATTGGCGAAGGCTGACATGGATCCATTTTAAAATTATATGGTACACAAACAGATAAATAAAAGCACATTTGTTCAAAGCCTCCATAGTCCACAGACAGCAACATTTATTTTATCTTTCATTAATGAATAGCAATCAAGAAGATGTAGATCCCAGTAAAAGAAAGAAAAACGAAACTGCAAAACCAACAAGACTCTCAACTTACCGGTACATGATTTGACTGCTTCTTCGGTTATAAGTATTTCATATCAACCAGTAGCCTACGTTGAAGGATCCTTCAGCCGAATATTGACTAATATTAGTTTCCTATATAGTAAGAAGGGTCGACGCTAGGGATTACAATCCAGCAAAGCGGGATCCCGCATCATTGGACAGTCAGGCGGATCCGCAAAAAATTAAGCGGATCCGCAAAATGCGGCGAAAACGTGCGTCAATCTGCGTGACTCGCTGCCCCACTCTGTCTCTATCGGTTGTAATTGCACTGTTTGCCTGTACCGTAGCAGTTGGCATTCGACTCGTGTAAGTAAACGTTTGTTTTTGTCAACTTTCGTCATTCGTAAGTAAATAGATCCAATTTTACGTATTTATTAAAACTTACATTTCTTTTGAGTACACATTTCTATAATTTGAGTTATGTTGCGTATTTAGCATGATTTTGTAACTATGTAAGTATTTTTTTATGTGTCGCATACGTTATCTGATCTACACAGTCAAAGCTTTTTATTCATGGTTTCATTATTCCAATTTTTTTTTTTTTTTTGTATTTACAGATAAAATAATTTTGACAACTTCCTGTATTTGCGGCTGAAAATTTGATTATTCATTGATACGAATGTTATCGTAATTTTAACGATCGCATACCTATTAATTTAGCAACTATCAAAAGGCAATTGTATATCCTTTGACTTATTGTTGTCTTGACCGCTACCTCAATGCTTTTGAAACAAGTGTTCTTTGACGAAAGCTGCCTGCTTACATGTGCCACTCTGGATTTCGATTAATCCCTTTTGGGATGATTTGGTCAATCGCCACAACTCATTATTTTTGAGTGAATCGCATGCGTCCTTTCAAGTTATTATTTCGACTGGAGGCGAAAAAAGTTATAATGAAGTCTTCACGTTGTGTATTGGCGAATTGTGTTGTACAAACACCATATTTCCACGTCTGCCTCTGCCGTCTTTCTCACGTGTCAGATTTCGTGTTTTTACAACGAAATTCGGCGATACATCCGTGAGGACTTCACTGCAATCATATGCCGAAAAAGTCTCCTTTCTTAGACCTCTAAAATAAAAAATCAGCTCTAGAAAAGTCATTACGTCACGTAAAGTAAAACTGAAATACTTGACAGTTTACGTCTTGCTGAGTAGTTTCTTTTAATAACAATGAATCAATCAAGGAATCAGCAGTCATTATTATGAATTCCGAAAAAATAATTCTTGTAAAATAGGCCAAGTCTCGGGCTTGTGCAGTGACAAAAAGTTATAAGATCTTGTTCTGAGCCAAATCTACACTTTACGGAGTATATTCACTTCACTTTGTGAAATACAGTGCTTTCTGTCGGTGTTATGGATCATTTATTTAGAATAATAACAAACAAAAAAAACTCTAGTGACTTAACCATTATGCATACAATGTTTTTAGACTGATTATTTTTGATTATTTATTTAAAAATTGGTTTAGATTTAAAAACAAAAATGTAAAACCTCGAAATATACTTTAGACATGCCAATAATTTTTAATATCATTTTGCCAATTAAAATATTGTTAACTGTTAATTTTTATCATTTAACATTAAAATTGATTTATTAATTTAATTGACAGATGTTTATTACTTAATTTATAAACGCTTTAAATAACGTATGTTTTCAATATATGCGTTAAAAAACTATTTGCGCTAATCCCACTGGGTGCAAATCCTGCAAAAGTCCCGCGGGAATGAAAACACTGCGGGATTGCAATCCCTAGACGCTTGTTGCTCTCAATATGCTTTAAAATCAGACCACCAAGATTTCCATTGTATAATTCGATTCATGCTGGCTTCAGTGGCGTAGCTAGGCGGTGCCGTGCATTGAAAGTGAGACCCTCAAGCTCAGGGGACCCCCAAAGCTCAGGTAGCCCCTGCCAGCAAACCTCAAAGACTTGGTAGAGCTAAAAAACAAGTTCGCCCATCTGGCTTGAGGGCCCAAAATATTTTTTTATCCTAGCTACGCCCACTCTGCACTTAAAAAACGACACGTTACAAAAAAAAAAAAAAAATAATAATGCATTTACCCAAAACTAGAAACCGTAACCATGACTATTGGTAAACCCAAGTCCGATGTTTGAATTTGGGCTCGTTGTGCATGCTCATGTCCATTACTGTGGTGCTTTGACACTGGCGAGTAAAACTACCGATCTAATCACCCATAAAAGGAAAAACATTTGAAACTAAGTCTGGCCCCGATATTATATGGTTGGTAGTTCGAAGAAATTGCGGGGTGCTAGTTGTCTTTATCGATGTGGTCATGGTCGCGTTTGACTGTCACGTGATTTCAGCCGTGTGGTTTTCTTAGAAGAGCATAATGATTTTTACGATAAAATTATTATTTCAGTTAAGTTAAAGCTTGAATATGCACACCCAAAATTCATGCCGTAACACGAAAAACTCTGAAATATCGAGACGATGTCATTTTTAGGAATATAGGAACTAAGGATATTGTTCAATGTAGTGAAGGGGAATCAATTACTGGTCGATGTGATAGCGCTTCTTGTTGCGGCAGACAGCGGAGGATCATCGGGAGATATCACTACACAAGAAAGAAAAACGAAACTGTAAAACCATCTAGACTCTCAACTGGTACACGATTTGACAGCTTCTTCTGCTATATTTCATATCAACCAGTTGTTCGAATAAGAAAATAAGAGATTAAATTCGATTCATTTGAAAAGTATCTTTGAGTCATCTACGAGGAAGATAGGTCTACCTAATGCTACGTTACGTTTATAGGTGATGAATAATTTTTGTCTTTATGACCTGGACTACCATCTGAGCCCAAACTTTTACGGAATTGTGCGCAGGTAAAAGGGCAGCCTGAACGCTTTTCTCACAGTACCTAAGAGTGAATCTAAACAGTTTGAAATATATTGTGCAACCTGAAATACATTGTGCCGTCTGTGGGCGATATGGCGCAATATCCCCTCAATTTGTCTCGAGACACGGGCACGATCACTAGTCTTCGCTTGTATTTTGTTACTGTAATATTTTTTTCATTGATTTTTTCTTCTGAAAATGAATGCAAAAGTGAAGTGAGTGCAAGGTTTACCAACATTATGGAATGTCAAAGCGTCTGAGTATAAAAACAGACAGGAAAAAATAAGGCTTACGAAATTCTGCTGCACAAATATAAAGAGAAACATGCAATTACTACGAGGGAAAATGTTACAAAAAGGATCCATTCTTTGAGGACCAACTATTGAAAAGAAGTAAAACAAATTAAAGATACAAAAAAAGAATAGTTGTGGGTGGAGATGAAGAGGTGGAGCCAACGTTTTGGTCTTCGACCAGCTGAGTTTTCTTGGAGACCAGGATGTGGTGAGCTCAAAATATACAATGGGACCACTGGAAGAGCAGAGAAAATTACTGAATGATTTAAGTATTTATTATTTCAGTTTTATTATTAGCCACAATACTAACAAAAAACCTTGAATTAGTATACATGTGACCTTAAAAGGAGTTATTAGGTATGAATACAACGCAAAATTTACTCAAACAATGCCAACAGCAAACCTTTTACAGCAGCTGTACGACTCTGATATTATTTAGTGTAGTCCTCACTTTTGTAAATAAGATGCTACCAAAAATTAGGACAAAACGGCATTTCTCAGATAATTCTAGCGAAGTCACTTAATATCGCTAATACTTTTTTTTTTGTTGAAAATTTAGAGGCATACTGATGTATAATACATTTTGGCAGTGACAGCGTGCAGAGCGTTGACAGTCCGACTTCGACGCCGGCTGTAATTTTGACGGCGCGGACCAAATTACAAACGACAGCGCCAACGGAGGTGTCCACACGGCTCCGACAGCTTCTCTTTCTATAGTTAATGCTAGTCGCCATGTTTGCAGTGGGGTTGGGCCGTCCATTAATTGCGTTAGCTTAAAATATTGGGAAGAGTCCGGCAAAATCTCATCTGAAGAAAAGGGGGGGGGGAGACGATAAAAATCTCACTTCAACTTTTTATTTCAGCCCAAATTTAAGAGAAACACCTTACGTAATTAATGCACGCCCCTTAAGCTTGAAAGAAAGCAGTTGGTAAATTGTTGATTTTAATTAATCCTGTGTTATTTGCTACAATCACTCTGAAATTGGTGACGTGATTTATGCGATTTTTTCAAATAGGACGCCTTCTGGATTTTGCATTTTATGCAGTACATTCTGTCAAGAATAAGCTCTAATTTCTCAATTTCTGTTAGATGGTGTTCAGGGAAGGACTTGATAGCACGTTTTGTTGAACCCAGAAAAGATATGAATTTAAAAAAAGAGGCATTTACATTTTTGACTGGTGCTTTAATAAAAGGGCGAACGGATCTAACGGATTATTCTATTAACGGTGCAGGAAGACTTTCCGTATTGCGGTCTTCGGGAAGTTCTTTCAAACACTAAAATCTTACTATTCCTTTAGGGAGGTCCATAAACTACGTAGCTCCATTTTTGCCTCCTGTGAACCCCTCCTCCATCCCACGTAGCCTCTACACCCCCTCCCTCCCGGCGTGACACATAGCTTTTTCCCTTATTGATTCCAGAAGACATTTTGTACCGTTTTCTCTTCTCAGGCTATCGTAAATTGCATACGGAGATGATTAAATGACGGAAATAAATATTCACATGCTGCTGTGTGTTCTGTACCTTATTTTAACTACGACAAATAATATGAATGAAAAGTTACGTGGCTTGGCTCCGAATCCCGCACGTAGCCCAACGTAGCTTCCGCCCATCCAGATTTGGGGTTTCCATGATTTCCCAAATCACTCCAGGCAAATGCCGGGATGCTTCCTTCAAAAGGCCATGCCCGAATTCCTTCCCATTCCTTGCCCCCCATCCTTTCCCGTCTCTGAAGACCTCGCTGTTAGAGAGACGTCAAGAAGATTAAAAAAAAAAAAAACATCAACGTAGCTTCCTACCGATCCTCTCTCTCTCTCCCCAGACCGAGCACATAGTTTATGAATGTACCTTAATCAGACCTGTGGAGGCAAAAGTATGATTCCTTCGTGTTAAGTCTTTCGATCCTCAAATAGAATTCCTCGTCTCCTATTACCAATGGTTTATTTTACTTTTAGTTTCTCCATAAACGCTTAAAATAGAGAAATTGTTGTAACTGTGTAAAATTTTCGCGTTATTTCTTAAGGCTTTACGCCTCATCGACGTCGAAGGCATTAGAAGCGGGAAAGCATTGGAGGCAAGGAACGGGAAGGAATTCGGCCATTGCTTTTAGAAGGGACCATCCTTGAATTCGCCCGGAATGATTCGGGAAACCATGGAAAATCGGAATGGTCTGACGGGAATTCTATCCGCGTCCTCCCGAATGCGAGGCCAGAGCATTCGGCATTGAGGAGATGATTAGTATTTCAGTAGAACTTGTAGTACACCCAAACATAGCGAATTGTTTGCCGTATCCAATAACGGTAGCTAAACTGCTGGTTTCAGGATCAAGTTATGCTGGAAATAGGGCTGCTGTGATTACACATGTGAATTTGCATCGCGATACGAGATATGTCGCATTTTTAAAAATGTAATCTGTATACTGATTTCATCACTCTCGTACTACTTCTAGCATTATGTCATTCGCGAGGAAGTCGGAGCTATACACATACCAACCATTAAATCTATATTCATAGTTTGAATTGCTTCCGGCTATTGTTAACACTCGTATGGCGATGTCAGGAAGTGTGTTACGGGACCTCCTGTTGCCAATGCTGCCGAGGTTTCGGCTCTGTCACATGCTGTATCTGCGGCAGTGGTGTGTGAGACCCCGGTCTCCTCTTTCGTTGGCTTGAAGCGTTGTTATCGTTGAGAACTCGTTTAACGTTCTGGCCTCGCATTCGGGAGGACACCGGTTCGAATTCCCGTCCAGGCAACCAGATTTGGGTTTTCCATGGTTTCTCCAAATCACTCCAGGCAAATGCCGGGATGCTTCATTCAAAAGACCATGGCAGAATTCCTTCCCGTTCCTTGTCCCAGTCCCATCCCGCCTCTAATGACCTCGATGTCGACGAGGCGTAAAGCCATAAGTAAAAAAGAAAAAGAGAACTCGTCTTTTTCGAGTCTGTTCACCTAAGTCCATGTAGGATTATGATGTGAGCAATAGTTTGCTTTGTTATAGGATTTAATTTCCCCATTTTGAGCACAATGAAAATAATACCCTGTTACGTTTCAGTAAAAGGACTCCTTGGTCTTGTATGTCTGAAAGTTTATCATAAACTAACGTCGCTAGTCCGAAGTTGTACTTCTATGGGAGTCATAAACACATATTCTTTAAATGCTACACATAAATAAACGATTAGTGAATTTAAATTTGTAACAGAATATACGTGTTATATTGGAGAGAGCTGAATACCATTTCATCCAAATTTTAATATTACGCTTAGTACTTAAAGACTGATTCATAAAGACAAATTCGTGTCTTTAAATTCTGTAAGGATCTTCTGATAATTACTTTACTCGTCCTTCCCGAATTATATCAGGCTACCAAATTTGTCAGTGTCTTATACATTTAGTGTGTTGCAAATATTCTGAGATCGCACTGCAAGTATGACTCTGTATCGCTGCATTGTTTACCTGAAGCCCTGTGGTGTTCGTGGGAGGAGCGTTATCAGAATTCTGAGAACGCTTTGTCTCCAGGCCTTGCGGCATTTATAAATATGCAAGCCATAAACATGAGCGTCTAAAGGAGGACAGCGCGCGCTGTGCTGCAAGCTGAAGCACTTCTCACGCGTCTGAATTCGATACACGTGTCGAGTCGGATTTCTTCTGAGTGGAGAATGGTGATTTGAGATGTTTGAGAAAATCATTCACTGCACACTGTGATTGTTTTGCAATAAAGTAAACATCACCATCTGACTTAACCGGCGCGTTGAAATGGAAAGGAACAACGTTCCCGGGTAAAAACCTGGATTCCGGAGATTTTAAGGAGGTTTTACTCAGTGACGTAGTATTAGTTTGGTGGTATGGACCCATAGTTTGACACTATTCAGAACAAATTTTGTGCGGGTTGCATCACTTGAATCTACAGGGGCCCTATTTATACTATTAACCTTACAACCCCAGACGAGCAACGCTACCAAGTTTTTGCTTTGATCTTATTAACTGTTACGTAAAGTGTCAACTGCAGTAATTACACCTGGCACATATTTACTACCATTAACCCATGATTTGACGGTATTATTACACATTATGTGACCTCCGATTTGTTCGATGCCCGGTTACGGGATTTCGATAAAACATTGTAATTTACTCCATACAACACAGAAAGCTGTATTCGCAACAGTTTTTACTTGCGACGCTTGCGCTGGAGTCCACGGTTGAGCCCTTTTCGAGGTAAACTACTAGATTTTACAAAAGACGTCTCTGTTTACTCTAATTGGGTTCAATGTTCCAAACTGGCATTTAATTGTATTAAGCCCCTTATCTGAACATGCAATTTAGTCGTTCATTACGGACAGTTATTTAAAAGAGCAATCTGATAGCGTTTTCCTACAAAATTCAAGTTTCCGGGTTCGAATCCCGGCGCAGCCAGAAATGTTGGTGGCATTGCTTTTGCATATCAAATACGCCAGAACACTCCGTTAGTTCGGATTCCACGTTTTGAACACTATGTGAAGACTGAAAAGTTCGAGTTAAAATGAAAATGGTAGCATTAGAAGATACCAGGTGCCACCTCACAGTTTTTAATAAGCCTACTAGTTTGGTGCAGTACTCACTATTCCCTTAGTTTTCTTCCCGCATACTCACCTTTGTACGTTTACGAAGTGCAACGTAAGAATATCGAGTAATCTATATTAATACGTTCCGAAACTTGAAAATTCGCAATCGGTGGTTCGTCTGCGCTTTAATGTTTCTAAAATTGACTTTACACTTAATGCTTAAAATCTGAAACTTAGCTGCGATGAATCGAGATTTATCATCAACCAGTTTCGCGAACAGACTGACTGGACTAACAACTTCCAACAAACATGGTGTGAAGAATTACGCGTAAGATTGTCGAATGACAATGAAGTGGAATTCCAGACAGCGTAGGAAATATGAATTATTAAAAGAAATCAAAGTAAAAAATACTGGAGAGATATAACCGCCAAAATTTTTCTTAAAATTTCCTTATTGGAGAACATGCTAAATAAGAACTCCAGCCAATCAGAAAACAGCAAGCATTAAATGCGGTAAAAAGATCCTTGAGCTGTGTTGGTATCTTTAGACTTTTACTTAATAATTAATGCTACAGTGAGGAGTTTATGCTATTTACCAACAGCCAAAGGAAGTGGACCTGACCTACCCCGAAGGGTATTCCAGCCACTGAGTGACATTGTTTTGATTTGTCGCGTATTCCGCCTCTGTTGTCCTTGGACCTATAGTTTTAAGGTACGCGCACATTAGAGCGGGTCGCATCGCATCGCAGAAATGCGTCAGCAATCGCTTACACTGATTCTACAAGACGCAAAATATAATAACAAAAAAAAAAATTATGTGGGAGGAAGAAACAACCAGGTATAATGTACTGTTTCGTATTTTATTTTTTGTTTGTCATTATCGTTCTTATCTTCTGCAACTCAATTCAGATATCGTTAGTCAAAAGGTTATGAATGCAGCACTTTTCTAGTATTACTTTATTTATCTTATTAGGTAACATCGACATACTTCTTTCATAGATTTTAACCATCTACCTCTAACAGCAAAGCCTTTATCGATCACCCTCCATAGGTTATTGAGCCTGTAATTAAAGTTTGTTTCTTTAATTTCCTTTTATCTGATATTCTGGAATAGGCCCCATCTCGAAAGGGGAAAAGCTTCATCCACTACTAGTACATACTACATTTTATCTCAGTTCCCTCGATGAAGTTGTCAATGTGCAAATTCAGTTTTCCTGCAGCCATTGACCCACCTAACTTGTTGTGGCTAAATGTTTTACCATCTTAATTTTTTTCGCAATTCCCCGACGACCATAATACTAAAACGGTATTCAGCAACTGCAAGGGCTCGTAAAATCACGAAAAACATTCATTTTTCTGCATTAAAAATAAAGAGAACCGCAATTCGGTAGAACTTTTATAACACGCTTGCTATCCAATGTGACTAAGATATGCGGAAAATTTCTTTTTAAATTAAGCTCATTGCCTTTTTTGCTTAATTTTCTTCTTCTTCAATGAATACGAAAAAAAAATACCCTTTGTCTGATGTGTTCATTTGCAGTGCAGAAGCGGTTGAATAATCGTCGAATACCGAAGGCAGTGACAATAAAAGAAATGCGACTCGCTGCGTCCAGATGTGCGTTGAAGCATTTTCGTTCGATGCGGCCCGCTCTAGTGTGTGCGTACCTTTTAATATGTAATCCAAACGAAGAAGTGTTCACTGCGTAATGCATCAAGGATTTAGGTCATGTTAAGTTTCCGTAAATACTTGACCCACCGGAATTCGAAGCCAGGACCTCGAATATTCAAAGCGGAAGTCTTAACAACGAACTACCGTTTCACCAAATCTACAACTAAACAGCATGAATCCAGCATTAAATGTAATAAATGACAAAGTATAAATAACCTACAAAATCTGGATAGGCGCTAGTTTTATGTTCGGTTCGAGTTTCCAGACTGCAGGTAGGTTTGATGTATGAAAAGCAGGAGCCGCGTAACTCAACCTAGGTTTCAATGAGGCCAACAGGTCTCTTTAGACACTGCTTGTCCGGGGCTTCGTTGCTGCCGGCTGACGGAAGTCGCGCAGGTCAGTGCGGCATACGAACTCTAACCGCAACGCCAATTACTGCGTCCGCCAGTTTCTACACTCATTAATATACGAACGTTTTCTTTGCCATGGTTTTGCACCAAATAGAATTTTAACTGGCAGGTCCTGCTTCCTAAATAAGAGCTGTCTCAGATGTACAATAGATCCCATAAAACTGTTGGCAGACAAGCAGTAATTTGACGGAGACAAATACACGAGCAGCAGCCCACTGAAGCTTGATTTGTGGCAGGTTATTACTCAGGATGAGCGATCCGGGGACTCTGGTTAAGACGTCTGACTGGTTGGAATCCCTGTCTCGGCGGGGATCTTCAAAGGCCTTTAACCAAACCTTCACCTCTGGCACAGCATGTTGTGAAATATGAAGTAGCTCAGCACGCTTGCGTGGTTCGGATTCCACTTTAAACCGTAGGTCCCGTATACCCGGTAGGATTACCAGGTTAGGTTAAGGCGGCTACGATAGGGGCAGAATGCGCAACCGTTAAAAACCCCGTCACTAGGTCATTACGGCCACACGAGCCCTTTACTCTAGATATGATTACTGCGGGACAATGGTGCGGTTCGTGGGCTCAGTAAGAACAACTGTTTGTTCCACCACTATAAAACTTTCTTCCAGTGCCAGATTTTATTTCATTTAACGTAGCAGTTGTTGTAGGGTGTTTGTTTCACTTGGAAGTAATGCTGAAGGCCGAAAAATTATTGAAATTTGTGTGGGATGCTTATTTGCGTATAATTCTCTTAAACGATAACACCATTTCGACAACTTGTTTAGCGTTCTGGCCTCGCATTCGGGAGGACGGCGGTTCGAATCCCCTTCCGGGTATCCAGATTTTGGTTTTCCATGGTTTCCCCAAATCACTCCAGTTGAATGCCGGGATGCTTCCTTCAAAAAGCCATGGCCGAATTCCTTCCCATTCCTTGCCCTCCTATCCTTTCCCGTCTCTAAAGACCTCGCGCGTAAGAGACGTTAAGCAGTTAAAAAGATAACTTGTTTTAAGAAATCTAGATCTTCCTTTTTCTTTCATAAAATGTAATTTATATATTTCCAAATTTAAATTGATTAAAATTTCACAGTTTCAAAGCAAAACGTACTTCGAGAAAAGTAATAGTGACTGTCGTACTGTATTACATGGACCAGCTTCCACCCTGCTCATTCGGTTAGTGACCCGAGAATATATTAATTCTCAACGCCGAGAGAAACTTCGATCTTATGCAACTTTCTTACAATCTGTATCGTCGTTGCATTTTGATAGAGTCAACTGAAGATTGTTTCTTGTAAGTTGTAACGTCTTACAGGTGTACCTGCTTGGACTGTGGCGGCCCACAGTTGGTACATACAGTACCTCCAAGTGAGGTCGTCCTTGTACTGTGCTTCGCGTGCAGGAATGCGATGAACACTACTACAACCTTGGGGGCCACTCGCCTGGAGTTTGCATCAGGACAGTACATGTGATAACTGGCTACTAGCTGCTTACTTCCCAGGAACGCGATGGTCACTGATATAAATTTACATCGCCCAGTCTAATGCTAAACGCGGAACATACTCTCATATTCAGTTCCGCCCATTCATTACTAAGGTTCGGATCTTTATGACTAAAAAAATAGGGAAATAGGAAGGCAGATATAACCTTAAAAATGGGTAAATATGACCTAAAAGTGACAAAATATGACCAAACATTTAAATTTACTATACATCAAAACATGCTCAATTATACATCATTTATTGTATTTAGTAGTGTCGCTTTCATGTAGACAGCACACTTTTCATCCGTGCACTCGCTGCACTATTAGGAAATTAAATTTTAAATCGTTTTATTGAAGTGACTTTAATTTCAGATAATTTATGGAATAGAATTCTTTCATCTGTACTAAAATACTCCTTTCTAAATTCCCTTACATAACTTCGCACTTTCAGAAAATTTTATTTTTGGCACTGCAGATATTTCATTGAGATATTGATTGACGAGGGTCGGCACAGGCATGCTACATTGTCGAGATTAAAAGGTGGGCGGAACATTACGTTTAGAGAGTGACAATAATGTATTACTTTGATTCTTGACTGGTGAATTCTGACCATAGTGAAAATTAGTTTTTTTTCCCCACCTGTATAGCAGAAGTACATTTCTGTGAATAATTATCTTAATTTCTTCTCATCTATATCTAGTGAATTCCCGGTACTATTAAAAAAACTGCCAGATTTTTCCTCAAAATATGACCATAAATATTATCGAAATATGACGAAAACTAGGAAAATGATCTGAATATGCATTTATATGCTATATAAAATACATTTAAATACAATCAGAAACTTTGAATCAGTGTTTAACTCAGCATTTCAGCTCAACAAGAAGGCAGGAAAAAAATATGACTTGTCCTAAAGACCCGAACTCTATTCATTACATACAACAAATTATTTCCACACCTATTCAGTATCTAATTTTGTTTCATGCTTTCAATAAATCCTGCAAAAGTGCCTGCTAGCGCTACCTAACTAAATTCCATTCTTCTAGAGAACTGTCCTATAAATTTCCTACAAATCTGATTTTTTTACTTTTTATTATTAATTTTTTTGCTTATAGCCTCACGCCTCGTCGAAGTCATAAGAGGAAGGAAGGTCTGGGTGTAGGAAACGAATTCGGCATTGATCTTTTGGAGGAGCCATCGCGACATTCGTGTGATGTAATTTCGATAAACAATGGAAAACCGAAATCTTGGTGTTAGGCCAGACCGCTACTGGGTCTTAATACCAGCGACAATATACTGTACTAGGGTTACCAGATGACGGTCTTCAAAAAAGAGGACATTTCTATATTAATACTAAATTCTGCAAAAGTGTTGTGGGTTTCTCAACATTTACGGATGTTGCATTAAGATAAATTATAACTACACACTTAATAAATAAAAATATTTAAGTTATGCATAATTCACTATACTTTTTGCAAATGAAACGTCTACAATAGGTAGTATATTACTTCATTTTATTAAATCATGCAACGTTACAACAATTTGTGGCACATTTTAATATAAACTACAAAAAATCATCATTAGTACATTTCTCATCTTCATCATTATTCCCTGAAGTACTCAGATATTGTGACATAGTAGTAGATTAAAAATTAAAATGATTTATATATATAAAGAAAAGAATAAAAGAAAAGAATACAAAGATTAATATTGTTTGCCCAGAGAGGCTTTAAAAGGATAGGCTCTCTGAGAAAAAAAAGAAGTGAGGTGAGAATTGTTGAGTAGAGAGGACAACGAAGAAAAAGATTGATTTGGCAGCAGCTTGTATTTGATTTGAGAGAGATCTTGAGTAGAAAGGCGAACCTGACAATCTTCGGAATATATGGACAGGCGTGATCGTTATTGGTGTTCAGAGAATTGATAAACAAAGAAATGAGATCAATAAACTGTAAAAGTACATAACTAAAAAACTACAGTCCACAAGAAATTATTTATTTAATTATAAAGATCTTTCGCACGCATTTAATTTATATGCGACTTAGTGAGGACCGTAACCGCACAGCGATTACTTTCTACGTCAAGATTGAATATCATTAAGTTGGTAAACCTGAAAAAGAAGATCAACAAATTCTCCTGTGCGCTATCTAGCGCGAATCTACAAAACCAGCCTACAGTCAGCTGACCAGCTGCAGCTGGGTGCAACATCGCATCCTGGAGGGAACTCCTGTCAACGCACACGACATCGGAAACAGCGGAGTAAATATACTGCGACGCAGAACAACACAAGAAACATTAAAGCTAAGTGTACATTTTAATTTTGGCATGTTAACATAAATTCAATAACGTGAAAATTGAGAGGTTGTGTTTATCGCGTGTGATGACTTCTTAAATCTTTTTGACGTTTTCTCACACTGAAAACTGTTGAATATCTTTTCAATTTTATTGATTACGCAGATTTCGGCATATGAGTGTACTCAAAAATACCAAACATAAGTTTGGCGGAACATAAATTTTGGCAGACAAAAACCTATTAGATGTGCTTACAAAATATTTCTTACAAATACGTGATTAAGAACCATTCTTCTTTGCGTTAATATCTCTTTTGTGTACTTCATAATTAACTTACTAAGCAATATCATTCCTGTGTGTAAAACTTGTTTATACGATCGGAAATATTGTTTACTCTCTCCCTAGTTTGCTCAAAGCGTTTTTCGTCGCTAAGCGCCGCAGCTTATTGTTTGGCGCAAGCGAATATTGTATTTTATGAAAACACTAATACTGTGAAAAAAAAAAGTTTTACCTCTACAGTGATAAATTTAGTTTTAGGACTAGTTATTTTTTTTTTTTTTTCCTTTTTCTCAATTGTGCAATTACAATATTGTGGATTTCTGTTGTGTTTGCTACAAGCAAACTAGATATTGATCTTGTTTCGATAATTTTGGCTCTAAGACTGACCGATCATGGACGAAATGAATTTTCCACAGAATACATTGTCACATGTTGAGGCTCCACATTTGCCTACCACATTGGAGGCAGAACCACCTTTGCTGCCTTGCAGCAATGTACCCGTTATTGATCCAATAGGTACACAATTTCTGGGACCAATAGACCAAACAGACAGTATTTCTTTGCCGGAAAACATTGTGCATTCTGGAGCATCTTCTGAGAATGAGTTTTTAGGGTTTAGCCCAAATGAGTTATACACAGACTGTCCCCCACAAGCCAGTCAGGCACCATGTTGTAGTACTCAACCAACTAGCCATTCAGAAGAGATAAATACTCAATTACGCCTCCTGATGAGTATGATGTGTTCACAATCTAAGGCTCTTGATTCACAATCTAAGGCTCTTGATTCTAAATTTCAGGCTCTTGATTCTCAATTTAAAACTATGAACACTAAATTTGAGTCCAAATTTGACACTTTCTCAACAGATATCAAGGCTGAGTTGGGTACAAAGCTTTCCTACCTAGCTTCCCAAGTACAGGCTTACACAGATGTAACATCACATTTAGACCATCGAATGTCTGTTTTGGATACAAAACTACAAACATATGAAAAAGAATGTAAACACAGTACTCCAGTAATCCAAAACAAAATGGTTCATATTGAAGCAAACATCACTCATAAAGTTGACTCACACTGTCAAAACGTTAACATTCATTTTGCGGAGGTTCAAAAACAAATAAATGAGTTAGATAAAACCAGAGAGAATAATACTATTTCAAATTTAGTGGTGGCTTCAGTTAATAATGATATGTATGGAGTTGATGTGTCAATGAAATATGATGATTTGAATCAAGTAAATCTTTTAATGACCAATGATATTTTGAATGAGGATGATGTTTTAATGAATGATGGTGTGATTGGAGTAAATGTTTCAAAGAAAAGTGATATGTTAAATGGAGTTGATGAGACTTTACTGAATGATGGTGTGATTGGAGTAGATGTTTCAAAGAAAAGTGACAGGCCTATTTTAAATGGAGGTGATCTATTAATGAGGGGTGGTGTTATGAATGATATGCTTGTGTTAATGAATCGTGATTGTCTGAAAAAGAACTATGCTTCAATTACTATTAGAAGTCAGAACGTTTATTGTGCTTTTGTGCAAATAATACCAAAATTTTGTATGATGCAAAAAATTGTACTTTTGAAAAAGCTTCTCCTATTTTTGAATGATTTTGCAAAGAAAAGCTGGAAAAGCCGTAAGAAACCTTTTCATTGTCTTAGAGGGGCGATAAAACTCGCTGTCTCATCTTACGTACAGGTTATTTTGGCAAAGGTTTTCATACCATATTTTTATTATGAACAATTTTAGTGTTATTGGTAAGGTCAAATGTGTTCTTTATTTTAGCAGTGATAGTTACTGATTGTCCTTTCTGGTAATGCACATATTAAGTGTAGTAGTTGTTATCGTAGGTAAGGAATACAGAGGAAAGGAGAAGAGATAAAGTTTGGGGAACCCACAGAAGGTCATTGATTTAAAGAAATATTGATAATGATAGAGTGAACAAAGAAAGAATGCCAAAAGTAATATTATTAGTAATGAAATGTGAATATGGTAGGGCCTATAATTGTTTTAAGGTAAAGAATATTTACTGCTAATGGTTAAAAATACCAAAGATTTCTCTTCTGTAAAGATATTGATTATGCATAGGAAGGTTATGTAAACTGTGACTCATTAACAATTGTCTACACAAATTGTGTTGAATAATTTTTTTTTTAAGCCACATTATGATGTATATGTATAAAAAACTATCAAGACAAGTAGTTTTACTTTTATAAACTGATTAAAGACAAAGAGAATATTTATCTCACTTATGATAGCCGATATGAATGTAACAACAACAATGGAGAATATAACTATGAATATTTTATTGCATGTACACTCTACCTTCAAGGTAGACAGTTTATCTACACTAATTTTTTTTTTTGTCTTACTTGTGTATGTTCACAGACTTTGAGCTATTGTGGACAATGAGTGCCGCCTTTTCTTTTCGACATCACATCACTGTGCATCGGGAAAACGCGTGCACCTATGGCAATAATGGTCTAGCTTTTGAAAAGTAGCCTAAGCATTTGTGTCATTATTATATAAATTCTATGAGAAGTGTGACGACACATGACAGGACTTTGTTTTTGTTATTGTTCATTTGTTATGTTTTTTTTTTTTTAAATGTAAGATTGATGTTCATTTAGAGTAAGCAAAGCTTGTTAATATTTTGTACAAAAAAATTTTTAAAACCTCAATACCAATAACGACGTTGCCATTGAGAAAATTTTCCCCATTTTATTGTTCATTTATAAGCAACAAAAAAATGAGGAATATTTTGGGAGGGGTTGTGACATAGTAGTAGATTAAAAATTAAAATGATTTATATATATAAAGAAAAGAATAAAAGAAAAGAATACAAAGATTAATATTGTTTGCCCAGAGAGGCTTTAAAAGGATAGGCTCTCTGAGAAAAAAAAAGAAGTGAGGTGAGAATTGTTGAGTAGAGAGGACAACGAAGAAAAAGATTGATTTGGCAGCAGCTTGTATTTGATTTGAGAGAGATCTTGAGTAGAAAGGCGAACCTGACAATCTTCGGAATATATGGACAGGCGTGATCGTTATTGGTGTTCAGAGAATTGATAAACAAAGAAATGAGATCAATAAACTGTAAAAGTACATAACTAAAAACTACAGTCCACAAGAAATTATTTATTTAATTATAATTATCTATTGCTCGCATAAAGTTATTTATATGCGACAATATGTCTTTGGTGAACCAATTTCTGAGAGTAATTTCTTATTTTCCAACAAATAATTATAAAACTGTACACAAGATAAATCCTTATAATCATATTGCACACTTATTATTCCCTTAACAGACTCAACACAGAGTCTATTTCTATCTTTGGTTCACTGACTGCTAATGAAAAAATCCTTTCTACACTAGCATTGTGGCTGGGAATAGCAAAGAAAAACTCCGCAATTTTTAGTAGTTCTGAGAAACAAGCACCATTCTTTGTCTCTCGGAAATATTTACACCAGATATCATTTGACAACTGATCTGTATTAACGTTGGCATGGTTTGTCAAAAATTTCTGAAAGTTGCAAAACTGATCAAAGCACTTTACATCATCTATTTTAATATTAAGTTTTTCATTTAGGTACAGAATTGTTTGTTCCACATCTCCCCAATTTGGAGAATTCTTCAGACCCATCCATTTAAATACCAAAAACTCTTGATACTGAACCAACCATTTCTTAAGATACGTAATTGATGCATCATAAACATGTGCTATTTCTCCTTCTAGCATATCACATTTAGAACCATAACCTTCATCCCGTTTTTTTCTCAAAATTTCTTTTAGTTTTAAAGATTTGAAATTCTGGATTTTTCTTTCCTGAAGAGCATTCAACACACCCTCAAGAATATGTATCATTTCTACCAGTGAATTTTTCTCTTTTTCTAAGGCCAAAATATTATGTTGAAATAATGACATAAGAGAATGAACAAACCATAATCGTGCTTCACTAAGCTCATTTTGGAAAAACAATTTAATCAGAATTGGAATTTCACCCTGAGAACTGAAATATGATTTCAGTGCTGGATACATCTCAATTAGTCTCGTAACGCAAGGAAAAAGGGACAGCCACCTACTCTTAGAATGACACAATATTTCCCTATATTGTACATCTACAAAATCACAAAAGTCCTTAAGACTTTCAGTACGTACTGTGTACACAGAAAAATAATTAGGTAAATATTTTTAATACTATGGAATCAACATCTAATGTGAGTCCTGCATCAATACCATGTTGAATGCAGTTATGTAAAACATGAGCAGGGCAGCCTAATCCTACTAATCTATAATTTAAATTGTTTTTCAGATGGGCGAAAAGATTATTTCCCGACCTCTTACCAAGTCCACTAATCCCACCAAAATTTGTATTTGTATTGTCCCCAGAAAAAGCAACACATTTATTATTAATACCTCTACTTCTAAGAGTATCACATATGTAAGACGCAATCGTTTCAGATTTTTCATTTGGACTACTTTTAAGTTCTATCACTTTTGTTTGAATTCCCCCAGATTTAAAGTCATAGTATTGAATTAGAATTGGAAACAGTTTCAAAGAACCATGGTTACTGCCGTCTGTTGCAACACCAAAACATGAAATACACTCCAAAGCGTCAATAAAAGCATTAACAGAATGAGATGACAATACAGAATTAATAATGGCTTCTGTTTTAGTGCGAGCACATGACATTTGTTTCGCTATATTTGAGTCTGTAAATAACACTTTCTGCAGTTTTCCAGTACAGTCCATTGATTTAAAACTTTGATGATGCTTGACTGTGTGAAAAGATAGGGCGCCTTCAGCTGCATGGACCAGATCATTAATTTTGGAATCCTTTTTTGCAAAAAAAATCGTCAACTTTGGATGAAGATGCTGCAGTACGTATCCGCGTTTTGTATTTTTCAGTGTTTTTGTGAGCTTCTAGGTCTAGCCCCCCTGCAAATTAATAATTGTGCGTGTTATACGTTATTCAGTGTAAGAAAATCTGAGCTATTACACGCAAATTTCCAGTGTCATACGATATTTACGTAAAATCGGTTCCATGGTTATAAATCTTACCTTTATTAGCAACTGAAACAAATGTTCCTGTTGGGCAGATAAGACATTCTGCCTCTGAGCTAATTCGTCCCAGTCTGAAGTCAGGAAATCGTTTTTGTAATTCGTCACTGAAGACACATTTGCGTTTTGGCATGATTTCACTTGAACAGTAAAACTGCTTCACTTCACAACAACCAAAACGCAACTAACAGTAAAGCAGTTGAAAACAATGATTCTAGAAGCCGAGCTGACTACCGAAGTACTTTGCATTGTTGCGTACATAATGTTCTTCACCGGCCGCCCCGCAGCTCGTATTTCACGATAATTGCCTGGCCACCTATTGCTCAGAAATCGTAACTATATCTTGACACAGTGCCGAGACAGAAAAAGAAAAAGTGTAGATAAAATATCACATTGTTGGCATAAAGGTTAAATTCTTTAGGGTTTAGCATTTTGACAGATGGGAGAGTTTTATTCCCACACTTTCAAGTTCAGGCAGTAGTAAAACGGAACTAAAAAAAAGAGGACATTCCTTGATTTTTCTCAAAACCCGCCCGGACCATTTTTACGGTCCAAAAAAGAGGACATGTCCGGGTAAAAGAGGACATCTGGTAACCCTAATACTGTACGTCATGTGGGTTGCGGCAGACGGTGTTTAAGTTTAATCGACGATCACTTTTTGAATTACTGCGACAATATTCCAACAACTTTTTGGATAGAATTAAAATAGGATCCCAGCAGAGTGTTTGGTCGCTGTTACCCATTCTGGTGGGTGAGCGGTATCTTTCGGGTCTGACATTCGCCAAGAACCACAGTTAGATTCACTGTTCAGCCATCCATGTTAAAGTTTCCCATGGTTTCCAGAAATCACGTCATGAATGTCGCAATAGTTTTTTCATAAAAAAGGCGTCATTGGGCGATTTCCTTACCGTTCCTCGCCCACAATATTCTAAGGACTAAATTCCGTGTCGTCCTAAATAAATATTTCAGTTCCATACCGGTAAAATAATTTCGTTTTCCATGCAGTTTCGTCCAAAGAAATGAATTTTCTTATTTCAGTCAACATTGTATTAAAAGTGAAGCATTAATATTTAGATGTGTTTATAATTTTTTCTTTGACTGGTAACAATTTTGTAGCTTTTCTTTTACGTGCAGGGCAGCAGTATTTTCCTTACTGAGATCGTACTGCCAATTTCCATAATATGTAGACCATCTCGATTTTCAGTGTGATACCGCTGTCGTACTGCAACCTTATCCAGGATTACTGCTGTGTTATTTACACGTTTCTCAGTTCAGTCGAAATTGCTACTAATCTCCTACACACATTTAAACACACGACTTCATTAGATCTTTTATTTTTGATTGAGGATTTTATCTATGTAGACTGTCAGGACGATTAATCTAGTGTAGGGAGAGGAGTGTGTGTTCATTTTCTCTCAATATAAATGCTCGGTGGAAGTGAATTTTTGTGTTCGTGCAACGTGTGGTTTAAGTGGGGATCATCCCACTTGCCAAGACGATTGCGAAAATTGAGCTGTCTCAGATTTTCCTCGTACGATGATAAATGAGCTGAGCGCGTTAGACTGGACTAAACGTACAATTGACGGTGCTTCAGATTTCCTGGTTACGTGTTTTATGGTTTCGTTACAAGTAACTAGTCGAATTTTTGGATGGTCGGCACTTCCCGACACTTGACGAAGCTTAAAGTCACAATTAACATGGAATCTTTACAAATTTTCAGGTAATCGGTGAAAAACCTAATTGTGCTTTATAAAAACTTCTCGGGTTTCAAGCCGCGTCAAAATTGAATCGTCTGGCGACGTTTCGGAAGCGGTGCAAGCTTACGATTCAATTTTCTATACAGCATTGCCGCACGAAAACGTACATAGTTTCCTAATTGTGTTTTGTTTGGAGAGGTGATCGTAACACATCTGTCGTTTCCATAGATCGCAGTAGCTCTACTCCCAGCAAGAGCATAAATAACACGGCTGGCGTATCAACGTCCTTGATTTACTGTTCCCTATTCCAAGTACCATACATATATAGTAGACGCGCACGAGCATAGCAAAGCACCAAACTGAAGCGGCCTTTAACGTTACTGGTCACTGTTTCTTAGAAACGACCTCGTTCCCTCTCTGAAGAAAACAATGAGCTATGCTCAGCACAGGAGGCGCGTCTTTCCGACATGTCGTACGTCAGGTGAAACTCACTGCACTGTGTACACAGCCTTCGGCTGCCTTCTTATCAACGTTGGTTTAAGTAGCTGTCTATTGTTAGTGCTTATATGGCTAGTCTTTGTGAACTAACATGATGGGTGAGTGCTAACGCTTTGGCGTAGCATTCGGGAAGACGTGGGTTCGAATCTCCGTCTGGCCATCCAGATTTGGGTTTTTCGTGATTTCTCCAAATCACTCCAGTCGAATGCCGGGATGGCTCCTTCAAAAGACCATGAATTCCTTCCCCTTCCATGTTCCCAGTCCTTTCCTGTCTCTAATGAACTCGACATCGACGAGGCGTAAAACCACAAGGCTGTTCTGTTGGCTCAGTTGGTTAAGCTGCGTGACTGGGGTACGAAAGATTTCCTTTTCGAATCCCGGTCTCAACTGCAATTTTTTTGGGCCATAAAACTGACCTTCACCTCTAGTACAGCTTTACAATGTTAGTGTGAAGATGGTAGGACGCTCGGTAGTCCATGTTAACTGTAGGTCCCCGGTACCTAGTCGGATTGTTGGGTTAGGGGGCGTCCATTAATTACGTTACCAATTTTTTTTCATAAATCTGGACCTCCCCTTGGCGGCCACTCCTCCTCATTCTGGACTTTTTTTGAGCTCTACTGTTAAAATGTTGACGTGAGCTTTATGTGGAACCTCCCACCCTCATTTTTGCTCACGTGTGTCTACTGTGTCAGAGAAACGTTTTTTTTTCTAACTTGGAAAAAAAAAACATGAAAAAAACTGTAAAAAAGTTTTTTTTTCTGGGACACGTTTTTTTTTCATAACTACTAAATCTCAAATTTGTATGGCATTTATCGTTTTATATGGCTGTTTTAGGGCTTATACTAAGTATTTATCTTAATTTTTAAATCTACTATATTTTTCTGGTTCAGTAAAGAAAAAAATACGAAAATGTTGGCAACATTAACTAAAGTTTTCTTTTATGAACGAGGACTTCCCGAAGAGGCTAGGTTGCGCGACAAGGAATCCCCGTTCCCCGTTGTTTGGATTGATACTCGCTATTTGAACCAGTGCTACCAGCCTACGAATTTATCTGTAGACCTACGGATCTTTTTTAAAAAATTAGGAATTTTAAATTTATCTACGGTTTTTTGCCTCTTTTTATTACTTATTGTGCTTTCCTTATATTCGTATACTTGTTAAACTCTCAGCGTATAGTGATACTGAGTCATTAAATTGTCAGTAATTATGAATCGTTTCCTTGCAACCAATGATTGAAAAGCTCCTATTTTTTATGATAATATATTTAAATTCAAACTTAAAACACCGTAATAGATAACTATCGGCGCAGTCTTTATGCACAGTGTGTACTTTGCTCACAATTTAAAACTGCAGTCTCAAAATCTTTTGTATACAATACAAGAACAACCAGTAAAAGCAAATGTAACTATTTCTGAAGTTATGGATCTAGAGACAGAAGTAGAAACAGAAAATTCCGACACCGACCGAACTACTGTTGGTATTGCTGATACTAGTGAATGTGGTACTGACTTAGAAGATGAATAAAATTATGTTACCTATATAGATACATTTATGAATCATTATGTAAGGCATTATATGATTCAGTAAGATTTAAAACACACATATAAAATGTAAGTTCCGTAAATAAAACTATAAAGTATCAAATAGATTGTTGTCTGAAAAAAACTAATTTAGAAAAAAACAAGGGTACTAGGTTTTTTTCATGTTCTTTTTCACAAAGTTGAAATTTTTCAATTTGCAACACTACGTGTGCCCCTTAGGCGGCTACGACAGAGGCGCATTGCGCAGACAATATGAAACTTGCCACCAGCTTATTGAGCCAACGCGAATTTATTATGTAATCAAAGACTGCTTCACATATATCGAGTAATTACACCTACCGCAATATTAAAATAATAGGGTAGAGGGGCGGCAAAAGCTGCCCAAAGTACCCAGTGACGCCATGGGTTACCATGGCGCCACGAACCTCAATTGTTTGTTTGTTTGTCGCCTTTTACTTAATTTACTCGCATGTTCGTCAGCAAGACTGAGGCAGGATTATTGCCAGAGGTGAAGGTCAGTTTTAAAAATTCCAGCCGAGACCGGGATTAGAACCAGGAAACTTCTGTTCCCCAGTCTCTTTAACCGACTGAGCCATCAGCAGCCTCAGCTGTCAGGTGCCGCGTCTCGATTACAGCACTGATGCGCACTGCGAGGTTGTGAGAGCGTACGACATGAACGAACTAATCGCATCAGTGCTGTCCTAATCCGAAGATAGTTGTGAAGTGGCAACATTGTATAAAACATTCTTGGATTTTTCACCGGCAGATGATTTTAATGCAACAGAGTGGCTCTTCTACTTCATCTAGCGGCATACTATTCACTCCCTATTATGACTGGAGATGTGTGTTTTCTATTTTTGGATTTGGGTTTAGATTGTTCAGTTGGTACCCACCACCAGTAAATAACTGCAAGCTTTAGTTACAGCTTTGATGATTTACAAGTATGAACTCTGTGCTGTCGACCTATTCCATAGCGCGCGCGCGCGTGTGTGTGTGTGTGTGTGTGTGTGTTATATACAGGTGGCTTTTTACATATTTTGAGGTTTTCGTTAAAAGAAGACAAAAGTAATTCGAAAACTTCCAATGGACAGTAATTTTTCCGAGTAATTCAATTTTTGTGAGCCAGTTTCGAGGTAATTGGCCAACTCGCATCAGACATCATGTGCAGAGTTATCAAATCATTTTGTCAAGAGCTACCCTGCTGTGCGTTGTACGCCCGAAAAACCTTACAAAAGTTATTTCTGTCAAGAATATTTGGCTGCAGAATTCATATCGACATTATAATAAATATAGTGCGAATTGTGCAAGTAGAGCGACTGGTATTTCCTCTTACAAATCAGTGGATAATTTGACTCGCGAATTGTACACGGCCTTCTTGAAATTGTGGTGCAGGAATAGAGACACGTAACGTTATTTACTTTACTGAAGTACGTTCTTGGTCGCAAAAAGGTTCAGACGCACGTGCCGGTGTAGAAGCGATTCGCAGTTTCCCGAAGTGGCGTATGTTGTCGCGTGTGTCACCTCTTAGTATCAGCCGACAAGCAGTAACAAACATTGCTAAATACGGAAACTTTATCGTGAGTTTCTGCCTTCTCGGCCTGCAAAAATATTTTATCGTCAGATTATGCCAGTAATGAGTGTCTTTGGGAGAGATTTTGTATGTTCTCAGGGTCTTACCGCCGCCCGTCTCAGATGGCACGTGTATGTGCGGCCGGGAATGTAAACTACCTTGGTCCGCCAATTCGTCTTGGTGCTTACCTCCTACGTACGTTTGTTCGTTTTAATAACAAACGCGAGGTCCTGCAGACACGTCTAAACACGCGAATAAAGGTTCCGTTTGTCGTGCGTGGCGCGCCCGCCTATTTTAGTTTGGTGGGCACTAGTCTATTCCGGTCCGACACCCCGGTGAATCCATACGAGCGCCACTCAAAGTCCTCGGAGAATCTGTCGGGTAATGAGATTGGGTGTCTAGACGTGAGCGGGGCCCACGAGTGGCTGGGTCTTACGATCAGCACAATTCGGGCAGTAATTCTTTCCAAGGTTTCCTTAGTGAAACTTCACTCTTCCACTGGAAATACACTTCTGATAGGCACGTTAAGACCGCTGCACTTTACAACAACCAGGTTTGTAGTTCTTCCATCGAGTCCATATCACTGTATTCCCTGTCAACGTTGTGTTCAAGCAACACAAATTATGTGGCTGCTCTTTACTACTGTCTCAAGTGGTTAGACCTTCCAAAACAAATAGAAGACACACGTTATCGAGCAATAAGATCCCAGCAGAACATGAATTCTTTACACTGAATCATTCGTTAAATAACTGTAGTTCCGTAGGGCGTATTTTTACGTTCTGTGTGATAATACCGAGGAAGTATTAAAACTGTACAAACATTTTAGTTTTCTCGTAAACAGTTTTGACTGTTTTAGGGCAGGGATTGCCAACCCGCGAGACGGTAAACAGTTGAATATTTTTCCGGCCCACGAGATTCATCACAATTTTACAAAATATATTTGTTTTATGAAGGACAAAGTAGTGAAAACTAACGTGTTCAAAAATACATTATTTATGCATCCATATTTTTAAAAAATTATTTCATTTATATTGATATATATTTTTATATATAATTTTTAGTGTTATATATTTCTTTAAAATGTGCGTTTAGTATTAGTATTGTTATATTATCTATGTTTACATGTAAGAATAATAGTAAACACAATAATAATAAATCATTATGTTTCAATTTTTCACTGCAAAAAATGTCTATAGTGGGTCTAAAACTAATGTGGGGATATATAATTTTATATGCGACCCGCGGAGTTATGATGCATTTCCAAAGTTTCCCGCAAGATCATTTGGGTTGGACACCCCTGGTTTATGGCGTGGTATATTTTTTTATAGGTTTATTAGACCAGGGAAGAAAACTATGTACAAGAAATCTAATTAAACTTTGATTACATTTTTGTTTTTCCCCCTTCAATTTTATGACCCATTATTTTCATCCTTTTAATTCCACGATTCTTATTTGGGCATTAGTAATTTGACGTAGCTTTAACACTAAACTAATGGTCTTCAGCAATAGTGATATGTTTGTTAACACAGAGAATTTTTCGTTTGCTACGGTACATAATTTTGCACGTGTAGTAATTATAATATTGCTTTAGATTTATGTATTTATCACTTCATAACAACTTAATTAATTTTAAAAATTGTAGTACTTTTTAAAGCCCTGACTTTTAGTTTAAAATCTAACGTACTAATCTTCTTCAACAACTTTTCCCGAGATTTTGATTATGACTGGCTTCCATGAATGGTCCAGTTTGGATCTACGGTTTTACGGCTGCATACTCTTACTGATCCCAAGAATTTCATACCTACAGTACTGCCAGGTCATGATAAGTACTAATGGGGGAAGTGAACTGTTGCCATCTGTCTGTGAAACGTGTAACTATGTTCAGCGTGTGATAAGTGTATTTTTTGTTTATGGAACATGTAGTTTATGAGGCGGAGATGGGTATCGTCCAGGCATTCTCCTCGATGGCTGCGGAAAACCGGTCAGGAAGGTGGGTACACGGAGACCTGGACCCGTACCCGGTTGTAATATATCTACAACCTCCCAAAACCGTCTAGAAGGCGGCCTATTCCCATATAATTTACATAGTAAATAACTTTTACTAAAATTTCCTTAGGATTAAAGTACTTTTAAACCACTTTCGTAAAAGACACAAGTTTCAGATAAGGTTGTTTTTCAGACTTAAAGAATTTTGCTGCATCAGTTTCCACTAGGAAAGCTTAATACGATGATCATTGCTCTATGAAATTTAGTTTAGAAAATATTTCGATTTTTGGTGATGTCAGGCCATGTGCTCAGAGGAAGCGGAGTACAAAATTTGGAATTACGAACTAATGTAAAGGTCTACGTCAGATTTGGATATCACACGTTGTAGTCAGTATCGGGAGAAGCACCCCGAATATAAATTTGACTTATTAAATAAATTATAGATATTACTTTTAATAAAAGAGTAAAAATATGCTCAGCGATTGGATAAAATTACAAGGATTTAGAATATGCTATTAGCTTCACGAAAGGTTTAAAGTTTCGAGGAGAGTAGAATTTTATGAATCCAATTGTCAACCTTCGGCGCCTAAAATGCTTCGTCACAAAGATAATTTAAAATTGAGTAGATGCATAGTTTAGAAATAGATAAGTTTAAAAAAATTTGAACAGACCGACCTAAGTAACATATTATGTGAATTACAAGTTAAAATATAAAAGAGTTAGCGAGATGATATTTTTTGGAACTATGGTCTGACGTCATGCTTCTTAATTTGTCTATAAGTAGGTGTAGCTATCTTAGAGTTTGGGGCAGTCTTTTAACAAGATTGGTTCGCGGTCGGTCGGGTGCGGGAATTAACACCATGCGGTTGGCCAAACAAGAACTTTCGTTCTTAGGATGTTCAGTGTGTGAAGTTACCACACCCAAGGTTAATAGCAATCTGTGAGTTATGCAGAATTAGCATGATCTAGAAAACTTTTAAGAACAGTTTCATCCACTTTGTTGAGGGAGGGGAGGGTGGGGGAGTGATGAAACCAATTTGTTGAATGCATATTGAAGTGATGTGACTAAGTCTACGTGCTATCTTCGTCAAGGATGTGTTTGTCTGAGGCCTTGTCGTTAGGTTTGCGACTGATACCAGCTACTGAGCCACAAAAGTTTCAGAATACATTTTGGTTTTTATACAAATTGACTGCTCTTTATTTCAAGTGTGCAACCTATTAGCTATTACAGGTCAATTTAATAGCTTGGCGACCGATTGACTTTTAATGAATCATGCATCTCGGAAACAGTTCACGTCCAGTGTGTTATACCTAACTTGCAGCTTGGCACTCGTACTTCCCCGATCCAGTGTGCGGCGCCACACTGGCGGGTTTATTTCGAATCTTCTCTCTGGCCAATACATTTCGCATGAAATCTATCTCAAGAGATATATTTGCAAAATGAAACTCTAATCTTTTGCCGTATGCTAGTGACGCGATTCTCAGGACTACGTTCCATGACAGTCAGTTGAGCGGAGCATTCATTTTCTACTCCACAACTGACAGTATTCATGTAATCTTATTTCAAACCTGTACTTAAAGTACGACCATTGTGGTCAGATGCGAACATGTAACACCTAGCGGTCGGTTGGCTCAGTGGTTAAGGTATCTGACTGGGAATCGAAAGGTCGCCGATTCTAATCCCTGTCTCGGCGGGGATTTTCGTAGGCCCTTAACCCGACCTTCCCCTCTGTCACAGCTTGCTGTGTAATGTGAAGTACGCTAGAACGCTTCCGCGGTTCAAATTCCACGTTAAACTGTAGGTACCCAGTACCCGGTAGTATTGCCGGGTTAGGTTAAGGAGGCTGTGACAGGGGCGGAAAGCGCAGCCAATAGAAACCCTGTCGCCAGGTCATTACAACCACACTGAATTATTATTACTAGCGAAAACTGACTCGGAAGTAAGGAGAAAGCCACAGGAACAAGTAGGTGGAAAGAACGGAGTCACGTGGAATTATGTATGAAATCGAAAGTACCTTAACTTTTCTGGCACAGCGAAAGATTTGACACAGTAACATCCGGAAACAACTTTTTTTTAATAATGTTTAGAAACGTTTACTTAGGATTATGCCAACAACAGAGCTTGCTTTCGTGTTGCTCAAGAACTTTAAAGACGATGGAAATCGCGATCATTCTAAGCTTTTTCTGCTTTGAGGCGGAAAGACATCATTAGTGTCATGTTTCATCGGACCACTCTATCATTCCGGCAAAATAATAACATAGAAAACAGACGGGAAACCAAGATGTTAACCTAAATTTGAACGTGGGCTCAAGTTCACAATCGTTGGCAGTTCCGTTTCATTATGTCAATCGTCCAAGGTAGTGGCACTCGGGAGTAGTCTCGCATTCGGGAGGACGGTGGTTCGAATCCCCGTCCGGGCATCCAGATTTGGTTTTCCATGGTTTCCCAAATCACTCCAGGCAAATGCCGGAATGCTTCCTTCAAAAGGCCATGGCCGAATTCCTTCATATTCCTTGCCCCCCATCCTTTCCCGTCTCTTAAGACCTCGCTGTTAGAGAGACGTTAAGCAGATAAAAAAAAAAATCGAGAGTAGTCTTCTGTAGTTCGCGAACGAACTAGTTCAGAAGAGCGCTCCCATAGACGAACTGCGTGAACTAGTTCCCAGATCTCTCGCTCCTTAGCTCGTTAATTCTTTTCTGAAGACCGACTTGTAATAGCGAGAGTTAGCGAGAGCGCCACTCGCCGCACAGACCCTTCTCACCGTTCAGTTCAGTTAGTGGAGTGTATTATCCATGGTCAGTGGCAAGACTGTCAAGTTTTTGCGCGACGTGGCGAATGTTGGTTTATATGGTTTTGATAATAATACACTGCTAACAGGTAACTACCTTATATTTGTAATGTAAAATAACTGTCAAACTATTATGTGACTTCTACAATGCCATGATCTGAAGTAGTGTAATGTATATCAATTTGATTATAGGGTTAATATGATTTATTTTAGGTTATTTATTATGATGTCATCAGGAAGGAAACATAGTTCCCTGTGGACACATTTCACTGAAGAGACAGATTAAAAAAAAAAGTAACCATTCTTCAGCATAAATAAGTATTGCAGGAGACTCGAACGGAAATTTAACCCGAAATATGAAAACAAAACGCGCTTTGAGCCCACTAACAATTAAAAGAAAATCACCGATAACCACAACTACCATAACAAACAAAAGAGCGCGTGCAGTAGCAGTAACAAAGTGAGCGAACGATATGTCTTTCAAGATGGGAGCTAACCAGCTTAAAGAGCGACCTAGTTCGCCAAGGAGCTGCAAACTAAACTGGACGCTGCCAATCGTGAAATATTTTTCGCATATCTGAGGCTATCAAGTGTTTTTTTTTACGCGGTGAAATACGGCACAGACCGCGCAGGTCACGTGAGCAACCAGGACCCTGTGTGTCGACAGGTAAGTGTTTTTTAACATCAGTTTTATTGTTCTGCAGATTTTTTTTATTCGGGCTTTACGCCTCGTCGACGTCGAGGTCATTAGAAACGGGTCGGCAGACGAGAGGATATGTTTTAATAATTATGAAGATATATATTTCAGTTTATCCTCGCAATATTATAAGAAGAAACATTAGCCAGGTAATTAAATAATCGTCTATTTTCAAGGAAAAACTTGGTAAAGCCTAAAAACTATAGTGTTTCAAAAACATCGGTTTAGATGAAAATATTTTATCACAATATTTGTATGACTACAACCGACTAATTAATATAGAAAATATTCGTGGCCTATTGTCCTTAATAACCCAGGCAGTGGCAACACTGATCATTATTTTTTTAAAAAAAAAAAAACCTTACCATAACAAACAAAAGAGCCCGTGCAGTAGCGGTAGTAAACCGAGCGAACGATGCGTTTCTCTGGAATTCGAGATGGGAACTAACGAATTAAAAGAGCGACCTAGTTCGCGAAGGGGCTGCGAACTAAATTGAACGTTCCCAGTCGCGAACTATTATGCGCCAGATTACTCGAGAGAAATACCAGACGACCACTTGGTTTCTGACGTAAGCAAACAAGAGCGCACTCACGTGGAGGCTCTATTGATCTTGCCGGCTCACGGCTGCACACCGGACATCATTCATTGATGCAGCATGCCTGACCTCTGGCCTGTCGGCCGTATCCTGCAGAATTAACATCTGGACTATGCGGAATCTGCAGGACACGCATCACATTTGGGGGCTCAACCAGCATCAGCAAAACCTAATGGAAGCTTTGGATACTATCACTGCGACACTCCAGATCGGTTTGACAGACCCTACCAATATTTTTTATTTCGGAATTTTTATTCCAGTGGATTCTGCCACGGCAACCGAGCCCCTCCTTGTAGATGAAGCATTCTAGAAGTCTCAGTTGTGAAGCAAAGTAAAAAGTTGTGCAGGGACTCTTGAGTACCGGTTGTTCCTGCCTATTGCGTAAACCACTGGTCACCTGTCGATTGAACGGTGTTCTCATTTACGGAGGTCCTCTATACCAGGTATGATTACCGGGTTAGGTTAAGGCGGCTCGATGGGGGCGGATTGCACAGCCAGTAAAAATCTTGTCACCAGATCAGTACGATCACACGAGCCCGTTTCAGTAAATAAATCTTTTTTTCCCGACAGAAAACCATGTGTATATAATGCTAGCTAGAGAATTTCATGAATCGGACGATTAAAAGGTCATGGAAAACACATATTTAATTTTTTTAAAAAGTTCTTAATAATGTGCATATTTTTTTCAATTGAAATTTGTATGTGTTTGACGTATATTTACCATTTAAAAGATAATGTCATAAAACAAATAGTGAGATCAATTTAAAAGCCACTTGTTTTTGATTTTTAAAATGTTTTTACAATTTTTGTTCGTGAATTACTTTTAACACATAATCTGTGAATGGAACCCTTATCGCGCGAGATTAACTCGCACTTTGCGGATTATTAATCAAATAGTTGGCTTCGAGTGTATCATGTTCGTTAAAATCCGGTGTCTATAGTTGACCTGAAGTAAGTCACGATCAGCACGCAAATGTCTGGCAGGTGGTGTCCTTTTGCCTGCTTGTAACAGCCCTCATACCTGAACTTTAAATAGAATTGTATTTTATGAAGTATTTGTAGTAAGCTAGCGTTTGCTTGAATATGCTCTTATAGGTTTCTTTCACAATTAACTGTAAATCAGTGTATATAGACTTCGCTTTATGACAAGAAATTATTTGAAGACCATTTAATATGTTTAAGAACAAAATAACGCAAGAGAATTGCTTAATTGTTGGTAATTACAAGTATTAATGCAAGTTACGATGTCTAAAGGACAATTTGCTACAGTTTAAAATTATTTCTGTAAATAATTTTGTGTTTAAGTATCTTTAATTTCCATTTCTGACCATTTTGTAATGATGTTAAATGATTATGTATTATGTATTAATTCTGATTGTTTTAATATGTTTCAATTGTTGCGTAATTGTTATGTTCGAGAAATATCTGGCGGAAGCTTTTGAAGAGTTCTAGAAATTTCGATAGAGCCTATATAAAGAAATCAGCAGAAGGACAGTAGTAGTTTATACAGATTCCCTTTGCAACTGCCAAGGACTGCATTAGTAGTATCTATGCATGTAAACAATATCGTCTGGAAATAAACGAAAGTTTAAGCTGAAGTACATTGTGGACTACTTAATTACCGTATTAATTAAACCACCAAGAATCTGACATGCTTCAATTTTATCGAACCTTCTGCTGTGCACAATAGATAGCACTTTATATAGATGAGCCACTGTGTCACGAAATAAGCGATTATTAGAAACTTCGGTAATAGCTTATGATTTCCTGGACGAAATAAACTTTGTATCGTGGTGTATTGTTTGCATCGTTTAATTTGTTCTTAACATTGACAGAACTCGGCGTTTTGTAAAATTGTATGAATACAACACAGCACTTTATAAACACTAAGTTTTTCCTTTTTGAATATCGGAAAGAAGGATGTTCGACATTGAATATACAGGTAAAGGTTTCACACCGATAACAGCGTTCTGTACCCGGGTGAGTGCGAGATCCTGATAATTCACACAGCTCTGAAACACAGTAAAACTAAGATTCATCCTGAATGCTCGTTTCTTCCTCCTCAAAGCTTAGCTCTGGATACATACAACCACCTGCACACATTTGGTCGAGGTCCAGGATTGCTTCTGGCAACATGCCTAACAGCCTGTACGTCTGGACCTGGTAAGCATTAGATCCGCCTCTTCCTTGTATGATTACACCAATGTGAAATTTTTACAGGAAAGTAAGTAGGTTAACACTTCTCAGGAGTAAAACATTGTGTTTTCAGACCGCGTATTTTTTTTTTTTTTTGTTAATTCTGAAAGTATTTTATACATTTCAGTTTTCAGTGCCCTTGTGAAAAGAAGAGGTAATGCTGCTTTTGTAAGGAATATAATTCTTTTATCGCCTGTCTCCTATGCTCCAAATGGTTGAATTTACTGCTTATTGGTGTTGAAAATGTCCTGACACCGTAGCAATCTACGTGTAAATCAGACGACTATCACTGATTATTTCTCAAACATCAACGCAACACTTCCAACCATTCCCTTCCGCTTCATACTTGAGGTAAAAATATTTGCACTACAAGTGTTAATAGTTTTCATTTATTTCGTAGTACTGTCGTACCAAACCACTAACTGTTACTCAGAATCGACTCAACTAGTTTCTTCTTTGAAACGTTCACCATTCTGGGTCAGCTCGATATGCTTACAACATGATCACAATATTTGTGAAAAGATGAGATAGACTAAAAAATTCTTAATCTTTCGCATTTTAACACTAAACCAAAAGATCTGTTAAACGGAATGTAAAAATCTTTTTCGACGTTACTTGAAAGCATGTTGCTATTGCATTAGTATTCCCGTTTTATTTAATCGTTTGGCTGCATAGCCCTGAAGATCTGATGCTGCATTAAATGAGTAATTAAGTCTCATATGAATAGCGCGAACGAAAATGAAAGTTGCACTTTTCGGTGTTCGTTGTGAGAAACCTCGAAATTTTTTAAGATCTGTGCCTAAATATTGCGAGCATTAAAAACGTTTATTTGATTAGTTAAACCGATTAATTTCCTAAAACTGAAGAAAGAACAATCAGACTGTTTTTGCTGGTTTATTTTGCATTTTTCTGTAGTTATTAAGCACCTGGTTGATCAGTAAAATTGGTTTGCAACTGAACATGTCCTAACATTTGCTAAATCGTTAACATCGACAGCCATAACCAGAAAACACACGCATCTCATCATCACAAGAACACTATGATGTAAATATGTAATTGACTTTTACGTATAATCTAGTTCACATTTAAACTGATGGATTATAGAACATAATAATAGATACTATGATATTTTCAGTGAGTTAACAGCGCTGATTGTATTCCAGAATTCGGAACAGAAAATCATTTGCAACTATAAGATGTGTAAGAAAATTTACACCGGTGCATGGTCCCATCTATATTGTTAATAATAAGAAATCTACTCCATCCGAAGATAAAATTCGCTTATGTAACTAACGATTACGCATGGATTCTCCTGTGGACTTGTAGCTGATTTTGCTCCCCTTTTTCGCCCCGGTCGAGCATGGATAGGTTGTACCTACAGCCTTTTGCATACCCCATCCGGTGTTTAATTCAGTTTCAATTTCAGTCCGCTTAAATTAAAACTTACGAAATTTTTCTACGCCGTAGATGACTCGCCCTGCAGATAATAGAAGGAATGCAATCCGGTTGAAGAGAGTCGAGGATCCGAATTTCAGCTGCCTGCTTGAGAATATGAAACCAAGCCTGGTAGGCGAACGATAAAGCACTGTGCTGGCATTCGGGAAAGACACTAGTTCTAATTCCCGCCCGGCCATCCAGATTTTGGTTTTCCATAGTTTCGCAAAGTCACTCCAGGTGAATGCTGGACAGTTTCCTTCAAAACGCCATGACCTAATTCCTTCACCGAGCGGGGCGGTGTAACGGTTAGCGTTCTCGCCTCGCATTCGGGAGGACGGCGGTTCGAATCCCCGTCCGGGCATCCAGATTTGGGTTTTCCATGGTTTCCCCAAATCACTCCAGGCAAATGCCGGGATGCTTCCTTCAAAAAGGCCATGGCCGAATTCCTTCCCATTCCTTGCCCCCATCCTTGTCCCCCATCCTTTCCCGTCTCTAAAAGACCTCGATGATAAAAAGAGACGTAAAGCAGTTAAAAAAAACTAATTCCTTCCAGTTCCTTGTTCCTGCTCCCCTCCCCTCTGTAAAGATTTCAACATTAACGACGCAAAAAAAACCGAGGGGAAAAAATAATGAAGATGAACTGTGCGAAATTTGGTCGAAATTGGTGAAGCGGCTGGGATTTCTATGCAAAACACAGAAACAAACAACCAGACATTTGGTTTTATGTAGATGATCTATTTCTGAGTGGACTTCGCTTATAAAGGAAGCAGATTATATCGCAGTGAGTGTGATTGGGTTACAGCTGTAGACACGGAGAGTAATAAATTGTGTGGGAAGTGATCTGTGAGGACACCAGCTGGAACACGGTAAATTATATCGAGACGGGTGCAGTTGAGTTTTTGCTCTTGTTGACCCCGCCTCGATTGAATCGTCAGCAACTTCAGTGTCGCCAACCCTGTCTGTTGCTCGAAGAAGGAATTCAATACTCGCTTTGTTCTCGCCAGCCAGTCAATAGCTCACCCCTTCTCTCTAAGCAGCCACACAGCTTTGGAAAGGTCACCAGGTCATACGGCTGCTCATAGTAGCTCTTCCTTCAATCAGGGTGTAATGGAGCGTCTATATCGATTTAAGTTTCGCACATCTCTCTTTTATAGTGTACAATGTTTCCGGGTTTTCTGATTTCTGTTCTGCAGCATTACATCTTTTTTGTACATAAATTTATTATTATTATGAGATTTTCCTCACTACAGAGGTTTTACGTCAACATAACAATAAAAAAAAACTCGGAACAAAGAAATATATATTTACTTATGTTTAGTAATGGTCTTATCATCGAAGAGAGTTAAGCCAGCGTAAGTGAATAAAATAAAACTTTGAGTGTTAACATTAAGTGGCAAGTAAGAAGTAAGAATTGTAAATTTTTTCTAGTTTTGCAAAAAAGAGATCCACCAGGCTGCAATTAAGTTGGAGCTATAGCCAAATCAAATCATCGATCCCGAAGGATTGTTCGGCCGTCAAATGATGGAGTTTTCGATTCGCTGCGCAATGCGCCTCTTGTGGCTAAAGTAGTGTTCATAAGCTAGGTTGTTCCATTTTGCCCATCTTGAACCCCCTTCCCTCCACGTAGCCTGACGTGGCTTTTGACTCTGTCCCCCCCCCCCCCCCTCCCCACTCCTCCCTCCGATTGGCACGTAACTTTTCCTCTCCATTAATTCAGGAAGACACTTTGTATTCTCTTAACAGACTGTCGTTAAAATTATTGGGATATAATGAACACAACTGATATTTGCGTTATGTACTTATCTATAATTATAAATCTTCTGAATGAAATGTTGACACTAGCCACTCCTGCAAATGATCAGATATTGGAAAAACACCTTTCTCAGGTACAGTCAGAGATCCTTTTCTTCTTGAGGTTATACTAAAAACATTCTCCTTTTCTCATTCCTCATTGTTTATTAATTGATACAAAAGAACAAACTATACCTGCCGCGTAAAAAATGAGAAGAGCTGCATTTTTGTTCTTTTGCTGCAGTTCTTTCATCTTTCTCTCTACAGTAATAGGGAACGAATCTTTGATCTACTAAAAAGATTCCTATAACTCAGCGGATAATGAAAAATTTGGTGACCGACTATAAGCGCTCAGGTGACATAAGCGCTCAAGGGTCACCTTCCTGGAAGGACGGTCTATAATCCTCTACCTTCCTGGAAGGACGGCGTCGCCGGAAGAAACGCACAGTCAAGCCCTGATGGCCTCTAAGGCTACGTGAGCACTTGGGATTTATTGGCAGGCGATTAAAGACCAATTTTTCAAGCAACACAAATATCGAAAACTGATTTGAGAGATTGAAAAATTGCCAATCTGCCATGTAAATACGGAATAAATTGTATTTCTTTACTATTTTTAGTTCCGAGTATTCAGAAATATCGACCCATCACCGTTTAGCAGCATTCGAAATGGAACATACTATAAATGCAATCTGACATAATTTGTTGCGTCTAATTAGTCGCAAGTGTGCGCACTAACATTTTTTGCGACCTATTTTTCTATCGCAGGTACAGAAAATCTCTAGAATGCGTCTAGCCTAAAGAGTTCATGAAGTCATACATTTTCCACTAGTAATTCAGTAAATTTCTAATACTTAATAACTCATTTTAATAACTGATTTCCATCACACTTTTTCCAGGCTTTGGACTGACTTAGTGACTGAAATGCACGTAGCACATAATCGTTTAAGGAGTGTTTAAAATCAGCTTGAATTAAACTTCGTCAGTATTTATTTACATATTTACACTGTCTCTTTATTTAGATTATTTTCATTATTTGTGTGTTAAGAAAGCAGGTCTAGCCCAGCTTTTGTAAGTATGATATCGCTTTCAAACAAGACCTAATATCACCGTTTTCCTCATACTTTTTTTTACAATTTTTTCCAACCATTCATCTAATTTAATATACGAGCTTTTCCTCTTTTTCCCAGCAACATTGATCTCCGTTCTCATGTACATACAAGCGGAATAATCACTTCTTTGATCTTGGAATTTGGTCACCCGAGAAGATTGTTGATTTTGTTGTTCCATTCTTCCACAACGTTCGTAGTGCGGTGTCGCCTACCGTAACAAGTCCACAGTTTAGGAGAAATTTCTTCATTCTCCAACCATTGTTCAACGAAATAATCGAAAAACTGAGACGGATTTTCTGGAGCCTCCGAATATATCTCGAGCCAGCCGTCTAAGATGTCTTCAGTTTTGAGGAATGCTAGCGCAACACACATCCTAACATACAGTCTAATTTCTTCATTTTCCCGATATTCACGGGTCGATCCAATTCCCTGCAATTTCCTCCACAGATATTTCTTCATGTGGAAGTAACAAACATTAATTTCAACGGTTGGAAAAACTTCTCCATGTGCGGATATTGCACTTCCCTCAAAATCAATGTTAATTTTTCTTGGATTCCATTCTGGAACTACATGTAAAATATGGCGAAATAAACGAACATATGTCTCTTTCTTTTTGTTTGCCAACAGGGCAAACGCTACTGGATACACATTAGTTTCTTCCTTGGAGCTTCCGTAATCAGCGTGGATACTATAAATTTGAGCAAATTGTTTACTACAACCTTTAAATGTACCATCCATGAAGAAATCTTGCTGTCTCTTCAGACATTCTCTTCGCTTCTGTCCACAAAGAATTATCATTCGCTCTCCTGAGCTGTCATCTGTCAAAAGGAAACTTGAACCATCTTTCATCTGAAGCATATCATTATCTAAGACTACTTCGTCTCGGCTCTTCGGTTCCTTTCCGTTCCCACGAGCTTTGCTTCTCTGTCGAAATAAGGTTCTCTTGACAGTCACCTGGTAGGGCAATTTGGCTACATATTCGTAGCCTTTACTGTGTAGGTCTCTTCTTCTGTGTAAATTTTAGAAACGGGCGTGTCTTCTTCGCTGGCCCTGTTCTTCGCATGATTCATTCTTTTGGCAAGTTCCAAGCGAACTGTGTCCGCTGCTTCGCATGAATGTTCAGTTGCACATAAAACTTCCCAATTTTTCGTTTTGAGCGTTCCACGACAACTTTTCGTCCTTTCCTTCTGACACCGCCATACCGTTAGCCCATCTTCTTTACTTTTGTATTTCCGATACGAATAACCATCATAATGCACGGCAGGTTTACCCTTATTAGTTGTTAGCACTTCCATGACGACAAACTAGAAATACTTTCACAGTTGAACTGTATAGCACAAGTGGCGCTGCTGCCAATAAACTTCACTGTACGAATGACACGAAAGTAATAAGAGCCTAAACAGATGAGCTGTGCTACATATTCAGGGAAGAATTTTTCTTGGAATTCTCTACTGCAGGTAGGCGAGGGTGAGTGGTTATACCTACCCTCGCCTACCTGCGGTAGCGCGTTTGACACTGAGCGCTTTTGCCATATAACCGAAAAATTTTCGGTGAGTCTTGTAAAACTTATTGTACGGCGCCACTTCACACCACACTTTGAATTTTAAATAACACTTCATCGAACACTATAATGGAAGTTTCACTTGACAGAACAAAATTAATTTATTTTATCAACGAGGGGTGTGGTCACACGGGGAGTTCCTAAACGTAACAGCTATATTTAAAACTACCAAAACAATACTAACTGTCACCGTCTTGCAAAATCCCGGGTAATAACTGTAAGCGAAATTGAGTCTAGGTAAGGCGAGGCTAATATTTTTTTAATCGAAATGCATCGTCGCGTGTCGGTTAGTTCAAATGCACCGCCCGCGGGGAACCCAACACTGTGACTTCAGGTCACATTCATGCGTAGCACTGTCAGTATTAGGATATCTAAATTACATACGGAGATAATTAAATGACAGAAATAAATATCCACATGCTGTTGTGTGTACTGTATCTTGTTTTAACTATGGCAAATGATATAAACGAAAAGCTACGTGGCTCGGCTCGGAACCTCCCCTCCTTCCCCCACGTAGCTCAACATAGCGTTCTACCCCCTCTCCCTCTAGACCGAGCCACGTAGTTTATGGACGCTCCCTAAATAACCTGGTAATCCTATCAGCTACAGAGGACCTGCATCTTGACGCGTAATCCGAATCATAGAAGCATTCTGGCGTACTTCGCATTACATAGAAAGCTGCGCCAGGGGTGAAGGTCTGCTTTTGAAAATCTCAGCCGAGACCGGGGTTGGAACTGGGGACCTTTCGATCTCCTGTATGACGCGTTGACCACTGAGCCGCTATACCGGTCTGGCATACTGGGAGAAGGTGACCTCGAGGAAATTTAACTTGAAGGACAATGTGTTGAATAAATAAATTCAACGTATTTTTCAAAGACACGTAACAGCAACTAGACTACTGAAAATAATATTGTTTTAAAATTGCATCGCGCAGTACGTTTTCAGCAAGTTCTTGGATTACTTCGTGAAGCTCTTGATAAGCAGCTGTCACTTCATTCAGTAATATTGGTGTTGCGAGAAATATGAGAGATTAACTTCTGTTTCAGATATGAACACACTAAATCTTCCGATATCAGCAGGTATGGGCAAGACGATGCTTGTGATAATGATCGAACAATTAAAAAAGAGCGCCTTTTGCTTGTAGTACTATTTAGTGACACATCTTAATGACTTACTATTTCATCTGCTTACTGTGTTAAGTAGTAACTGCATGTTTTCGTCTACGAAAAACTAATAGTCCTCTGTAATTCTGGATCGAATAGCTCTGGTTGTAGAGCGTCTTGTTACGGCCCGGATGACTTGAGTTTTCATTGAAACTGAACGGAACGACTTCTTGTGTTCAATCAACCTGCTGTCAAATGAGTACTCTGGAGGAAACACCGCGGAGAAGGTAAAGTAGATCGGCGCGTGGGACTAACTACCATCCTAAGCGCCCCAGCTCGGGATGGGATTACGGAGCTTTACCTCGGCGCATCACAGCGCGCGATACGTTTACCGGAGTAGGTCGCTGGTTTGCATCTAGCCCTGTAGTACACATAGAAATAGTGTCTAAGAAAAGGGGGGAGAAAAGCCACATGCAGGCGTTACACAGTGTGCAAAGTCTGTTTATGCATTGCGTGTTGCCGTGGCCAACATTCCAGGCGGCAGTACTTTAGGGACCGGTCCATCCGCCCACGTAACTTCAAGTCAACAACCTTACTCGCGCACCATAGCCGTAATGTGATAAGCAAAACATCGGCGCCCGAAATGAAGCTCTAATATACTACTCTGAAGACGCAATCGACTGTGCAAAAGACGATATTTCGGTACTTTCTCTTTTTTTTTAAATAAATCTAGCTATGAAATCGTTCAAAAAAAGTAGACTTCAACGTTTCGATCTAATGAATCTCAAACACTACAGCGGTATCTAACTGTACTCTGGAATGTATTACCATAAAATTATCATATTCTTTGAGAAAGTTTTTTCTTTACACGCATCTGCATTTGGACGTTAATCTCTCTTTTTCACATATAAATTTTCTCGAGATTACTGTTTGCATTGGAGTCTCCAAGAGAGTATTATTTTTATCAAGACTGTCACTGTGAATGATTAATGGCGCGAGAGATAAAAGTTCAAGCCTTCTGGCCTATTAACAGCAACATTTTCTCTCATTCATCCGCCTCTAGAAACATGGCGAGCTCTCATGCTGTTACTTTAAACTATTACAATTCTCTATTCCTCATCTACTAAAACTTGCTATTTTTTGGTGTCATACTTTTTTCGTATTGTGCATCAACAAACTGGTTATTCTGCAAAACTAATAGTTGCTTTTATGCATATACATGATTCTAGGAATTCTAAAAATCGATTTTACTCCCAGATAAGCTGAATTGAGAATACTGAATTAATTTGCAGGAATCCGAAGCGGCTCCTCCACTTTCAGGGCTATATGAATTCACAGATGTGACCTTCCTTTGCGTCCGCATACGTGTTATGTTCTACCTGGTGCTATCAAATGAGTTGTATAAGAGATAAACCAAACATATCACACAGTGATCTTAATTATTCAGATGCAGTTTATTAATTTTGACGCCATTTACCTCATCTTTGGTACCAAATTTGTTGGTTTTATAGGTGTAGCTGTCTTGGCGTTACAGCATGTTGCCGAATATCATGAGAGGGGTTTCTTCTGTTTTTCACGCTCTCTTCTTCCCGTAGGAATCCAATTATAGATTCGTTTGGACTAACTGCTTCCTGGATTTCTCTTAAAGTGGCCGTCTGATAGTAGTGGTTCCATACTACTTTGTCACCAATGTGCTCCTTTTTTTGCTTTTTTTTTCCACGCCATAAATATTATCCGCAGATCTGTGAGATTATTTCATTGTCGTCAATTTCGAGTTATTTCTCCTATTTATTTTCCAGTGCCAACTGTCATATTCGTCAATATTTTCAACAGTGTCTTACGTATTGACTTTGTTTTACTTCGTTATTTATCGAATCCACATAAATACGCTTTCATGCTTGTTTATTTTGGGATAGTCTATTTCTGATATATTTTTAAATATACACTACCTGACAAAAAAATTGAACCACCCACAAGGGGAGGAGGAAACGAAACTTCGGGGGTTGAGGTGGTATGTGATGTTTCAGTGATAACAATATTGTGTCAATTTAACAAAGAACTTAGCAGTATGAGTCAACTTATCGTCCCCTCTGGTCTGGGTATATTACTGAGTCGTTTGGGAAGGCTGTCATAAGACCGTTGTATCATCTCCAGAGGCAAGCTGGCACCCAACTGTTGTAACTGATCTTTGATATTTTAGATACTGGCAGGTCCGAGCTGGTCCCACACATGTTCTATCGGGGACAGATCTGGTGATCTTGCTGACCATGGGTGTACCTCAACATCACGCTGACAGTACAGAGATACGTGCCGTATGTGGACGACTATCGTCCTGTTGAAAAATTGCACCACGGTACTGTGAAGTACTGTGCATGAGAAGTATAAGGATGGTTCAAAAAGTAACGAGCTGGAGGCCTAGGAACAGAAACCAGATCCTGTATTTCAGAAGTATTGTTCCTGGCTGTTGAGGCACTTGTCCCACTGCGACACAAGTGATAAATGGCTGTCTCGTAAAATTCCTGGGGCTGCGATGTGAACCAGTTCCGCGCGTACTGCTTTTGACGTCGTCGTACGAGGTAAATCGTTTGCCCCTCAGAGCAGAGGGCATTCACTGTTGACCCTTGATGCAGGAAGTCTGTGATGTGGGCCGTCGTGGTCAAAGAAGAACGTCAGCATAACCTTTCCCGCAGTTGTGTGGATGGCCTTGGATTTTGTTGTTGCTGGTGGTGACCCGCGATACTTCCACTGGAGACTTTGTCGTTTCTAGTTCGAAGTGATGACACCAAGACTCATCTCCAGCCACTACTCGTGCCAGGAACTCATTCCCTTCCCTGGCATAGCGCAGCAGATGATGAAGACAGTGGGCCATTCGACATGCTTCCTGTTGCGGTTGAAGACTGTGGGGCACCCATTGGGCGTACACTTTGCGTCGTTTCAGTGTTTCCGTCATGATAGTGTGAACACTTCCGACGCTGAATCCGACCTCGGCGGCTAATGCTTTCACTGTAACTAGGTGGTCCTGGGTAACGAGTCCATCAATAAGCTAGACGACGTCATCGGTAATGCAGCATGGTGTTCCAGACCTTGCATCATCGGTTAACGACACCCGTTCTTCCCTGAAGCGCATGTGCCACGCCTTAACTCTTGCAAGGGACATGCAGTGTTCAACATACACTTGTGACATTCTTCGATGAATGTCCGTTCCCCTTATCAGAAAACGAACAACACATTTTCTTCTTCTTTTGACGCCACCATTTCACTGCTTACAACACGAATGGGTACTGGACGACTGACGCCTGTTTCCGCTAGCTTTGTAGTCACCTGACTTGCACTCGTGACCCTCTAGCGGCGGGCATGTGGACTTCCGCGTTCTTGTCGGAAACCCTCTTCGTTACTAACGCAACGATATTGCCATTCTGTTAATAGCACATATGGACGCAGGATGTCTGAATTATCGTTGGACCGCCAAAGTTCTCTCAATCACTACCATCCGTGACCTGAAGCCAAACTCGATGGCTGCCTACACCTTGACGCCAGGAGCAACACCGCTGTGCCTCTGCAAAACGTTGGAAGAATGGGACCTACCTCTAGGTCGCCATCATACTCGCCGACGATTGTCATCCGAGGTAGTGCGGAACCGCTATACGTCGCTGAACGCAATGCGACGACATTCATTGTGTTTAGCGATTCTGTGAAGACCAATTAAACTGGTTGAATACAGGCCTGTTTCATAAATATTAATATGTTCAACAAACTTCCGTCTGTAAGATCATATTGTTTTTCCGAGTCTTACTATTCTTGAGGGTTCTGTCGACTTTGGATTTTCATTTGGTTTGTCGCTGCTTATACCATTCTGTTTTTATTCTGCATGATCCTCGTAGTTATCCTTATTAATTTCGGTGGATGCAGTTCCTTCCTTTTGTTTCTTGTCATTGTTGTTTCATTATTACACTAACTTTTGTATCTTTTTTGATAGCCGACATGTGCTACTTTTACCGGTGAGCTATTTTTGCTGTTTTCTTTCGAAATCGAGATCGAGTTTTTGTACGAAGATTGCTTTTCCGCAGCTGTTTCGTACATGCAGCACTCTGTCTTCTTAATTTGATTTTGGAAATATTTTCGAAGTTGATTGAAATTGAATGGCGAAGTGGCTTAGCCAGTATAGAAATTTGTATAAAATCATCGCAAAAACTTACTGTACCATGTTGGGATGTAGATCCTAATTAGACGTGAGATGTTGATTTTTAAATGTAAATTTTATATTTAACAATTAACTGTAACCGTAATCCCTATAAAATTCTTCCCCTTTGTTCACCTCTTGTCAGTGAGTATCAGTTTGAAGCGTCATTTTAGAGTTTGGTATTTGGTAACAGATATCCGCTGGCATGTAGCCTGTACCGTTATGTGATTTTTTTTATTGTGGGTACAGATACCTTAAGCAAGTTAGTCTCTCCGTTCGACCCTTTGGTTGGATCTATATGTTCGCTTCCTTTACTCCCGTTGAAATCACTCACTCCTTAGTAAAATTAGTCTTTTGTGGTTATCCGTAGAATGAGGTGATCTAGTCATGTCAGTAACAAACTTTTAGAAGAATAATGAATCCAGTACTGTGTGTTAATTAAATACTATCCGTCTAAGATATAATAATCTAATAATGTAACGTTTGATGAATGTTGCACCCATCTTTTTTCCGCCAAAGCTAAAAACCTTCTGCACTGGGTGTGAGAAGGTAGGCGGCGGTTCCAGTTTTGCCGCTGTGCGTGAAGATCACCTCTTGCCGGCATCGAAATCTGCTCCGGCACCGGCTCTAACCGCCCTAACACTGAAAAATAACTCACAAATCCAAGAAATACTGCATGTTTGAATTTTCAACGCTCAGCAAAAGAAAGTTACTCCTTTTCACGTTCTATTTATTTGTAAAAAAAGAAAAACCGTTGAAAATAAGCCCGGTCGCCATCTTACTGAGGCTTCAGTAAGTTCCTCTAAAACAGAGCATTCTCATAGGAACTTTCTGTCGAAGCCAGTCTGTACACTACCATGGATCGCTTAAAACTAAAATCTTTGCCCCAGAAAGACACACAAAAATACAGTAACAGATTGAAAGCTTCTGACTGTGGATTGAAAATCAATGGCTAGATCCTGACGAGGTAGGATTTAAAGCTGTGGCAACGCTTGTTTTCCCTGAGTACTGTGCTCTACGAATGCTTCATATTTTGGATTCTACGTCAGTGTGAAGAACCGTTTCACCCGGTGGAATTAACTGTTACATTAAACCGCGCTAAGGCGTAAATTGCGCCGTTCAAAATGTTTCCGAGATTTCAGTAAGGTCACACGGCATTATCATATTGCAGTAATTATTGCCTCCAGAAACGAACATGATTGACTGATATTTAAATCAGGAATGACCATATCTCTTATAAGAATACATTATAATGCAAAATTGTTCATTTGAACCACAGGAAGTGCCTAAGACGGGTGTTATCTCAACACTGAAACGTTGACTGCATATTTGAACCTACCTAAGCTGTAAATCTGTTACCTTTAATGTCTTAATTAAGCCGAGAATAGTAAGCGAACGGTAATAATCGGGCCTAGCATTCCTTGCTTCCCCATTTAGAAAATTTATTAAATATTTATTGCTAAAGTAGAATTCTGGATTTCAGTGTCAAGCATATAATTGTACGAACCTTTTTCTCTTTCCCGCCTCTAATGACCTCGACGTCGACGAGGCGTAAAGCCATAAGCAAAAATTCTGCTTGTAGGCTACTAGAAAACTAATATAAAATAAATCCGTTTACGTAGCTTTAACGTTATCAAAAACTAGCACGTTGTGTCTCTGGTATATGGTACTCTTCATTCGGTAACAAGCAAACCAGCTACAACCTGCGGCATTCTGTGTTATTCATATGAAATTCCGTATATTTGTAAGGCCTTGACACGTTTAGCACTGAGGCACGTGGCAGTCCAGAGACGACAGTGCGTCGCAGGAATAGGCTGTGCTGTGAAGTCCTCGTGGACAAAGCGTGTTTACTCTGCACGGTGAGAGAAGTGCACTTGCCAGACTCTCCACTCATTTCTCTCCGTATTTTTAAGTGTTTTTGCTCTCTTCGCACGACCTACGACCATGGAGTTCTCAACCTCTGCCACGAGCCTTACAAGTTCTTTGCGTTTATCGAACATAGCATCTCCCTGCTTTGTTAATTATCTTGTTATTGTCTTGATCCGCAATTATACTTAAAATTAATTAGGCTGCATTGATTTTATTAACTGCAAACCTGCGATCTGCCAGACAGGATGAACGCTGTCTGTTATGTCCTAGTGATTAACATCTGATTCGAGAACTAGGAACATATTTTTCTTTTCATTTACGACTCATTGACATCGGAGTCATTACAGGCATGGGTGCATTGGCTGCAAGGAACGGCCTTTTTGAACGAACCATCCAGCTTGGAGTGATTTTAGGAAACCACGGAAAATAGAAATCTTGAGGGCCGGTCCCTTGGTCTCCCGCATGCCAGGCCCGATGATTAACGCTCATCCATAGGAACATAGACTCGTAAAGCATGTGATCTCGGTTATATGTGAAGCTAATCAGAGGACGACCAGTAGGCAGCAGCTCGTAGAGAATCTGAGCCTTACCAGAGGCCGACCTCGGCGCCTTAGCAACTTGAGCCGGATGTCGCGGCTCGCAAGCAGTGCGGTCAGGGCACACACATTTCATCACGCGGAGGCAGTTTCTTCCAAGTTGTGGTTTTAAGTATAGCATCTAGTAGATAGTTAAGGCTGTATAGGTCTGCAGATGATGATTAAAAGTAACTGCCGGTATGTCGACAAGGTCCCTCCTGTTTTGAAGTAGCTGTGTGGTCTTGCAGTAAGTTTTCTGTAAAAAACAATGTATAATTCTTGCCTGACGATACAAGGGCAAATCTTGCCCTCGTGTGAATCTGCATCCAGACCAACGTTACTCTGAACGATTGGTAAGTCGAGTTGGATATCTGCCCTAACCTCCGAAGATATGAAACTTACATCGTTATATATTGTTTGTGTGTGTCCATTGGGGAAGGAAGTACAGGGAATAAATCACTACGATAGTCGTCCGGAAAATAGTATCCATTAGATACGTAATTTAAAAAAAAACTAATAATGATTTGTAAAATAAACTTTTTATTTTACACTAATTTTCCACATAGTCACCATGTAAATTCAAAAGCTTGTTATACCCTGCAGTGCACTTTCTATCCCTGCCATGTGATCCTCCGTCTGTAGTCCACCATTGAGTAACCCCTGAAACTGCCGCTACCAAAGCGACTCTTGTGCTAGGCGGGATGCACAAATTTTTCTGTACCTCAAGTGATGAAACATCTGAAAACTGATTTCATCCTGAGTGACATGCCAATCGTTTTTTATGAATTTGTAAGCGTTTTTGTTTTATTCATACGTCGAATATGGCCACCATTGAAATTTGCCGGCGACGGATTTTGTGAACTGCTGTCCATGCACACGCTTACGTGAAACACGTTAAATAATATTCCAACTGATGTTACAGTTTAAGAACTCTATTAAGAGTAACACTTTGTGCTTATCTTTATTGCGTTTCGCAATGCGTAATATCATATTGAAATTCAACATTCACAGATCGCATATAGACATTTTTTTTTTTGTGCTCAGGTTATTTACACTTCATATACAAACAGTAATGGATTCTACCACCCTACGAGAACAGACTCAATTTTGTTTCAGGCTTCCCTTTCTCGTAGCTTCTTCTTTATGACATTATCATTTTATATTGATGGCTTCCATCAATACCAGTTTCACCATTTTATTTCCCTCCACCAGAGATACTGCTTCACGCCACTGGTGACATCTTTGATCCTTTTAACTAAGGTTATCAGAGTTAATATTACACTTTACTATTCTATATTTACGCAAATATGTTCTCAATAATGGTCTTAATTCTAAGTAAGTACTCTGTACCTTACAAATTCAACAAGTCGTTTGCAATATCCGATGGCCGGTTCAGTCATCACCATGGACGTTCTCTCTACCCGTGTTAAAATTTTGACACCTTCGCCGAACAAATAATTCATTCATAGCATTGTCTCAATAAATCTCTTTGATTTGACGGTGAATATCACATGATCGCATTAATTGCATTAATGAATCGAATAACTACACAACTGACGGCTTTCTTATTTATTTATTAACAAAATTTAAGAACTCATAGAAACGAGAAAAGCAATAGTGGCGGAACAGAACCTCGCACACATTAAGTAGACAGTTTACTGAAAATAATTGACCGAAAGTATCTGGCATAGTCACAACTTTTGCAAGCTAGTAATTGTAAACATTGCGCTTTCTTACAATTACTTTCTTGCAGAAATTGTAACTAATATCTCCAATCCGAAAATGCCTTGAGAGAAAAGCCGAAATGTGCAGCTACAAACCTTAATTAATTCATGTAAAAAATTCGTCACTGATGATGCTTTAATGAGAGGTGAAATAAAGAGAGGATAAACAAGTTATCTATCAACAACTAATTAATTAAGAAACTGCGGAAAGAGTGGCCTGTACCAACATTGCATTCTTTAACATGTTTTGCAGGGAAATTGTATTGTGCAGTGAAATAACGTATAAAATTATTTTTAATTTCTTCTTCTGGATGGTTGTTTCACCGTGCGTATTACATCCTGTTCCCTAGTCGCCAGAAACATCTTATTACTGTAACGGAATGAGACATCGCTTTGGTCGACTCGCTCTGCTGGTTGCCTAACTGCTTCTCGGTACGGCGCGGCCTCTTGATAACTCTCTCTGGTTGGGGGTAATGACCACAGCACTGCGCTCATGGCACCGAGCGTGGAGGCTCTGGCCTCGCATTCGGGTGTACCCAGGTTCGAATTCGCGTCCGGGCATGCAGATTTGGGTTTTCCATGGTTTCTCCAAATCACTCCAGGCGAATGCTGCGATGCTTCCTTTAAAAGGCCATGCCGAATACCTTCCCGTTCCTTGCCCTCAGTCCTATCCCGCTTCTAATGACCTCGACGTCGACGAGGCGTAAATCCATAAGTAACAAAAAAAATCATGGTTCTAGAATGGTTCTACATTTATCGCTATACGTTTGACCTGGACCACGATTGAAAAATATTGCTAACAATTCTTCCTATTTTATGAAGCCACTGCGAAGAAATAACTTGCCAAAACACTGTTAAATACACAAATGAAAATCACAGTAAAGAAAATGCAGCTACGGTGAGCACTGTAAGGTTGATTGTATAGATATTTATTAAAATTTTGTCTTGTTATGACCCTCCATTTATATTCAGTAAATTATTTAGTGATATGTATTGAGCCGTGCAATGCAAGGCGGCTACAGAAGATAGCAGCTGCTAATACTTGCAACAAATCAGGGAAGCTGAGAAAGAAATGCAATTCGATAAATAAATATAAATCACAATAAAAAAAATTACACACACAAACCAATGAAGAAAAACACGTAATGTTGTAATGATCCAGATACAGTGAACACGCACACAACGTAAAAAGCAAATAAAACGTAATAAAAAATCGCTTCCTTTTTTTACTTTTATTACCCTTACCTCAAGTCTGATTTCCAATGTAAATACCTAAAGAAGGCCTAGCGGCGTGCGAGTAGTAACTGAAAAATCGCAACTACGACATGGACTTCATTGAATAGTAAGGTACAACTTTATTCCACGCTCATACTCGTATTTCATCAAATCACATCGTATATCATCGGCCCAGTCTATCGAAGATCCAGCCAGTAGCTATCTTTGTATCCTCGCTGACCACCGCGGAGGAAGTGAACCATTGAAACTATATAGTAGATTGACTAGTGGTCGCAATTAGAATGTTGTTAGCAGCTACGGACGACATTGTAATTTACGGAAAGTGTGGTCAATCTTCATCTAGGTCTAGTTGTTATTGCTAAATAGTGTAACTACTGTCTGGCTAAATCAGCATTATGCATATCACTGAGAATAAGTGAGCACGTAAGAACATCATAAGAGAAACTCAGCTAACGGCATCAAACATTTGAGACTTCACTTGCAAACAGGATCAATTCTAGCGGGAATATTAGTTCGCTAATAAGGAAAGCAGATAGGTCGTCAGATGAAAAGTATTACGGGAATCGTTAATCTTCTTCCAAGATTTTAATGTGACAAAGAATTTGTACTTAAATATGATGCTGGAACAATGCAAACAAAATCAGAGAAATTAAGTGTCGTAATTGTAAACTGAAAATAACTGATGCAAACATCACTCCAACATTCATATTACACGAAATTATTTCAGTTTGGATTGGTCATCACTCATCATGCATGAAGGTTACTTTAATGAACAATGTCTTTGGTACTTTATTCGTTAATACTGTACGCAACATTAATTTCACCGCTGACCTTTTTTTTTTGCGGGTGGGTGGGGGGGGTGGGGGCTGTGATGTGCCGATAAACTCGAAGTTAACTAATGGCGCTGTACTGCTTCACTATACATCACACATTAATGGTTTGACATTTCTGATGCGTCGAGAATCCAAATAAAAATTTTGTGAAATTGAATTTGTGTGTCTGCATCGACTATTTGCGTTGACTGGTTCGTTAATAGCCTTGCTGGCTCATTTCCGGACGAGCGAATTCATTTCCAACTTGGCGATGAAGGTTTCTCGTTGCTCGTAAAAATGTTTCGAGCTACTCTGACAACTTTTCGCCCCAAAATCATGTCTGGAGACCCAGAATGGTTCAGTTTTATCACCTAATAGCTGAGGTACCCAGCATCGCTCAGGGTGTTGATGTGAGATTGTTTGGTAGTTGGAATAAAAGGATAAACTTTAAAATGTAAGAGGTAATTTTTTTATTGAATACATATTCTAACTTTTGCAATTCTTGTTTATATACAACATTTTTCATTTAGTTATCCGGGGTATACATGTACAAATTTTTAGAATTTCCTACTCGATAGCAAGCTGCGTATAGTTGACCGTGAGAGAAGCAGGAGCCTTTGGGGTTGATGCCGTAATGTTTTAAAGTTTCTCCCTGTACTTTGTTAATTGTAAAACTACAGGTTAAGTTGATTGGAAATTGCAGTCTTTTAAATTCGAATAGAAGTTCAGTAGAGATCAGGGGTATTCTGAGGATTAATACTATGTGTTTCGATTCTGGAATTTCCCCGGCCATGTATTGTAGAAATTCCTCTGGAGGTGCTTCCAGTGCTGGTAATCGAATTTTTCCATTCATGCAACAGAATCCTGGTATTTCTCCACTGAATTTTTTCAAAAATTGTTAGATGCTATCCATTTTTCCGATTACGACGTGGTTGTTTTTATTATATTGTTTTGCCGGGTCGTAATGGAATGCTTCATTTGTCAGGTTATACTGTTTACTTGTTCTCGTTCGCGCTTCTCCTAGGGTTATTTTTTCATGGGCGGCTTGCGTTCGCAGTCTTATATTATAAGATTGTGTCGCAATTGTTGATTCTTTAATTCGTTCATTTCGTTGTTCTTCGGTTTCTCTGCTTCACACGCTGCTCATTCACGTTCGGTGAGAACATAAACGTGCCTCGCGCTGTTGGACTGTTTCGTTTTTTCTGTGTTCTTTCTGTTTCGTTCGTTGGCAACGTAAACGTGCCTCGCGCTCTTCGACTGTTCGTTTTCTCGCTGTTCTAGAGGGAGAAACTCCCAGCCTTTCTATCTTCAAAATCACGCCTTTCAGGTAAAAACGGAAACCTTCTTCATGGATAACGGATAGAGGGCTACCACACCATATAACTCCCTTGATCGTACCGGGACTCGTTTCTGAGTTTTAGCGGCACGCACATTGTACACTTTTATAATATATATTGATTATTGAAGAAGTCGGCAAATAACTTATTGTTCTTCCTTATTCTTATGTCGTAGGCCTGAAGGTTGTTCAAGACCACTGAGTGAGGTATTATGATGTTTAAATATCTTTTTGGGGTTTCGAATCTATTGCTGTCATTGCACTGTCTGCCAATCTTGACAAAATAAGTGGTAGACATCAAATTTGCACTACTTAAGTAGTTTTTATAGTCGAAAATAAAGATGTAGTCATGCGCCAGAGTATCGATTATAGATCTTTTTTGTTACTGATTTATATATAAAAAAAGCTTTATCCCCCAGAAACCTAAAATTTGTCTCCTATATTAACCATATACTGTTTTTAAACGAAAAATGCTAAAAATAGTTATAATTTGCGAGCAAAACAAGTGAAAGTTTTTATTTTGAAGTTTATTAATACTGTCTTATTGAAAGTGATCTTACCTCAAACTGCATTGCATCCTAAATGGGTATCACAGATTTTAATGGAAGAGCGGCACTCCGTTCTAAAGCCTTATAGCAGTTCGCTGCCTCGTCTGGAAACGAGTTAAGCCTTGATTTTTGGACTAAGCGACTGATCATAGTGGAAGTCTAAATGAGCTAGGATCGACTCCAACTCACCCGGTTATTTTTGTGTTTAGCAGTTAAAAGGAGAAAGAAAATTTTAAATAGTTAAATCCACTTCGGTATCATATACATTCTTGTGGTTGTTATGAATGTTTAATAGCTGAGATTCGGATCGTGCTATCAGATCAGAGACAGCTCCTCTCTGTAGTCCCGCAGTATAGAACTCATATGGCTTTCCGCAGAAGGCGTGTGTTACTTTGTGGCTACATCAGTACGCGATAAGGACATCAGCCGTTGTAACCCAGTCGTGACAAGAAGGATCTATGCATGCTTTACGATTTCTCTCCGTAAATGTACTCATAGGAAAGTGATCTGCCTGCTGGATTGAAAATTTTTCATCTGGCATTTCTCGTGAACAATTTTATACATTGCTGACTACTCATTTTATTTTCCTTACCACATTCTGGTTTTCATCCTCAACAGCGTAGAACATTAGCAGTTGAGATTTACCAACGAAACCAGTCTGGAGAGTGGTTAAGGACGGGCTTGCCTTTCATGAGGACGTGGCTTCAAATCCCCTTCCCGCCATTCAGATTATATTTTCCACGGTTTCTCTCAGTCACTCCACGCGAGTGCCGGGATGGGTCCGGAAAAGTCTATTACCAAATTCTACTCGTTCCTTGTCCTCACTCCTCTCCCTCTGTAATTTCTACGCCTATCTTATGACAGTTGGATTCGCTGTTTTATTCACTATCTAAGCAATGCGTGCGCAGAGGTGGCATTGTATGCCTACTTCTGGTTGTCGAGGAAAGGTGACTTCGCTCTAGGCTCACCTTCCAGCGTGGCTGTGCGCGTAAAGGCGCAACCACACTGTATCGGGGACAGGGCCGCATTTAAGCATAGGCTACATAGGCTGTAGCCTAGGGTCTCGCACCACAAAGGGGAGCCCGCACCACAAAGGGGGGCCCGCACCACAAAGAGGGGCCCCTCACCACCCACAGCCCTCGCCTGGGCAGGTAGTAGAGCTAAAAAAAAAAAAAAAAAAGGTCACCCATAAATTTTTTAGGTCGAATTTCGAAATTTAAGAATCCAGCCACTGCCGACAGGGGGCCCGCACCACATGTATAGCCTAGGGGCCCACAGAGCCTAAATGCGGCCCTGATCGGGGAGGTACAACGCGATCAGGATAGAGTTCGTCCCTATACCTGCTGTCCTGACTGCGGCTTCCGCAATCATCAAGACGAATGCTCGAACGGTCCCCAATCTCCGCCTCATAACATAAACTCATCACAGTTACACGTTTCGCTGACAAATGGCAACAAAACATCCCTCCAACATATGTGGTAAGTAACGGGATATGGTATTACTACATTAAAATTTCCCCAGCAGTGCGCGGTAGAACTCTCCGCATGGATAGCAGCCATGTGTAAACCTGCGCTAGGGCAGAATACCGATAATGATGATGGTTTAGTCCAGACATGGGCAAACTTTTTAAGGGGAGGGCCGGATAAAATAAAAAATTATCTAGGCGGGCCGAAAAAAAATTGAACAAAACATTTTTTTATAAGTGATAAACTTTATTTTTGATTTTTACATCACACACAACTTATATATTACAATGGCAAAAAGCTTATAAAAAAGTTACAAGTATTGATTATTCTTTTGAAGAGTATGAAGGCGCATGTGACAGATGAAACTGTGACTGAGCTTCTTCTAAATGTTGTTCATAATCTGGTAGAAACTGGAATGAATTGATTCGCAGTAGTTAACCTAAATGGTGGTCAGTCAATCGGTCTCTAACGCTGTTTTTGCGAAGCTTCATAGTAGAAAACACCTGTTCACAGATGTAGAAAGATGCAAATATCGCAATTATCTTCTGAGAGTGAGATTTCAGGTTTGGGAAACTCGATTTTGACAGGGTCTTGTAGAACTCAATTTTAGAAACATTGAGAAATAATTGCTTCAATTCAGTGTTATATTGCAGCTCAATCAGTTCGAGCTGCAAATCTGGTTTGACTGATTCACAATCTACTACGGCACTACGCACACTCAGTCAATATTAGATGCGATAATACCACAATGAGAAGGAGATCGTTATTCTATTCTAGCTACGTGTCGTATGTGTAATTATTGGGGTTATTCAAAACCATGTCGCGGGCCGAATTGACTAGCCGTACTTTCCCCATGACTGGTTTAGTCACACTTGATTATTTTGAGAGAATTGTCTAGTCGTTGATAAATACACAAATCGACATATATATAGCGTTTTCCAGCTTACAAGGACACCTAAAATCTTTCTGCAACGGTTGAAGGTAGGCCCTATCTAAATGCGGTTTTTGCCAAATGCAATAAGGGAACGTGTAATTTGTTATATAGTGACTATTCTTAAAACGTGTATATACAGGTAAACTGAATCAAATTTGATTTTCAACTGGAAACGTACAATTATTTCAACTGCATCTGATAGTACCTGCAAAGAGGAATTAAGTGAGGTAGCATTTGCAAAACAAGTTTCGCAGAAACGCCAAGCAATGTCGTTGATTGGACACCAGCATGTGGCATTGGACGTGTAATCCAAGCTGTTTTAAACAAGCGCGGCGACCCTTCCTAGTTCAACAGTCGCTGCTCCATGCTGGTGTGCCTCCGAAGTTAATTTTATATTTCGACCACATTGCTTGGCTTTTTGCGGTACATTTCGTTACAAATGCTATGTTATTCAACTCATTTTTGTGTGACTATCAAAAGCCGTTTAAATATATATATTGTAGTGTCCCTCTCTGTATATCTCTGGGATTAACTACTTTATAAACAGTTTACTGATTAATACAAAATAAATGATTGTTGGTGGGGTTCTCTTCCGAGGTAGTCCTTCACATTAATACAAGTGAAACATGAATTACTAATGAGAAACATACTGATTTTATTGATTTTATACATAGAAAGCAAAGTTATTTCGGAGAAACAATTACTTGAATGGGTAAATGGTTGTTCCCTCTTTGGTACTGGAATTTACAGTTCTTTAATTTTGTTGGAGCTCGTTGTGGTCTCTGTAGACGATTGCGTTACCGTAATGTTGAGCAGCGCAATGAGAAGAGTCGTGTCGGTGACCCGTGACTAGGGCTGTGTCGACGACCGCGGCGACGGGGCTTGCAGAGCTGCGTCGTGTTTCGGCAGGCCAGGTAGTCGACCCGCTGAGCGAAGGGTGGAGTGGCGTCTGGAGTCTCTCCCCGCGACAGCCGGCAGCTCGTCCTCGACCCTGGGGACCTCAGCAATGTGTCCTCAGTAGCGCAGATCGCCCGCTGCTGTCTGCTCGCGTCGAACCAGAGTCCCTCTCGTCCAGTCTCCGCCGGTCCGACATCTAATGTCCTCCTCCGTCCATTCTGCCTTCCTCGTAGACTCGCCATGGGCGGAGTTCGTTCCTCTTCTCTCTCCCGATTGGTCGAATATATAATAAAAAAAACAAAAATATCAGCAACCAGCGAGATTGAATTCCATTGGCTGGGATAACCCCACCACCAGCGTCATTTTCTTGGTAGGTCACCCCCTCCATATAACCATAGTCTCTGTGGGCTGCACTTCTTAAGAACAAACAGTTTATTGTTAAAGAATGTTTCTTCGCCAGCGACGTCTGCGAAATGTCTGACAGCTCGGCTGGAACATTTTATGATTGGGGCTCTCAAAGAAACCTTTCATTCGTCGAACATCCACACAGGGGAGCTCACAATGTAACACTGTGTCCATTGTTTTAAACAAACATCTACTATATCCGAGAAGGTCTCCATCACTTCAGTAAATTAATGCCCCAAAACACTCGGTAACACAAGGGAAGTCTGTTATTTTGAACGTCAACCAGACCTCAATAAAGTACATTCTTTATTACTCACTAGCCTGTCCACTAGGTTACAACCATTATCCCTTTCTGTGACAAGTAATAATATTAAACATTCCTCATGATAACCTTGTCGGTCGAGAACCGGACTCAAATCAAATGATATGAACTTATGTAAATTAAATACATTATGGTAATAACGCTACTGAATCTAACAACAACATTTCTTGTTACTGATAAATAATGAGATCTACAGAATGGGACATCTCATTTACCCACGTTCCCGGTTTTTCAAAAATTGCTTTATCAATTTTTGAAAGTTCGTGATTCTTTATTAAAATATTCCTTTAAAAAAACTACTACAATGCGAATCTAAACATTCCCGAACATGATACTAGTGCCTATTCATCTAGCGGGGTGAATCGTCTGTCATTAGCTCGGGTTTATCACACATTCATACCACAATATTGCTATAGATCTAAATCTACTTAAATAAAACACATAGTTAAGTTCTTACCTATTCTAAATATGAACTTATTCTATAAAATTAAATGATCTTCCTTTCAACAACGCTACAGAAACAGTTCAACGCTATTTCAGTAAACATTAACGTGAGTGCAGATAAGATGAAATGACTACCATTTCCAAAAACTCAAATTTAGCGATAAATATCTTTAAGAAATCGTTTTCTGTCTTTGCAATATATTGTTAGATGTGAAACTTGATCTCACACGAAAAGGGGAATTAGTTAGCTAGCATGCAATTACTCCACTAGTTAAGCATCATATTTTCTTACGTCCACGGTACATTAATTAGACGTACTTTGCGAAGCGCTAGACGTAGAACTGCGTATTTGCGTATTCCTGTCTGACTATAACACTTACTGTATCTCAGCTATCAACATGGTGCGACTTTCCATTCGCAAATTAATTCTCTCTCACTCAGAGAATTCATGACATTTATCGTCATTACAAAGTGAAACGAAAGGTATCAACCTTCGTTCATTCAAGCAACACAGAACGCTAGAAATGCACAACGCTCTCTAATCATGGTCTTACCTTATTTGCCATGTAGAACATGCTGAAGGCATCTAGACCTAAACGTCCGTAGCTTACTCAATTACATTGCACCATTTTTTTTTTATTACCATGGGCAAGTAAATCAGACACAGGAAACATGTATGCTTTGCTCAGTTCTAAATCCTACTCTCCGTTTTATACCGCATTTTACTTCGCTCGTCACAATACTCTCGATTATTATTCACTGCTACTAGCTTTGGTGTTGTCATATAAATTATTTATTAATCTACTTCCTTTCCCTGCATGTCTTGCAAATTTAAATGACTGATTGACCATGTTAACCACTCGCCTTTTTTACAATACTGCAACTTATTTCTGGAATTACACGACTCAAATTCCTAATTCATGAACAATATTAATTCACAAAACTGTTATGCTACTGTGCATTACTGTCCTTTGAACACATGATTAACATTAGAGGAAGTTGTTTCTTTGAACAGAAAACCTTTTTATAGATCATCCCACTATCTCTGCTTACTGAATTTTATTACCGGAATGAAACATCGGTTTCTCTTGTTGCCTCCTAAAAGAGCAAATGAATCCCTTTTATTTTCGGGTACAGCGTTTCTTTTAATCTACTGGAGATACGTAACACAGCAAATCATAAAATCTACAGCTAATTCATAAATGCAACAAATTTACTATTTCCTCCAAAAGAAAATTATATAATTTTTAGATTCTCTGCATCTACAAAGAATATTAATATCACTCACTTTCGAGTATATTCCTAGCAACTATCTAGAACTAAACTTAAAAATCCTTATTGCTTAATCATATAAATTTATGTATCAAGGTCACATGTACGAGCTCAAAACATCATGAATCACCAGATCATATTTTCCAGGTGCACAAAACCAAGGAATCTTGATTCTATAACCTCTTTAATCTACCATGAACTACCTGAAACCATTTCTCACATTCTGAGACTCTTCCGCCAGAAGTATTTCCACATCCGGACACACTGTGCCAAACAGAAAAATTTTCGGACCTCTTACTGGTTTTCCTACATTTTTGCAATTTCAATAACCTTGCAATAAGCGAATGCGTGTAAAAATTCTGACTGTTCGGTTTGTTGGACAACATGAACACGGAAAAACTCGCATTCAGAGATTTTTCCATCCACGCTTACACAAGGTGATTCCTTATGATTCAAAGAATTTTGTTTGCCTGTTCGGCTCGCAAACGAAATCATGGATACAGCAGGTGTCATCGCATTTTCCACTAAATTTATATACTGCGAGTCTTTTCTTTCTCTGCCAAAAACCAATACTTTACTTGCTAGAGGAAACCCTTTCTTTGATACGAATGCAACACTAATGTAATCCTGATTAACCATTTTTCTCGATTTCATCACAATCTTCGGACTGCTATACACAGTTGGGATAACTGCACTGACTTTGGCAAACGATTCGCTCGTGACAAGAATGAGAGTGTCTGTCTGCTGACATTCACATTCAATGCCTGTTTCTAGTGACTGAACGTCGTAATTCTCCGCTTCCCGAAAGCTTTCTTCTCCGATGCCTGCACAAATTGAGTCTGTATTCTCAAAATTGTTTATTTCCTTAGTGAAACTTGAAAATTCTTCCCTCACTATTGAGCGAACTTCCGACTTCAAATCTGCTTTCAACTCAGCAAACTCTCCTCTGACTGTTTTCATTTGAGAAGTCATTTTACCTAATTTTTGATCAATTGCGTCACACCGCGAATCTACTCCTTCCAAACGCGAATCTATTCCTTCCAAACGCGAATCTACTCCTTCCAAACGCGAATCTATTCTTTCCATTTGTGATTTTATTTCGGACTGCATGCCTCTCAAAAAATCCATTATTGATCCCAAATTTATCGGTTGGAATTCAGCAACAGTTTCTTCCCGTGAATTTAAGTTATCGGTTGGTAATAACGAATCTACACCTTCGTGTATTTCGGATTGATCAACCGGTTCGACTCCAACACTTGTCCCCCGGTAACACAGAATTTTCCTCGGCATTCATATTGATGATCCTATTCCTTAATCGCATTAATGTAAAAATGGACTTCAAAATAATACAGAATTTATCACAACAAGCAATGAAATTTAACACAGCAACAGAAAACACGGCTCATTGTAATCAATCCGGCACACCATAAGAAATGACAATATAACCCCACGTCAAATCACAATAAAGCAAGACAAACAAATGAAACAACGCCGCATTGCAACGAACACACCACAACAAATTTCAATGAAACCAATATACCATCAGAAAACTCAATACATTAAGACACAACAAAATGTGATAAAACAAACGAAATAATTGACACAACATCTGAACACCGGACTGCATTAGCTGAAGCTGGAAAGAAAATACACACTGTATATTCTACAAGCTCCACAAAAGGAAAACAAACATCAAATACAAGAAACACAAATCATTCACTCCGCCAAGACAGAAGTTCACCTGCTTCGCCATCTGAAATTAGTTGACATGCATATTCAAGCATTAACTTAATATCTCATGAAGTGAGAAAAATTAAACTGAACAAAACAAGCTCCAATAAAAATTTTGAATTCAACTTGAGGGTTAAAATGTGAATTTTGACCATCGGAAGCCACGAGTTGGGCGCCAATTATGTAGTGTCCCTCTCTGTATATCTCTGGGATTAACTACTTTATAAACAGTTTACTGATTAATACAAAATAAATGATTGTTGGTGGGGTTCTCTTCCGAGGTAGTCCTTCACATTAATACAAGTGAAACATGAATTACTAATGAGAAACATACTGATTTTATTGATTTTATACATAGAAAGCAAAGTTATTTCGGAGAAACAATTACTTGAATGGGTAAATGGTTGTTCCCTCTTTGGTACTGGAATTTACAGTTCTTTAATTTTGTTGGAGCTCGTTGTGGTCTCTGTAGACGATTGCGTTACCGTAATGTTGAGCAGCGCAATGAGAAGAGTCGTGTCGGTGACCCGTGACTAGGGCTGTGTCGACGACCGCGGCGACGGGGCTTGCAGAGCTGCGTCGTGTTTCGGCAGGCCAGGTAGTCGACCCGCTGAGCGAAGGGTGGAGTGGCGTCTGGAGTCTCTCCTCCGCGACAGCCGGCAGCTCGTCCTCGACCCTGGGGACCTCAGCAATGTGTCCTCAGTAGCGCAGATCGCCCGCTGCTGTCTGCTCGCGTCGAACCAGAGTCCCTCTCGTCCAGTCTCCGCCGGTCCGACATCGAATGTCCTCCTCCGTCCATTCTGCCTTCCTCGTAGACTCGCCATGGGCGGAGTTCGTTCCTCTTCTCTCTCCCGATTGGTCGAATATATAATAAAAAAAACAAAAATATCAGCAACCAGCGAGAATGAATTCCATTGGCTGGGATAACCCCACCACCAGCGTCATTTTCTTGGTAGGTCACCCCCTCCATATAACCATAGTCTCTGTGGGCTGCACTTCTTAAGAACAAACAGTTTATTGTTAAAGAATGTTTCTTCGCCAGCGACGTCTGCGAAATGTCTGACAGCTCGGCTGGAACATTTTATGATTGGGGCTCTCAAAGAAACCTTTCATTCGTCGAACATCCACACAGGGGAGCTCACATTGTAACACTGTGTCCATTGTTGTAAACAAACATCTACTATATCCGAGAAGGTCTCCATCACTTCAGTAAATTAATGCCCCAAAACACTCGGTAACACAAGGGAAGTCTGTTATTTTGAACGTCAACCAGACCTCAATAATGTACATTCTTTATTACTCACTAGCCTGTCCACTAGGTTACAACCATTATCCCTTTCTGTGACAAGTAATAATATTAAACATTCCTCATGATAACCTTGTCGGTCGAGAACCGGACTCAAATCAAATGATATGAACTTATGTAAATTAAATACATTATGGTAATAACGCTACTGAATCTAACAACAACATTTCTTGTTACTGATAAATAATGAGATCTACAGAATGGGACATCTCAATATATATATCATATTTTGCTCTATTTTTCTGTACAAATTTAGTCGAGTCAACGGCGGCACCTATTCTCCAAGCAATTCGGGCCATTTTTGAACCTATGATTTCTTCGGTCGTATTCATGCTACATGTTTCAAATTGCTGTTACGCATAGATATCAGCAATCTTAGCAAACGTACTAATTTTTAGTTCCCCTTTACTCTTCTTAGTTCGGATGTTATTCGGATGGAAACTTCAGCGATGTTGACACTCAATCACTCACTCACTCACTCACTGACTGATGATCATCAAAACTCTAAGGTACTTCCCGTAGTCGTAGGAAGCTGAAATTTGGTACACAGATAACATTTTACCTAACCCTAACGTGAAATCGCTTTCTACCCCAATAACTTTATACACCTCAGATTTCCATTGTAGAGTGAGCTTACCAAGTTTAATTAGTTGGTTAAATTTTACTTCTTTCCTTTTCTTACGTTGGAAGTTTTTGAAATTCAAAATTTTATTTCGACCACGACTTCCCAACATCAAAATTCCACTGTACTTACAGTAATCCTAAAAACAAGTAATTTTGTGCACATATATGGTTTCATCCCTAAATCATAAGAGAGGTCTAATATTGGAGTTTTTCCCGGCGTTTATTACAATCGCAAACGTGAAAAATTCTGACACATATTTACGGCTTAATTGCTTTGCTCCGGATGAAGCTATATGCTTGAGAATTTTTTAATGCATACAGATCAGCACATTTAACTAATATCTTAAATTTTACTTGGTTCCTATGCTTAGTTTAGAAGTTACTAGTAATTTATTTATGGTGGTAGTTAAACCAGCGGCAATTTGCATTGCTCGGCTACGGTGCATGCCGATTGTTTCCAGAGTGAGGCACTGTTGGTAACGTCTTTTAATGTCTTCAGTTGTCGAATGTTCTTATTCACCGATTTTCAAATGGAATACTTGAGCGGCGATTCAGAATATGCGATAAACATATAAAAAGAAATGAGATCCCACAAAAACAATTCTTGTAAAAATAGGCGAAGTCTCGTGTTCGCGTAGTGACAAAAAGTTATGAGATCTTCGTCTGAGCCAAGTCTACACTTTACAGTGTGTATTCACTTCACTTTGTGAAAAGATCGTTTATTTAGAATTAAAAAATATATCTGATGTCCTGGTCATTACGCACGTCATATTTTTTACTGAAATTGAGGGCATAATATAGCCTATACTTGTCAAATTCGAGAAAGAGCGATGGAAATCTTGGCTTTTACGTATTTATAAGTTTGATAAAGCAACACATTTAAGGTATTTATATAGGTTAACTAAAACATGGCGCGCTTAATGGCATAGTCAACAGATTTTTTTAAAAAAATTCTAAATAAAGGATCTATGACACCGAGAGAAACCATTCTGTTTCAGAAAGTGAAGTGAATACACACTGTAAAGTGTAAACCTGGTTCAGTAGAAGATCTCATAACCTTTTATCACTACACGAACACGAGACTTGGCCTATTTTTACAAGAATTGTTTTTTGTGGAATATGTGTTACCAATAGTTACTTTACGGGAAATTACTCGTCGCAATCCTTACTATCATTCAGTGAAAACAGCATTTCGGTACCACGAACAGTTGCGGAAATATGAAGATCAACATTAGATGAACAATCGTATATAAAACCTAAACTACGCTCGTGTTTGGTTTGTGATAAATTATTTATAATTAGGGAATTTTAATAAAGACACTGATTGAAATTAAACAGTTAAATTTTGGAAGGAATGTCTAGTTTGTAACATTTGAATTTCATGAAGCGTTAAATTCGATTCGAGGGCCTAGTCATAAAGATGTAGTCTCAAACGATTTAGCTACGGTAAACTAATAAGTTTTAACACTCAAAAATTATCATGGATATGTATGTTTATATAGTGCGTCTAGTGCATCAAAATGGAGAAATACTGTTGAATAACACTAAACATTTCGTCATTCAAATCAACGGTGCCACGAGTTGGCGCTCTTCAGGGTTTTACGTCCGCGTAAAAAATGGCGTCCTTGCGGGAGGGATGCCAAATGAAACCTGTCTGCTTCCCGGAAATTACCTAACGCTGCAGCTTGCATATCGACAAGCTCTTCCAACGTAAGTGTAGTGATTCAAGTTAGACACGAGTAATTTATGATGCAGCAGTTGTTCTCTCAATATACATACTTGGCATTACTGTGTCCCCCCGTGTAACGTTTTCAGTGTTAATCAATTCAGACTGAGCTGTTGTAAAAACTTCCTTACACGTGTACTTTTCCATTACACGAATTTTTATTCTAAATTCGTTCTCTGTTTGAGGGAAAAGTGTTCAGCAATCCCATACTCCTTACTTACGAATAAAATTTTTCTCACTCCCTTATGCATAAAACCAAGTGCTGGTATATTGTTACGGTCATCTTCCTTCTGCACACTACTACTAACCCTCCTAATTTTCACCGAGGCCTCATTTTTAATTTGCGTCTCTAACGAACCCAGTACTATTCCCACCCGCCTCCTGCCTTCCAATGATTCCCAAAAAAGCTCCTTTCCATGTCACGTAGCGATTGTGTTCTGCGTTAATTAAACAAATCTAGCTGTCCTCTTTAGCAACACCCTTAATGTATGTCCATTGCTACCCGACCATACTTAGCAAGCGTTTGATGCTCTGACTGGCGTTACTTGCGTGTTTTTTTTTAAGTAAAGTGTTCAGTCATCTTATATTTTTATTACTTTTTGCTATAAGTATATTGTTTCAACGATTATTGAACTGTACGAATGTAATGAGGTTTCCACATGCCTCAAGCTACATCAAAAACAAGACGCTCGCAATGAAAATCACCTAGTAGAACCACCGCGGCCACACCAGAGAAACGTGGCTCAAGCAACGCTATACTGACCAGTATGTAAAAGTCTAATTCTTTTTTTTTCTGTTTGCTTGCAGGGTAGTTGCGGTTGTCGGCTTGTGACAGACTATGCTGTTGTCCTGGGCGCCCATCAGTGAACCTTAAGCACGGCGGCGCCAAGTGAGTACAACTACCTCCAGATACCAATAGGGGGCGTCCATTAATTACGTGAGGTGTTTTTTTTTTGTTGGAAATCTGGACCACCTGTCCCTATGGTGAAGTGAGACTTTGACGGGACCTTCTCCACTGCTGACGAGCGACGTTAGATTTCTGTCGACCCCCCTCCCATCCTATTGGGGAGATTTGGTGCAATTTTACCGGATCCCCCTATTTTGCCCCACGTAATTAATGGACATCCACTTAGAGGATTAGCAGCTTCTTTGCTACAACTGATCCCAATCTTAGTATAACATTATTAATGCGAAAGTTTGGATGGATGTTTGCTACTCAATCACGCCGTAACGACTCACCGGATTTGAATGAATTTTTTCACGGAGTTAGGATATAGTCTGGATTGGCATATAGAACAATTTTGTATCCAAAAAAAAAAAAAAAATTCTTCGCTTGTGAATTTAATTGAATGTGACGCAACGAACAAATAAACACTAAATTAACTGTGTATCAAAATACTGATTTTATACTTTCGTAGAAAATGAGAAATTAATGTTTAAGCCATCAAAAAGAATGCGAAGACAACGAACAAATAAAAATGAAGAAGAATGAACTCAAAGGCTGTACTAATAAAAGACAGTTAAACGTATGTTGGTTAAGCATTCGTAGAATGTACTAATTCTACAGTACTGTACTTACCGTACAAAAAGCCCAAGTTTTTGCAATCTAGGACGTTAAACGGATTTAGATGAAATTCAGAATTCTGAAGAAGGCAACAGTATGTCAGCAGAAAGCTTAGTTAAGAAGTTAAAAACGCGGCACTACCCTGGAAAAACTGGTTATATTATTAAGGCTATATTAGTCTGGTATTCGAACACAAGAAAATGAAACGCAAAAACTTAATCAAATATTTATCAGTACTTCTCGAGTCCCTACCAAAAAAAAAAAAATTAGGAATGTAGTCCCCGTATTAATATTCCACACGAACAAAGTCGTGGGCAAACGCTAGTAACCTAGGTATTAGAATGTGATTTTGTGTGTTAGTCCTTTGATATTTGCGCTAGTTGGGCAAGGCTCCTTGCATCAGTTTTTACTCTCTTCCAGTTTATCTCAACCGGATGGGCAAGGAACTAAAAAGAAAACTAAAAAAATCGTTTGAGCAGCACATTAGTTTCCTAGTTTTTCCTCATATTCTGTGGTTAAATATTTGATTGTGGTAGGATTATAAGAGCAGCTGAAACATGTCACTGCGTGTATTGTTTCCCATGTGTTTGCCGTCTGTCCTACGTCGATCATTGTGTAAATTCGAGACACGTACAAAGCCTGTCACAGAGATCACAGTCGTTCTTTGATCTCTTTCGATCAAAATTTCCCAATACGAATCCCACTCCCTGCTGTGTAGCTCGGTGCGGTTTAGAGAGGGAGTTAAAGCCTGCTTCATGATAGTTCAGACTCGCCACCGCTTGCGAACTAGTTTTCAAGAGGTATCTCATATTTATGCAGATAAATGCTGAGCTATTTCCAAAAAATACACTTTTCGCTAAGTGAGTGAGACTACACTCATCACGGCCGAACTTTTTTGCAGACCGCAATGCTCTTTCCTGACCCAAGCCGTAGATTGTAATTATGCTAATTGTCAGAGTCTTGCAAATGTTTTGCAGTTTGTAATGTTACTAGGAGTTATTTTACAACGTGTAAGTATTAGTCCGAGCAACATTTAGAAGTGCACTTTAATTTGTAGATGCCAAGTGGCCAACATCAGTAACAACGTCGCAGAACGAAAACCCACTTTTAGCCGACCAGGAAGCTGTTTTTGATGTTGCTTCGTCTCTCACTGACGAGATATGTTGAATCCCCGGGACATCTTCCCTCACTCTGTTTGCTGCACATTAGGAACTTGGCTCTCCTTATCATATCCATGACGCGGCAGTTGTAGCCCAGTTGCCCATCCTTTGCTTACCATACCTTGATTTCTAGTATTACCAACGTTCATCCATGGCATTTTGGTTTTCACAAATAATAGTATTGTTTTGCTTATGAATATAACTGATAATGAGCTTTATCATACAGCAAAAAATGTCAGTTACATCTAGACTTATCCCATGTAAAAATATATTTCAAAAATAAAAATTACTTAGACAGAAGGTGATAAAAATGACAGAGTGTAGAGATCTGGAAATAAGCTCTGTAGATTTTGAGAAAAAAAAGCAAGTAGCAATTGTAAGAAAATTATTTTAACATTTTCAAAATAAGTTCAAAAATTTTCCTGGCAGTAATGGTCGAACAGTTTGAAAACTGTGTTTATAAAATCTCTCGTCATACTGAAATATTTTGGACGTTACAGTGTAAAATTTCCAAATTTTTATACACTCTGCTTAATGATTTTTCAATGTTTAACTGTTACTAGTGTATGGACTGCTAGAATTTTACGTTGTTTTACCATATCATACCTCTAAGATCGGCTGGAAAATGTAACAAATAAATACACTGATACGCAATTTTTCTAGTTGTATCTGTTTTTAATCTCGAGAATCGGTTAGCTGTGTTAAATCCTGACGTCTTGATAATCTGTTACGTTCTGCTTGTCACTTTCTGATTTGACATGGTTGTCTAAATCACTTTATTTCCTACAGCTTGAGATCCGACTGTTGGGAAGCGTGCACAAACTACGTGGCTCCGTCCAGGGGAGGGGGGAGGGGTTGGCTGGAAGTCTGGGGGGAGGGGGGTACCTAACCAGGCCACGTAGCTTTCCTTTCATAACATTTTTCACAGTTAAAATGAGGTACAGAACACACAACAGCATGTGAATATTTATTTCCCTCGGTTAATTATCTCCGTACGTAATTTACAATAGTCTGACAAGAGAAAACAGTACAAAATATTCTCTGGAAACAAAAGGATAGAAGCTACGTCCACATGGGGGGGGGGGGGGGAAGGGGTGGACGAAAAAGCCACGTAGAACTACTTAGGGGGAGGGGGGTTCACAGGAGACCAAAATGGAGCTACGTCGTTTATGCACGCTCCCTTGACGCAGTTGCGCACTTTGGGGTTGACGTTTGTGGCTAATCAGGGGAGGGATATGCGCTGTGCGCTACATGGTAAAGCGCTCCCTGCAATGCTGTCCCAGCGGGTTGACGAACGTCAGCCATCGAGCCACCGTGTGGCCATCAAGGTTTAACTCTCACATTAGTTCAGCTATACCTGGATCTTCCATTCTTTACTTTATACAAACTCCATTTAGTCATTATCACACAAACATATTATATCATTTTAGAGTACAGTTTTCTGAATGGTATAACAACGTTTATGTGCCACCAAAACAAACATTGATCCACCTTTTCTTTCTCGTCACTGTCGCAAGAAAATATTTTTCTACGCAATTTCTTTCATCTACGTTGAAGGCTGTTTGTTCATTCTGTGTGGTAACACAGTCAAATGGTTCTGGAGATTTTCAGAGGATAATATTTTTTCTTCCATTGACATATTTCAAGCAGTGACATTTACTTTAAAACTGATATCGCGTAAAGCCAACCCTCGAAATCACTCCACGAGAATGCCGGGATGCTTCCGTTAAAAGGCCATGGCCGAATTCTTTCCCGTTTCTTGCTCCCTCCTCCCGACCAGTCTTCTTCCGGCTTTAATGACCTCTACGTCGAAGAGCCGTAAAGCGCGAAAAGAAGCTGGTATTGGTAAACCAAGCATTAAGCTAATTCTCGCTCTAGTTTATCAGTCAAGATAAGTGAAAGTCATAAAAATACCTTTGAAGTCGTCTGTGTCGTGAAATTTTCTTCTTTGCGTGTTGGATAAATAGTGCAAAGAACAGTACAAGTGTGGCATGAAATTCGTACAAAATTTCAATTCTGCCTTGCGGTTTCAGATTCACTACTAGCAAAAAAAAATATATACAGGGTGTTACAAAAAGGTACGGCCAAACTTTCAGGAAACATTCCTCACACACAAACAAAGAAAATATGTTATGTGGACATGTGTCCGGAAACGCTTACTTTCCATGTTAGAGCTCATTTTAGTTTCGTTAGTATGTACTGTACTTCCTCGATTCACCGCCAGTTGGCCCAATTGCAGGAAGGTAGAGACTCTTCGTGCTCATATTGTGGACGGCTGTGATACAATACGCCATTCTCCAGGGCTGCATCAGCGCATCAGGGATTTCATGCATTGGAGGGTGGATGCATGTATCCTCGCTAACGGAGGACATTTTGAACATTTCCTGTAACAAAGTGTTTGAAGCCACGCTGGTACGTTCTGTTGCTGTGTGTTCCCATTCCATGTTTAATGTGATTTGAAGAGAAGTAATAAAACGAGCTCTAACATGGAAAGTAAGCGTTTCCGGACACATGTCCACATAACATATTTTCTTTGTTTGTGTGTGAGGAATGTTTCCTGAAAGTTTGGCCGTACCTTTTTGTAACACCCTGTATATTTTTTTTTTTTATTTCCCTTTTGTTGATATAGAATGTATGAAGCGTCCAAGACCAACATACAAAATGTATTCGATCCCTGCTCTACATAGACTGATAGTCGTATTCTACTACAGATAGGAATAGTATGAACATACGTCTGTAAACGATCCTGTTGTGTAAGCAGCTGTATTCTCTCCGCTGTTGCGCGATCCATTAAAGGGAAACTTCCTTGTTTCATACAGCGAAATGTTAACGCATTCTATTAGGTGACCATTGTAGTATTTGACTGAAATGATGTCGGCACATAAAATATTAGTCTAGACTCTAGGAGTCGAACCCAAGCTTTGGTGTGTGCGTCGGATAACACAGTCATTGAAGGTTGCAAAGGGTAGATTTATTAGCACTGGTTCCTAAATGTGACGACACCTCATTACTCACCGCGTGAAACCCAGCAGCATGTTTGAAATACCTTTAGCTTGTTTGTATTTTTTTGCGTGTAGTATACTTTCTTCTAATTCTTTCAAGTTGTTGACAGTAAAGTTTAGCGTAAAGACTACTATGATAAATTGTCCCTGGCATATATATTCAGGCATGTAGCCTTCTTCTTTTTTATTTCTTTTTATGTTAAAAAAAAACATGTCAGTATTTTATGTTGCTAAATTCTAATGAATTGCATTATAGTTGGCAACAATACGATTCACTGTCTGTGATATTTGCTTCTCAGATGATAGTAGAAGTAAAGTTATAGGTTCCTTTCGGCACTTGATTTGAAGTTTTACGTACAAACTTAAAATATTAGTCATGAAATATATCGATGCAATCCTCGAAATTCAGAGCAGTGGAAACCAGATGAGCTACTTAGGTACACCTATCAATTGAATGTGTTATATTGGTTGAAGCTTCAGTGCAGTTGATGGGGAAATGTTTTTCGCATAGACTTGGTCGTGTTCGGATGGGCTGGAGACATAAGGCATGGGTCCAAAACGGAGGATTCTTAAGGAAAAATGCCTAGCGTGTTGCCCTTCGTCTTTAATTTGCCGTCTGAAAAAGGAGATTAAAAACTAAACATTTTCTAGAATTCGCTAACCATACGCTTTGCTTTCAGTTACCAGGAAACAAAATAATTTACATTGTATCTATTATAGCTCATGTAATGTTTAAAATAAATTTAGAAAGCTAATGCCGTATTTTATCAGTGACCCAGTTTTCGACATTTCGTGATCAATAAGTCTGCATCTGACGTGTTAAGCCCCCGAAGCGTCCTTTCAGCACCTTCGTATTATGTACACTAGTAACTTCTAGCACTGAGACATATTTCTTGAAGTTCTCCATGTAATATGTAGGAGATAATTAATCCCATAAAAATTTGGATCTCTTAATATCGATTGATTTTTTTAGCTTCGTCTGTCTGTTACAAAAACTTGTATTATTTCATTTATGCAGACAAGACTTCTCAAATAAGGACGTATCCATTTATTTTGGAGCAAGCTGCTTCTTATCCGCATCTGATTTTTATTCTTCCATTCTGTGATCTCTTTATTTAACCCTCTTTCACTTGTGAGTTTACTTCTGTAAGGTTAGAAATCTGTAAGGTTAGAAATATTAATAGATGTAAAAATAATGGATAGATGAGGAAAATAGTGGTAGCAAACGGAGGAATTCAAGTCAATTTTTTTGTGTGGTTATTACAGCTAATGGCAAAGTATTGGGTTTAAGAGAACTAAAAAAAAATCTAATCAGACCGTCATGGAATTTCATATTTACAATTTTCAACCACGTTTCAGACATAATTTGTGCATTTTATAGTATTTTTCAGATTCTTGTTTCGCTGCAAGTATTAAGATAGGTTTTTCATTTAAAAAAAGGATACATCAATTAGCTATCAGACTGGAAGGAGCTGACCAAACTTGGTGCTACGTTGTTCGTCAGAGCGAAGTGTAACTCAGAAATAAACTGACAGTTGATTGTGCAGTGTTAAACTTCCAGGAATTAGATATTCGAAGTTTTAATATTTTCTCTTACTGTTGTTTGGTGAACAGATTCGTTTTGGACATTGCGATATTTTAGTCAAAATACAAAACATTTGGGGTAATATCGTCTTTATGCGTAGTGAATGCTGCAATTTTGAGCTTACAAAATTGTACACGAATTTCTCTCTTGTTCTATCAGCGTCCTCTGAAGGGCTGTCTGGTTGGTTTAGGCGCGTCAAATGGTCCAGGTTCGAATCCCGGTCTCAGTCAGAATTTTTATTAACCGTGAAACTTATCTTCACCTCTTGCAAAACTTTGCTTTGTTAATGTGTAGTACGGAAGGACGTAGCGTGGTTTGGATTCCACGTTTAATTGTAGATTCCCTTTACCCGGCAGGATTACATGGCTGGGTAAGTCGGGTGGAATGGGCAGTCTGTGAGAAACTGTCGTTTGGTCATTAAGAACACGCGAAATAAATATTTTAGTATTGTCTGATTTTCTGTGGTGTCCTCTTTCGCTAGCAGGGAATAGTTCATTTCAATTGAAAGTATTTCATCAGGTTTTCAGGAAACTTTATACGAATGGGACACCGCAATGGAGACAATAATTACTTACTGTTATTAAAACATCTTCTATCACGTGGAAAGATTGGTTAGTTGTGTTATGCGTTCAAAAATATTACTCAAGTTTTGCTGTCTCAAACGAGGAATACGCAGTATGTTGCTGGAGTGCTGGTTTACGCGGGTTAAAGCTGCGAGATGAGTCAGCGTTTAGAACCGATACATTCTTGCACCTACATAGTGCGCTTCTCGAAAACAAGGTGCCTTTGTCACTGGGCTTGGTGGCAACCATTCCCACTCCAGTTCCTGATCTGGTCAGTAATAGGGATATGACAGTATTAACGATGAAAGAGCTAGATCATACGTGCTCAATGAGAGTTCGTTTGAAGAAAAACTGTAAAGACCGAGAGAATTAATAGGGTACAATGATTCTATGAAGCCCTTACTGAATGATGGGTGGGTTGCTGAATTCCATAAGGCAGTATATTCTTCATTGTAGAAAAAATTTTCTTCGTCAAGAATTTCCATCTCAACGCGCCCTTCCGCTCCTAAACAACATCGAACTAACCTATTCTAGAATACAAGTTGCGAGTGAATCATGTGGGCCACGGATTGGGATGGCCCGCGAATGCGAAACAGACGGTGCCGACGCAACAGGCACTACCTGCCCATCGCGTTTTGTCGTGTCCGTTATGATGATGATGGCCGGATTTACCCGAGGACGGTGAATTGACAACGTTAAAGCAGATTGTACTTAGACGTTTCTAGGTTAACAAGGGCCCCAGTGCAAAAAAAAAAAAAAAAAAAAAAAAAAAAATTGGCCATTCAGGCCAGATGGGCGACCTTGTTTCTTAGCTCTACCAAGTCTTCTGAGTTTTGCTGGCAGGGGCTCCCTGAGCTTTAGAGAGCCCCTTGGGCTGAGCTTGGGGGCCCCGGTGCACGGCACCGCCTAGCCCTCCGATAGCTACGCCCCTGATTGTACTGAAGCTATATATCCAGTTATTACAACAGAATTTGTCCTATGTGATATTGATGAACTGTACGTTGGTTGTCATTAAATATAGAATCGTAGGTGTGCGTAAACCGCATCATCACGGACAAACCACTGGATCAGGTGAGGCCATATCACAGGAAATGTTATTGAGGTGGTGCGAAATGTTTTATATATATATATAATTTATTCCCGATAGATGTCTCTGAAGTATAATTCCTGTATTTACAAGTAGGTTATGTTGACAGCGATACTTCAGAAATATACGATATAAACTACCAGAGGCAATATGTATGACTCAGCAGTACACTATCAACTAGGCCGTGAGAGTAGTAGTTACAAACTTACAATGCCATCAGGCAGCAACACGTCTATCAGACTGTACTATCAAGGAGTTCGAGTCAGGAAACGTAATTATGGCACACCATTTTCAGATGCCCTGTTTTAATGTCGTATGTGTCGCTATTGCTGTGGTTCGGGCTACATTACATCGTAAACAAAATGCATCTGCGTTGATGATGAGATTGGAACAACTGCATTAAAAAAAAAAAAAATTGAATCGTCATGTATGGAGAATTTAGCCCGGCCTACTACAACGTAACTATGGCACACAATTTGATTTAGATTGGACTACATTAAGCGTAACAGTGGCATTTGCGGATGCCCTGTAAACATAAAATTACAATATATTGTATTTACCTTTTATCGGAAATAAAAAAGCACTGGCTTACTAATGTTTGGATCGTGGTCTCCGGTTCAAATCTCCGTGGAGGATAAGATTTTTAAAAATTGTTTTTGATCGTAAGAGTCTCGCCTGGGCCGTCGGTTATTCGGATTGAATGTTAAACTGTAGATATTACAAAGCAAATTACGAAGTAAATCATAGGTAGTCTTGCAATGCTGGAGGAGTACACTTTTTTACGTTATAATGATTCCTCAGGGGTTGTTCGCAGTGTGTGTGTGTGTGTGTGTGTGTGTGTGTGTGTGTGTGAGAGAGAGAGAGAGAGAGAACCGCAGTAATAATACTATAAATACGGAAGTAAGTAAGTCTGTCTTTTTGTTACGTTTTGACGACTAAATGGCTATATCGATATTGATGGAATTTGACAAGAAAATCTGTATGAAGGGCACAGGACGTTTTTTCCAGTATGATTAACAGTTGTAGTCACGAAATTTTGAGACCTTATCGAATGGTGACAGAAATATGTTGGAAATTTATTCTCTTCAAGAGACAGGTTCGACGGTAGAGTGATATAGTGATAGCTTTTGTGTCATATTATGCCGAGTCGGTGTTGTTTGGGACCAATCCTTCGTTACCAACAACTTTCTATATTCAATTCTGGCAAAAAAATTCTTAATCCACTCGTATGAAGTCGCGGGTACGAGCTAGTTAAAGATAAAAGTTCCCTCAGATTAGTTAACTGGCGTTGTGTTGTGACATATTCGGTTTGAGAAGGAGGTCCATACTTTAACACACTACGTGAAATTTCTTTGATGGTTTATCTGTGAATTATCAGCACTCATCTGGAATTCCGTGTGCACTAAATTGGAGGTACAGATACTATAGTAGTATAGTTTATTACTACGGTTCATCCACTATCCATCCTAATCTTCTGTCTTGAGCCACAGCTTTCAGTGTTGGTTGCGGACTTTTTTTTATGCAGGTTACCACAAAAACTACTGTTAGTATAAAACACTATACACGTTATGTATTGCTCTGGTTTACTAATCGTGCATGTTTCTGATATTCTACCCGTTAACTATTATTCTCCTTAATGGCTCAAGTTGTTCACTTCCTTTAGCCTTGATCTTGATGCCTCTAGTTAAGGGTGAAAAGTACAATGGCGAGTCGATATTTGAAACACTTCTTCATTTTATTCAAACTACGTTGAATCGTGCACGTCGGAACAGCATGTCACCAAAGATTTTATTCAAATAACGGATCTATATTAACTCTAAACAAGGGTGGAAACAAAAGTCTGCACGATAATTACATATCACTAAAGGGACGCTGACCAAATACAGGGCGTTCGCCGGAAAACGCTACCCTCCCAGTCTGTTGCCGTCGGCAACTTGCTCGGTCAGTCGAGCCAGCAGCTCCCGCCACACGGCACCGTGAATCACCGCACTGTTTAACACCTCCGCTGCCCCAACAGTGCAGTGACGCAGAATATTGGGACCCTTACATTGTTAAGAACGGTTTCTTTGCATTGTAGCTAGTTTGTGACTTCAGTCTCTTATTAATCAGTGTTGTGAATAAACGTTTCTTCGCGGTTTGGCTGGTTTGGGGCTTCATACTCTTACTAATCTGTACCGTGTTTGAGTGTGAGTAAAATTATGGTACGTTACAGTTTGCAACAAAGAATATTTCTCTACGATACATATGTGAAGAAGAAGTCGTTTAAAAAGTGTCGCAGTAAATTTCGTCGCGAATTTCCTGGCGCTTTACTGCCAGCTAAATCAACAATTCTGCGTCTGGTTAAAAGTAAGAGAAACGGGTTCATTTTTTAACAAAAAGAGACTGTCGGTCAACCGTATTCTCACAGAGGAGAAAATTGACGATATCGCTTTTCGACTAGAACAGTCACCCAAAAAATCATTAAGTCAGTTAGGGCAGCGTGTGTCTCGAAAAATGTTCAGAAGATGTGAAATGTGCATTACACAAGAGGGTCAACACTTCCAGCATCTTTTATAAGGTAAGCTAATGAATTACGTCACATTTAAATGCTTAGCACATACAAGTTTATGAAGTTTATGAAGCGTAATTATTATGAAATAGTCCGCGGCCGACGGTCGAACAATGCCGGAAGATAAGCGCTCGCTCGCCGGGAGCAGTTTCTTCCTTGTAGCGCTAACAGTGGGTTGCGTTTCCCGGCGAACGCCCTGTATTAACAATTTATAACCGTGACTACGTCTGGAGAACAACTAAATTACCGAGCGTGGTGGGTGAACGATTAACGTTCTGGCCTCGTATTCGGGAGGACTTTGGTTGGAATCCCCATCCGGGCATCCAGATTTGGGTTTTCCATGAATCCCCAGATCACTCCAGGCGAATGCCGGGATGATTCCTTCAAAAGACCAAGGCCGAATTCCTTCCCGTTCATTGTCCTCAGTCCCATCCCGCCTCTAATGACCTCGACGTCGACGATACGTAAAGCCATAAGTGGGAGTCCATTAATGACGTGATGTGAAATAGGGGGGGAGGTCCGGCGAAATCTCACGAAACCTCACCCAGGGGGAGGGGGGGGGTCAACGGAAATCTCACGTGAGGTTTTGAAAATCTTGTAGGTCTGTAGGGCTAAAAAATCTCAAAGCTACGAGGTCGATTAGTAGGGGGGAGGGGGTATCTCCGTAAAAATCTCTCGTCATTTTAGAGGGGGGGGGTTTCCGACCAGATCTCACGAAGTCTCACCAGAGAGAGAGAGAGAGGGGGGGGGGTCCGGAATTCCGGAAAAACACTTCACATCATTAATGGACGCTCCCTAAGTAAAAAAAAAAAAAACTGAATTAACCTCTTTTCGCGCCAAGCGCGCATTATCAAAAGTAATTGAACAATCCAGATTCACATCTGAGAATCTTGAAATTGCATATAATAGAAACTAAGCTATAGGTCATTGTTAAATTACTAGATAACCGTGTACTAAGTACAAATACTATTTGAAACTGTGAGAAAATGATTTTAAATAATAACAGAAGTTTTTTGAGGCTTGATAAAAGAACTTTAAATCAAATAAACAACTGAAATAAGCATCTAGAAATTTGTATTTATTATGTTAATGTCCAGTACGTTATTGTGCTTTTGAAGCGCAAATCTACCACCATCCACATACCCAAGTAGACGCTTGAGGAAAACCGCCTAAAATAATAATAGCGGTTGAAGACTAGGTATTACGTGGAGCCACCATAGAATTACTTCTCTATAAACTCAACGTTTACTTATCTGTCTGAGGCATTGCTGCTCTCGCTATAGGTAAATGTAGCTCAAGCTGGGTATGATGTTATGAAACAGCCTGCTTCCAAAGTATTGTAAAAGTTGCATGCGCAGCGGAAGATCATAAACACGTAAGATAACGCGAGACTGTTTATTAAATTGCAAACATAATTTTCAAGCAGTCTTATTAAAACCGCGACTAGTAAACTAATGCTATTAAACTCGGCTTGTTAAGAAAGTTTTCTGAAAGTTCAATTAATTTCTCTGGCTTGGAAGAAAGTTAGTTCTAGCTGCGGTAAGAAACAATCCCAACTATGTTTCACCCGTTACGAAGTTCTTCTTTTTCTTTTTCATCAACTTTTTCCCAATATTTTGGGGTCTGCTAACTTCTGTGAGTTTTTACTCGTTGTTGGCACGGTCAAACTTGGAGCTTTGATTATACGGCCGCATGCCCTTGCTGGCGCCAAGCGTTTTATGCTTACTGCCAGGTCGTACTGAGTACAATTGGGTAAAATGTGGGATATGATATTGTACTTTACCTTGAAATGTTATTTAAAATGAGTTTGGAGTATTGATGCTTGTCAAAGGATTGGAAAAGAGCGATAGTAGTACCGGTTCATGAAGGAGTAGTTACAAATAGGTTTGAAAATTGCTTGCCAATTAGTTTGACTTCAGTGATAGGCAAAATGATGGAGAGATTGATATGCAACTATATCAGAAATGTCTGTGAGGAAAGAAACTGGTTTTTAGATCGACAACATGGCTTTAAACAAGGATATTCATGTGAATCTCAGATGGTGGGCTATATGCTAGATATTTCGGATTAATTGGACACGGGAGGCCAAGTTGATAGTGTGGCACTAGATCTTTCTAAGGCTTTGACAGAGTGAAGCATAAAATGGTTTTAAATAAACTGAAATCTATTGGATTGGATGAAAAACATACTTGCTGTGTAGAAGAATTCTTAAAAGCCAGAAAGCAAAGTGTTAGAATAGGAAATACATTATCAAAAGGGGTGGAAATAAATATGGGAATGCCACATGGTAATGTATTGTAATGAATGACTGTGTTGATGGGTTACGGTCAGAATCTATGTATTATGCAGATGATATAATGCTATACAATAGTATCAAAACAGGTGAAGACTGTGAACAGGTGCAGGATAACCTGGATAGAATATCTAAATGGGTAGGTCAGTATGGAATGAAGATAAATGCCAAGCTTATTAGGTACACAGATAAAAAACTAAAGGTTAATTATGATTATAGGGTGCTGTCAGAATTGCTTGTTGAAGGCTTGAAGTGTAAATATCTTGGCATAACGTTTGATAACAAACTCAATTGGGCAAAGATTAGGAAAAGATTACAAAATCCTTCATTTACTGGAGAGGGTGATGAGAGTTTGTACCAGAGAAGTTAGGGAGTTGGTTACAAATCTTTGGTCACACCATTGGTTGAATAATGGTGGTGTAGTTTGGGACCCATATTTTGGTTATCAAACACAGGAGTTGGAAGGTGTGCAAAAAAAAAGAGCAGCTATATTTGTGTGTGGAAATTATCGCGGTACCCAGCCAATACCCGATATGATAAAGTAGCTGGATTGGGACTCACTGGAGGAAAGGAGGAGGGTGAAGAGAATGCTGGGAATGTACAGGGCATATGTTGGTGATGGGGCTTGGAGGGATATTGGTCAAAGAATTAGGAATAGTGCATGGAAGGGGAAAGGAGACCATGACCACAAGCTTGTGTTCGATTTCATGCATAAGGGAGTGAGAAAAATTTTCTTTTGGTGGTAAGAGTGTCAGGGATTGGAACAAATTTCCAAGTGAAGTCATGAATAATTTACCAAAAACGCTGAAGGAATTTAAAATTAAAATTTATAAATCGGAAAAGTAAATGGGAGAGGAATTTAAAATTCCAATCTTAATTGAAATTTTTTATATATATTTTAAGGGTTAATTAGGTGACTTGGAGAATTGGCAGCGGAGCATTAACTCCATCGCAATTAAAATTAATGATAATAAAGTGTTGCCATCTGTGAAACGTGAAACTATGTTCAACGAGTACTTCTTGTTTATTTATGAGGTGGAGACTAGGGACCGTCCCCCCATTCGCCATAAAACCGCAGTCAGGACGGCCGGTACGCCGGGGCCTGGTCCGTTGCAGGCTACAGCCCCGATCCAGTGTGCCTTCAAAGGCCAAGGCCGGATTACTTCCCGTTCCTCGTCTCCAGTCCTTTCTGGCTTCTAATGAACTCTACGTCAGCAAGGTATAAAGCTGTAGGAAAAATAAAAGAAGAACAAAATAGTTTCACCTTGGCTGCGTAATAATACTTGTGTTATTATGTTCATGTAAGTACGTGGCAGTACATCTCACTGGAGCGTAGGCAGCGGCTGTTCTGCGGGATCTGTTTGGACGCGTGTGTCGACCACAGCGCCGGCTGAGTCACACGGATCGTCTTACCTTTATGGCGCCAGTCCACAGCTACAAGCAAAGCCTCCAACTGATGTCTTGTGAAAAGTGTGAAAATTATGGCGTGTTCGCGTGGAAGGGCAGATATTATATACACTAATGCTATAAATGCGAAATTATCTCTGTCTCCCTGTCTGTTACGTTTTCACGACTAAACGAATAAACCAATCTCTATGAGATTTGGCAATGAAATACTATGGATATAAATAACATACAGGGTCCGGCAATAAGACCTCCCGCATTTGACGTAGCCGGCGTGCGGGTTGTAGGGAGGATACTGATATGGAGTGTGTTTTGTTTTAAAGAGGTGTACGTGCCATTTTCAGAGTGTGCCAGGGTGTAGCATTGTGAGCATCGTGCGTTTGTTGTGGAGGAATTTATTCGTAACGGTGGTTCTGTGATTAGTGCTCAGCGAGCGTTTCGGAGACGATTCGAACTTTGCCGACATTAAAATATGGCACGTGTGAGAGTGTCTGAGCACCAATCACCAATGCGTTCAGCATTTGAACATGCAGCTGCCCTGGGATTATCTGATAGGAGTATCAAAAGAATTCTTCATAGAGAACTTCATATGCATCCCTTCAAAATGATTGTTAACCAGGAATTAAGTGAAAGAGATTTTGAAACTCTCAGAGCTGTATGTGAGGAAATTCTTCAAAACATTCCACCTGGCGCTTTGTTTATTTCTTCTGATGAGACTCATTTTCACTTATCAGGAACTGTAAACAAACAGAATTTCCGCTACTGGGCTGCCGAAAACCCTCGTGAAATTCATCATCGACCACTACACAGCCCTAATGTGACAGTTTGGTACGCTGTTGCTGAATGTTTTGTGTGGGGACCTTATTTTTTCGAAGAAGGTGGCCACACCGTAACAGTTAATTCAAACCGTTATTGTCACATGCTAGAGACCTTCCTACAACCTAGGCTAAACCAGTTTATTGCAGATTATGAAGATCAAGAGGTGTGGTTCCAGCAAGACGGAGCAACATCCCACATCTCTCGTCGTTCTATGGAAATGTTGCGCGAGTTGGTTCCTGGGCATCTTGTCTCTTTGCGAGGAGACAACGCGTGGCCTTCAAGGTCGCCTTGTGATTTTTTTCTTTGTGGTCACTTAAAGGCTCTAGTGTACAAACTTAGTCCCACAACAGTGCAAGCACTTAAAGAGGCCATTACCCATGAAGTGGCAGCCATTCCAAGAGAAATGATACGAAGATGTATGGAGAACTTTCGGGATAGACTTCGTCAATGTGTCAACAATGGAGGACGTCATTTAGCAGATATAATTTTTAAAACCAAATAATTAAAAATCGCAAAGTATGTATTTTTCATAAATAAAAGTAATTATTCTCTATCATAATTATTTTTTCTGAGACAACCTATTAAAATGAGGGAGGTTTTATTGCCGGACCCTGTATTTTGTCATGAAATATTGTTAACTAACCGAACGTTGACTGATAAACGGATAGCGTGGTAAGTCTGTAGTGTTATATCGGTCGTTCAGGCGTTGTTTCTCTCGCATTTAGTTTGTGAGACATCTTTAACGTATCTTACAGATATCTGTATCCAGTTCTGAGTCCTCGCGTACGAAGTTGCGGATAACAGCTAGTGAAAATATAAACAGAACCTCCCTTTTACGCAATGCCTGTTTTACAATTAACGAGCGCTCAGAGAAGAGTGTCCGCAGGATCTGTAGGTGTTCCATCTGGTTACTTAGGTTAATAGAGAAAATCATCGACTCTATGATATAGGTCCGATGTTCCATACCGATTGTCCTTCATCTCCTATGGAAAACAATATTTCTTCTCTTCGTCATAAAAATTATTTACGAGTTCCTGAGAAACTCTTTTTTTCCCTATCTATGGCAGCCACCAGTTCTCACTAAAACCACTCTTCACTGAGAAATATCCATACTGACAGCTACGTTTCCTTAATTAGGAGATTTTCTTGCATCATGTCAAACACTTATTCATACAAGCGACATCCTTACGTAGAAGAACCGTACATATGCGGCTTAATTTTATCACAACTTTTCAGAAATTGAATCCATTATAGAACGTTCTTGTATACCTCGAACTCACTTAAGAGTACTGTGTATGTTATTGTTTGCTGACCACTGTTAGTAACTGGGCTTGGACATACCATCAGTTATTAACAAGCGCCGTCACTCATTGGAAAGAAACTACAATTATCACCTCATGGTTATCAACATCTTTACATCGAATGAATGCGGTTTTAGCATCTTTGCTGCTATTAATTCTTTTTTCAATTCTAGCCTCTTGCCTTTCTGTTTCCAAACACTATCGTGGTCTCTTCTCACCAACCTATTTAGCCTTTTCACCTCCCTATTTGTAATATGCTGGCCCCGTGCTTTGTTTAATTTATTGTCTTACAATAACCGTTTTATCCTGCATTTTTACGGTATCTTTGATAACCCTTACCTAAAAAATTTATCATTTCTGGAACACATGCGTTTTTATAATTGTTTAAATCTTCATTTTGGCCATTGGTTTACTGTTCCCTTTTATTTCAATCAGATCTGCTTCACGATAATTTCTTCTTTCTGTAGTCTGAGACGTGACAACTCTCGTGATTTACTGGGAAGATATTCAACATGTTTGTGCTCTGCTCTACTAGTCGTGTAAAGTCTCCTTCGCCCACTAACCTCTGTCCCTGGTGTTACTAATGTATTTCCTTCCTACCACCAACAATGACCATCGTACCCTCGCCTGCGAATATCAAGTGAGTTTCTCGCAAGCGCATCATCTAGCTCATTAATTCTTCCAGTATGGTAATACCCTTTTCTTTACTTTCTTTCTCCCCCCCCTCTCCCCAGACTATGCCCTATAAATACCAGCTAATGTAGCAGTCTTTGCTATCCAGGATGAATATCTTTCCACCAGTTCGTCCTCTATCTCACCAATTCTTCCTCTATCTGTAACGTACCACCGAGCGGGGCGGTGTAACGGTTAGCGTTCTCGCCTCGCATTCGGGAGGACGGCGGTTCGAATCCCCGTCCGGGCATCCAGATTTGGGTTTTCCATGGTTTCCCCAAATCACTCCAGGCAAATGCCAGGATGCTTCCTTCAAAAGGCCATGGTCGAATTCCTTCCCATTCCTTGCCCCCATCCTTGCCCCCCCATCCTTTCCCGTCTCTAAAGACCTCGATGTTAAAAAGAGACGTAAAGCAGTTACAAAAAAAAAAAAAATGTAACGTACCTTGTGTAACACGCGGGAAAAACGTCATGTCTAGCACTCCTTCCTTTATCCAACTCTACCCCCAATATTTGTGCATCTCTGTCAAGTAACCGAAATCCATTACTTTCTTCCTTATTGTCTGAAAATTTACTAGAAGCAGTCTTGTAACTGGCGTATTCTCTTCACCCTTCATATACAGACTCTCTCTTGTATTGTTTCATCAGCTTAAACTATTTCTTTGATAAACATCTGATCCAGTATCTCTTTGGTCTTTTCTTCTTCCTTTTTTATTATTCCCTCACCAGCAGCCGCTAAAAGAGGGACACTCCTTAAACCATAATAATTAGAAATGGTCACTCTTACTGCCTTAGCTAACAACACAGGAAGTGCGTCTGGCCCTATTCTGTTTAAAGATAGTCGATGACTAGTGAAACGCCCAATAACCTATAATGTGCAAAGGTCTCATGACTTTCCAAGCAGCGCCTCCATCTTAACAGTTACCTGCCCCACAGCTGGACTCAGTTGTGGCCAATCAGGATCTGTTTTAGTTCCACCCTGGTATGTTGTACCTCCTTCACCATCTTTCTCAGGTCACTCTTGTTGTGTTTTTTTTTTTTTTTTTTGTATTTACGTCTCTCAACAGCGAGGTCTTTAGAGACGGGAAAGGATGGGGGGCAAGGATGGGGGCAAGGAATGGGAAGGAATTCGGCCATGGCCTATTGAAGGAAGCATCCCGGCATTTGCCTGGAGTGATTTGGGAAACCATGGAAAACCCAAATCTGGATGCCCGGACGGGGATCGAACCGCCGTCCTCCCGAATGCGAGGCGAGATCTTGTTGTGTATTGCCACACTGCATCGTAATATATTTGCGATAAGCTGGTTCCATAGCTCGCACAGATGAACGGTGCGAACAGCAAAGGTAGCGGTAACTGCCCAGTGCGTTCCGGAATGTGACCTTGGGCCAGGTAGCCCTGAGTGGAAGAAAAAAGCGTGCCTCCAGGGTGACGCTGTGGGGATGTCACAGTGGATTGCGAGCTGTGAGGTGGGTGCGTGGCCAGCTGGCAGAAAGAGACGTGCGGCGAGTAACGCCTGTGCGGTGTTTTGTTGCTTTCGTGTTCTATGTCGTTATCCGAGTGAACGTAGGTTTCCGACGTCTAGCAGGATATGGAATCATCGCATCGGACTACTGCGCCTTCTGCTAAATCATAACACCGCCGATATGGTGATCACCGCAAATCATTATCGTATTGATCAACCCAGTGTTGCACTAGAGAAATTCTCATTGCCCTGTTGAGCTTAGTCAATGGACATACAGAAAACGCTTAGAACTGGGGTAAAATGAACTCATTGTTGGATTTCAACATGTTTAATTGTTTCGCGCTATTGTTAATAATAATTGATGAATAATTTTGTAATAAACGTATATTAATGTCAAACGTAGGTACAACGGTGTGTTAATGTGCAAAGCAGCATCTCGATTCCTCATGTAAGCAATTTCAATCATTAATAATATTTTTATTGATAATTTATGCAAACAAAAACTAGTTTAATTCATAAGAAAAGGGATTACACCTTACACTCTATACTATATCTCACATTTCTAGCAGTTCTGCTTCCCGCCCCCGACTCTATTCCGATTGTTCTATAGTTCCTCGTAAGAGCCTTGTCCTTAAAAACGGGCGCAACAGTTTCAGGAGAAGTAGAAATTAATTTGAAGTGCCTAAAATATCCTAAATGTAACCCTTGTAACCGCGTGTCGGAATCGCTTAACTGTAAATTTTGCGAGACATCACTAAAGTTTCCAGGAGGCAAATAACAGAATCCTGGTGGCGAAGCGTTAACTGAAAAGAGTACAATTACAAAAGTAAGGAGGAACTCACTGGAAATAGACAAATGTTTGGTTCTTGTAGCTTTCGCATTAATCGCTGTGATTTTACATCAAGTCTTTAGCATTGAGAACGGTTAGAAGCTACATTTGAACTTGAAATAGTAAATTCGTAACATTTTATAGTGTCGCTGCTGTGTTGCGAAAGAATAAACTTTTCGGTTCGCACGCACTCCACGGCGCGGAAACCCGAGGCGGCGTTAAACTTGTTGTGAAGCGAGAAGCTTAGGCCGCCCCAGCACACCTCCGTCCATTCCACTTAATGACTGGGCGTAATGTATGCACGCCGCTCTGTAACCTGTTTGTCGCCTCTAATGATGGACTACTGCCGCACTCTGCTCCGTATTCCAGCTTGAACAGAAACGACAACTGCGTGTCACACTCGCGGAGCACCCGTGACTCCAATGGTTGATGACGCAGATTGTTTCGTAAGTATCAGATTAGTCCCAACTGAACGTCCACAGCAGAGCCAAAACCTGTTTGCGGCAAATTTGGCAACTAACACGAAAGCCGATCTAACTATAAGAGTGAAATGCTTTACACCTACTATAGAAAGCCTTCACTAACAATGAATTAAACTTACCACTTAGGGACCGTGCACAAACTACGTGGCTCGGTCCAGGGGGGGAGGGGTTGGCTGGAAGGCTACGCTGGGCTACGTGGGGGGAGGGGGGGTTTCGAGCCAGACCACGTAGCTTTCCTTTCATGACATTTTTCCACAGTTAAAATGACGAACAGAACTCACAGCGGCATATGAATATTTATTTCCGTCATTTAATTATCTCCGTATGTAATTTACAATAGTCTGACAAGCGAAAACAGTACAAAATGTCTTTTGTAATCGACAGAGAAAAAAGCTACGTGCTACGTGGGGGTGGGGGGGGGGGGGGGGGGGTAGAGGCAAAAGCCACGTAGGGCTACGTGGGGGGGAGGGGGGTTTCACAGGAGTCCAAAATGGAGATACGTGGTTTATGCACGCTCCGTTATCACAAAATACCGTTGTAGTCTGATGTAGTTCCGTCTCCAGGCGATGAACACTCACACGGAGCCGCAGGTGGCTAGATTGGGAACAGGTTATTTAGCTAACATCGTTTCGATGTGGCACCCGATTAAAGATCTTTGACATAAACTGTTTATTAGTCATTTAATCATTTACAATTGGCCTGAAGTGTGTGGTTTTTAATATGCTCCTTTGCAGCACACAGAATA